>JAQFVV010012523.1:2186507-2442092 GCA_028023455.1 Epiperipatus broadwayi | reverse complement strand
GGTCAGAAAGTATGGTTTTGGGCTTACCTACCTCTTGGAATTGTTTTTCCTGAAGAGCCCAGGTTGCATTTCTAGTGTTTGCAGACCGAACTGGGTAAATTTTAACGTATTTGGAAAAAATATCGTACGATACCAACAAATACTGGAATGCTCTAAACTTGGGCAAAGGGCCATAATGGTCTATTGCAAGGATCTTGTTTGGTTTAGCAGCTATCACCAGTTTTATTTGTCCTGTGTAGGACTTGTTGGGGGATTTAGTAATAGCACAGGTATCACACCGTCTCGTAATGGTCATGATCCGGTGATACATTCTTGGCCAGTAGAATTGGCACCGGACCACTTCTTCAATCTTCCTGGGTCCATAATGTCCTAGAAATTGGTGTACATGTTTAATTATAAGGGCCCTAAGTCTATTAGGTACCACAATTTTCCAAGGGGTGCTGTGGTCTTTGGTCTGGGTTTGTAATATGCCTTCCTCAATTCAGAAGTGGGATATCTGTTTCACAACTTCGGATTTTTATCCGATGGTTTAGATAGGTCCTGGATGATATGGTCATACTGTATGTTCTTCCAATATCTCAAATTCTGTAATTCAGCTTCTACAGGGCTTGATATAGTCATAGTCATAATTTCCAAGGTTTGGTTCCTTATTTCAGGGTTTTGTATTTTCATTGGTATTGGGTGATGACTCAATATGTCTGCCACAATATTTTCTGACCTCAGGCAATAGTGGACTTGGTATTGGAATTGTTAGAGGGCCAGACTCCACCTGATTAGGCGGTCGTTAGTAAGAAAACTCTTGTTAAGAAACTCCAGGCAATGGTGGTCCATGATAATTATCACTTCAGACCCCAACAGTAACTGCCGGAATTTCTGGCATGCCCACACAATGGCAATAGTTTCTTGTTCTGTCATAGTGTAATGAACTTCTGCACCTTTCAAAGCACAGCTGCAAAAATATATAACTTGGTGGGCTCCGGTGTCACTTATTTGGAACAGGATAGCTCCTAGTCCCTGTTTGCTGCTGTCTGTTTGTATGTAAAAGGGGCGATGGAAATCTGGTGGTGCAGCATTACAGCCTGTAGAAAATTTTCTTTCACATGGAGGAGTTCTTTGTCATGGCAGGGGGTCCATTCCCACTTGCGGTTTTTTTTATGATGTCTACGAGGTTACTAGTTTCCTGGGCAAAATCCGGATAGAACTTATGATAGAAATTGCAAAGGCCCAGGAATGATCGAACCTGCTTCGGGTTGGTTGGGGTGGGGAAATTTTCTATAGCACCAATTTTATCTGGATGGACCTTGATTCCATGTTGGTTGATGACATGACCCAGGAAGGTTATCTCGCCAATGGCAAAATGGCTCTTCTCCAAATTTACGGTGATATTGTTTTCTTTACATTCCCTGAGGAACCTTTCCAAATGTTGTAAATGTTCCTTCAGGTCCTCTGAGGCGATCACCAGGTCGTCCATATAACACACCATATGTCTCTGTATTTCTTCAGATAAGACCTGCCGCAAACAGCACATTAGGCCTGCTCCACTGTTTATGAGCCCAAAAGGGACTCTTAAATACATGAGTATACCCGTTATATCTAAAGGCCATGTATTTCTGATCTTTTGGGTCCAGATTTAGCTGCCAATAGCTCGCAGTCCAAAGTTGAAAATACAGTTTTACCTGCCAGCTGTACCAGTACCTCATGAATAGGGGAGAGCATCTCTTTCTGGGATGGTGACACTGTTCAATTTTCCGGCATCCAAACAAAACTGCAAGCTCCCATTCTTCTTTTTAACCACCACCAACGGGTTGTTATACATGATGGGCCATGTTCGATAATACCCCACTCGATCATTTGACGAATCTGGGCTTCTACTTCCCCTCTGTACTGGAAGGGTATGGGTAAGTTTTGGATGGGATGTACGTCTCTCTTTTACTCAAATCCGATGTGTATACCCTCTAATTTCACCTGGAGTCAGAGAAAAAATGGCCTGGTATTTCTTCAGGATTTTACCGATCTGATCCGTGTCCCTAAGTTCTGTGAGAACAGACTCCTGCACCTTTTTATTGATGGCTGATGGGTCGACTGACTGGACCAAGCAACTTTTGCAGTCAGACTTTTGGTTTAGTGACATTTTGAAATTAATCACTTCACTTCCAACAACACATCTTCCCCTTTCGTAATCGATGACCCCATTGTTTTGAGTTAAAAAATCAGAACCCAATACTACGTCGTATATAAGTCCTGTCATCATGAGGAACGTATGCCCCATCATCCTTTGATTTATCTTACATAACTTCCAACCACACCTGACGGTTCTCACTCAGCATTTTTTTTCTATTTGCCAATATGAGTTGAATAGGTCAAGTTGCAAATGCATAATCTCATGGGTTCTTTTTAGATTGTCAATCCAAGCCGCAGATATGATTGAGGCTTGGCTACCTGAGTCAATCAAAACCGTAACCTTGTTCTCTTCTATCTCTACTTCTATAACTGGGCACGAGCAATTCGCTCAATGGTCCTGGTTTCCCCTCTCTGCAATTAGGTTCATCATCTGGTGAATGGTTGTAATGGACTGATTTTTACTGTTATTTGGGCCCGGAGGTTAGGAGTGTTGATCTACCATCTCCAAGAACATTTGCCATCTCTGAAATAGTGTGTATTTGGCTACTGATCATATGCCCCCTGACTTTCTGTGGCATGTTATATGCTATCATTCAGATAACTTGGGACTCTGACCAGTTGAAAGTGTGTAATGAACAAAACTTGGTCGCCTGCTGTAGAAAAATTTGGTTAGGGTAATTAAGTTTCCTGCCGGAAAGCATTCTTTGATAAAACTGCACAATGCTATCTTGTCTCTCCTCATCCCAGAATGTCC
The DNA here is from genome assembly GCA_028023455.1 of Epiperipatus broadwayi. Lineage (NCBI taxonomy): Eukaryota > Metazoa > Onychophora > Udeonychophora > Euonychophora > Peripatidae > Epiperipatus > Epiperipatus broadwayi. The sequence goes on along the minus strand of JAQFVV010012523.1, from coordinate 2,439,217 downwards.
TTAGCAGCCTATCACAATACTCCTGAAAATTTCTAGGTTTTTCTGTCAATATGGTCCACCAGTCTTTGGCAACTGATTTCAGATGATGCTGAATGATGGCCATTTGCTGTTCATTATTTAAGATTATTATCCTGAAAGTATCTATCAAACTGTCAATATGTTCATGAGGGTTTTCCCAGCATTCCCCATAAAAGTCTATCACTCTGACCAAGGGTGTTGGGGGTCAAATACTTCATTTATTCTGATCTGTTCCTGCTGGTAAATACTGTCTTCCTTTTGTATATACCTTTAACCTATATGCTTAACTTTCATATGTCAGTTTGATCTTTGCTAAAATATTTCTATATAAATTCATAAGATATACTGATCTCTAATCCTATATGCCTAATCTTCCCTAGCTGCCAAGATACTGAGTTCCCTCCTTTAACATCCAGTGGTATGCCTCACTTTCTTTCGTTCGCCTACGCTCCGATTAATTTTGTTATATAAGCAACCCCCTTTCCCTATTTTTTTTATATATATAACAACATATCTAAACTGTTAAATAAATGGGACAAGATTTAATTTCACCCGATTCAAACTGTTCTCCTCAGTCTTATATACACACAAAAAAAACATAGTAATAATTAGTATATATCCAATATAATATTTTATAATACCATCAGCAGTTCTCTCTCTTTTTTTTTTCTAAAACAAAACATTCATTACTGCTGCATGGACAACATTTTGCTGACAAATTTATTTGAAAGGTGCCAGTCTGCAAAATGTGGACCTTGGATAGTTTAATCCACTGCTCACTCGAATATATACATTGATTATGCAATTTAAGTACATTTAACTTGTTTTAATAAAACATTGGTTGATATTATACTAACTTCTGTGGTGCTATCATTTAAAATTTGGATTTCTATAATGTAAGTATACACATCATTAAACACTTCATCAACTGCATTTGGCTGTTTGGTGATATACAATAAAACTTGACCTAAATGGTTACTTTACCTAAACAGATAACATATATTCTGGTTAATAAACTTCACTCAACTGACCTTTATTATGCAATTTCTTTGAGAGGGTTTCTACACTAAACATGTATATACATACACACGCATTCAAATATTTATAACTTAGCAAGCGTCTCTACCTCTTTTCTCTAACACAAAAAAAAAATCCAATTTGTTTTGTCACACAAAAAAACTATTAGCGGATAATATATTTAAATAAGTCTACTTGACAAGTGGAAAATATTAGTCTATTTGACTTACTTTAAAACATCACTATAAACTGCTCATTTAATAACGCGAACTATATTCAACAGTATAAACAACAAAATATATTCCTATAACTCAATATTTACTCTTATCAATTTTCCAGGGTGTGGGAGATTTCTTAATCAGAGCACCACAGAGGGCATCCAAAATTTAACCTACTGTACCGGTCAACCGCAACCCATCAACTACACACATGAACCGACTTCAAACCCAGACCGATTCCAGAACTAAATCTGAAACCAAACCGAGTTCAAACCCAAACCCTGTGCACAAATGACTGAGGTATAACAGAATCCATAGTACATGGTATAGCCTAACACCAGCTTGGTGGGAACACAGACAATAATTCTGACTAACATCTATATATAACTGTGCGGTGGATGCTCAACACTATATACAATCAATGCAATATATATATTCTCGTGTTGTCGATACAGACAGTAATCAAATGACGGTGAAATAATTATTTAATGAAGAGAGAGACAAACTAGATTACACAAATGTTTAATAATTATTCTTACGATTAGATAAAATTTAAACACAATATAATTACTTGTTATATACAACATTACTTATTTTACTTCTAGTCTTTAATGGAAATCTATACATATGTAATTGATGGACAACATTGCATTTAATATTTTGGTTGACTTTATAATCGTTTTATCTATGACCGGTGTAGGCAATATCACAAATGATTTCTTCTAAATATAATATTAGCGTAACTTAAACAATTCATTTGTTTACGTGATTAATTATGTACGAGAGATATGGGAATCAGCGCAAACAAAACTTTAACTGTTTTATCTTTATTAGACTAAATTATTTATTAAATTAAGGTCGCCTCATTGGTTTTAAACAAATCAAACCATCATGTACTACGGGGATGGGGAATAAGCTTATATCTTCCAATATAGGGTGATGTGACTGGCTGCTATATGAAACAAAGATAATACTCAGAAGTAATAGCTTGCAGTGTATTAACGAAGACTGGGTGGCTCACACTTTGGCAAGTATTCACACCCACTGAGGAGGCTAGGAGAATTTCTCTCTCCCTTGTTTGAAATCATGGATGAGACACTGAATCAAGCTATGGGAAGCAAAATATAGCACTAAACCAGTAACATGGTGAACGAATGCTCGAAGCAGAAATTATAAACATCTATATAAGACTTTATTTATTCCACCATACTTTTCCCACGTAACCATCTGATAAAGTAACTTAAAACCACACGATAAGCTTAGAGAATCATATATTTAACTGTTAATTAATTACACTCTGAATCTCATACCCCCCCCGACCATTCAGAAGTAGTAAACACAACAATGGCTACCCTTGATTATTATTTCCCCCCCTTATATCAGAAAACATGCAATTAAATAGATAAAATAGATTTTAGATATTAACTGCCCGGTGGCATAGAATAAAACATCCTTCATTAAAATATAATGCATACATCAATTTAAACCAAAATATACATACTAATGAATAAAATATCTTTTTAAAATCATCGTAAAACATAAGCAATTAGCAACTTGTTATTTAAAGACTAGAGTAAAGAAAATTAAGAGGTGGAAAGGGATACGTTTAATTACAGGTTTACTATATATATATATTTTATCAAAAGAAAAAATATAATAACAAATATTTAGCATACTTAGTACAGATTTAAACCTAATTAGATAAGGGACTGGCATTAAAGAAAGTAAAAAGTTCATGTAAATTAGATTTACCATTCTTTCTTCATCCGGACGTGTTTCTTGCGATGATGATTACTTAGAACGTAGACGCGCATTTGGTTTTTGATATAATGACATATTGGCTTTCAAAGTTTAGGGTTGGAAACTGGAACTATAGGCATATGAAAGTTGGACAACTGGAATCACAGCACACGATATTTCAGCAGGCTAGGAAGGTTTCGTTGGCAGGACAGGGATCAGCTTACTGGTCACTTCTTAACACTGCACTCTCCAAATTTACTCTGATGTTTTCTCCTCTTTCAGAGTGGTCAAAAAGAAAAAAAATGATGCAATACAGAATGATGTAATCCAGGATGACGCAATCTGCATGATGCAATTTAACATTATGCAATCTAACATGATGCAATTTAAAATGGCCAAAGTTCCCACAATTCTCCTGGTCGTTGGTCACCTCATTTTGGACTCCGCCTTCCTTGATTTTCTGGCTTTTTGCGATTTCACTTTTATTATCTAGTCGGTACATTGAAATGTTTTTTTTTTAAAAAAAATAAATCTGTACAAGTATTAACAATTTAAAATTAAGAATTATTCGCACAATGAAACTTTCTCTTTCTCTTTAAAATAATCTTATATTAGTATCCAAACCATGCACATACACGATGTATATATTTTATTACGTACAATATTTATACAAGTAATTTATTTAATTATCTACATAATTCATGACATGAACAATTTAAGTTTATGTAGCTTGGATGAACAAAGCCTCATTGTGCGAAATAATGGTTTATAGCAAATCTGCTATACTAAGATTTTAAAACAACCAAAACAAACAAAAAGAGAAAAAAAAACATGAAACTAAGATCGATCCTCAGATCCAACTGTTTCACTATATCAACACTATTTATTAAATTAGTTCTAATTAATTAAGTTCCTTTTTTCTATATTATAAGACCTGTTGAAAGACATTATATACTGCTTATACCATCGCAAATTTTATATGCATACTGTACACCTATACATGTATATTTTTAATTCTCTTCATTTTATACTAGTTAATATACATTTATAAATACAGATCTCTGCCAATCTTTATATGTATTTTAAGAAAATTATAATATCTTATGGTGTCAATATCTCTTTAATATTAAATGTGTAACACTAAGTCTAATGTGTATTATAGTAGGTTCAACTGATGATTATGCATAACTATTACAATATTGTATATATATAAAATGTAAACATCACAGATCTGGTTTCAGAAGAATCTCTTTTATCACTGTGGTAAGTTCCAACATCATTATTGAAACAGTAAGGTCTGCTTTGCAGATCTTCATTTCACCTTTTCTTACCTATTTCCTACCCTCATACCTTAGTTTGAACCCCAATTTATCATAGTGTGTCTGCAATGCACTTATATACCGAAAATCCCGTCCAATTTTAAACCACAAGTACAATACTCGTATTATATATATATATAAGTATAACTCATGCCCAAATAAATAAAATATTATGGATTATGTATATGTTCACATAATTTAGATTTATTTAAAAAGTAGGTTATATAAGTTTTAATTGCACACACACTATGATATGCATTTTAAAACTTATGTCAAAATTATAAATTGTTAGTTAAAATTATTTTGTTTGAATCTATTTACAAAAATATATTATAGTCATAATATATTTTTGATTTAAAATAAAATTCATATTCGTTTAGTAGATAGATTCAAATATTGCAATTTAAAAAGTAAAACAATTTTCTTTTGAATTTAATTATTTAATGTTATAAAAGCTTATCTAAAATATACAGCAGATGTCCACTTAAGGTTTTCTTTTAATTAGTAACAGTTATTTTAATTAAATCAAGTTTGTAATTCGAATGTCGACAAGGAAATTAACAATAGAAATTAATTAAAATTTTGTTGAATTCCTTTAGACATTCGGATAGGATTGATTACAGCTGTTAAGTCAACAAAGTCCGATATATTTTTGTAACACTCCAGGGCAGTTGTAATATTCAATTCCACTATAAAAGGGAGGGTTTTCTTTTGTTCTCCATTCAAATGAGTTGCTAATGAAATGTTTCTAGTGATTTGCTAATGACATGTTTCTAACCGAAATTATTCTAGTGATATTTCAGCAAATGTGTCTAGTGAATATATTCTAGTAAAATATTCTTCGAGCAAGATTTCAAAACATATTTTCCTGAGATTTTAGCTATGTGTCTGTGAACTTATATTTGAAGCTGAGTTTTCATCTTCAAATTAATTTACTGTGAGTACAGTCTCACCTATGAACCTCCCCACTTTCAAAATTTGCTAACCTTGACATGTTGTAGTAGAGCCGGCGGTAAGGCTATTTTTCCTCTCAGGAATGGCTGGCTGCTGCTCTAGACCATCGGAAGCTATCACATAAGGAACCCCGGAACTGCTGCTGCTGCCAAAAATATGAACAATTCCAGATTTTGCTGCTGAATTGTATAAAACCTGCCAACCATCAATCTACCTGCAAATGCTTCTCCAGAGGTAATCCAAATTAACCCAAGAGCTCTTATGATTCCTAACTAACATGCTATAGCTATTTTGAATTGTTTTTCTTTTATTTCACATAACTTCATTATGTATTCCTTTAACGTGCTCTAATATAATCAGCAGTTTTGCTCTCTATCCTTGGGTTAATATTTTCTATTTTATTGATCTTTCTTTTATTTTATTATGATAATGTGTCAGAATAGTCTTTGACTGGGTGAATTATTCCCTTTGTTAAAAGTAAAATGCCAATATTAAGGCATATTTTAAATTTATAAATAATTTCCAATTTTATTATCTTGCAAATCACTCGATCGAGGGCTATTCTAATCTTTGTTAATATATATATAACAATTAAATAGTTTAAAATCTACATTTTATTGGTTTTAACTGAGGTTAATGATTAAAATGTGCCACAAATGCATGATTGCATATATAAATCTATACTTTCTTTTCAAATCTGCAAGCATGCATTTTCCTATATTAAAATACTGTATTAAAGTTTTTCATTGACATTGAGAATGTGCGGACCCTTTTTGAAATAAATTTTTGGGAATTTGATTGAGCATTTTCTTAATCCAAGTAAACCCATTTTGTTTGTTTTATATAGATTAGTCTAGTATTTCTGGTAAATGAATTGGTTGTTGAGACTGCTTTGTTTTGCTTTCCAAGGATTTTAAATGGCCAAGACCATTCCCTTTTCACTTCTTGCAGTTCCCAGGCAGAGGGTGTACTCAAATGTCACACCTGGGAATTAGATGCAGTCATCACCAAGTCGCTAAGTTCCGGCTGTTCATGACAACACTTTCCTATGGATCAGCGGTGAGATGCCCTCCATAGTCATTCCAAATATTTCCTATTATTTTATATATGTTTTACAAAGCATCCATGACTTAAATGTGTCACACCCTCCATCCTTTAATAAATTCATTATAAGCAATACCGACCTCCCAATGTAACTTTAATTATTATTATAAAATAAATGCCTTGATCACATCCCCCTTTATTGCTTAATATGCTTTTGTCCGTGCTATTCTCGAAATCAATAAATATTCTATAACACTTAATTTTCAAATATTTTATTAAACTTTTATAATTACTCAAAGCACCTCGCACATGTTCCCATCTCTTTTAAGCACATTATCGTAATATTATATTAGCCTGAGGAATAGAATATATTTTCTTTAAAACCTTTTTTTTGTCATTTATTGGAATGTAATGCCAACAATTATTTAGTAAGTGTCCCTGTCTCACATAATCAGACAGTGGCATTATATATATATATATATATATATATATATATATATATATATATATATATATATATATATATATATAAATTTTTGAAATCATTTAAAACTAATTTTGGATCTTTTATTTTATTGATTCCTATCACTGTCTCAGTCTATATATCTATTTTCTCGATTTCTTTTGTACATCCATAGACATTAATTAGCAACCCAAACTTATCTTAGTATAGAGTATACTAGTAGTAGCATCAGATGCGTTATCACATAGGTAGTGCTGTGAAATTTGAACTTTAGATTCAAACTTAGTATATCTAGAAGGCAACCCTTCCTAGAATGTTCAGTTTCCTGTTTAGGGTTTGAATTCTGCAGTGTGTTAGCGAAATAGACGATTCTGACTGTTACATTATCTATATATCAAAATTGGCTTCAGTCTTATTTATATTAATCAGATTTCACTTTGTTTCATTTCAAAGTGTGAAATATGAAACACACTCAACTATTAAATGTCATTTATATATTAAGCACAATATAATTATATTACGTACAGATAAAAATCAAATTCAGCTTTTTTACCTATGATAGCACTAATGTATGTATATATATATATATATAATGTCAATAGCTAAAAGCTAAACTAGTTTGTAAAAATAATAAATTACACCAGATTAAAAATTAAAAAAAAACAGCCAAATTTTAAAAATTAAAATATTCACAATTAATTAGTTTCACTGTCAAGGAAGATTTATCAAGAGCAAAAAAACACAAATACAAATATATACTAGATAATTTTTTGATAATTATCAATCACATTCCATATAGCTTTTATATCAAAGAAACTCTCAAATAAGTTAACATTTTCATTATAATAAATTTCTAATAATAAAGATTATTTTATTCTTTTGAAAAATATCTGACCTTAGTCTGTTTAAATATTCTCTTATGGCCAGCATTTCACTCTCATATATACAATGCAGAACTAAGATATTTATTTTTTATTCTATTTTAGTAAAAGTTTTTAAAGGTAGAATAAAAACTAAATATCTTAGTTCTGCATTAGATTTCAAAGAATGAAATCCTAGGCCATAAGATTATGTTGAGCAAACTAAGGTTATCTTTTTTCAAAAAAATGAAATAAAGAGAAGAATAAAAGAATCTTTATTATTTAAAATTGATTATATTGAAGCTATTAACATATCTAGGATTTTTTTTGATATTAAATGTATTTGGGAATTAATAAGTAATTACAGAAAATGTATTTACTATATATTTGTGTTATTTTTATAAAGCTTTCTAATTGAAAAATTTAGTTTTTAAATTTTGGCTATTTTGTTGAGTTCAAAACTGGTATAATTTATTTATATATATAAAACGATTTTTTTAAGCTTTTAAATGTACTTGATGGGAATTCTTTATATGTTTTATAGATAAGTTTTAGCTAAGATATAATCAAGCAAAGTACCATTTAGAAACAGGAATTGCTAACTGAAATAATGCAATCTATTCATATCTTTATGCATCTCACTTTAAATAGAAAGGAATCTACTTTTAGTTTATCTCCCTATTTTGTATAAAAGAAGTAGATCTATTGTTAACGCTTTACATATATGAAAACTAAACATGCAATAATAATCTAAATATTATTATTTATTTAGCGCAATATTTTTTATAAATTATAATAATAACGTAGCTTATACCATGGCACATGCGCTTTACAGATGGAACACTTTATCTTGTGTTTGGAAAGGAGAGTATTCATTATCAATACTGTTCCATCTGTAAAGCAGATGTGCTGTGGTTTAAGTTACATTATTATTATAATAATAATCTAAATATTTTCATAATTAAACAAAGTTCTCCAAATAAATTTTATAAATAATATTTTGAAAACTATTGTAAGTTTGTAGATGTATATATTAATATTTTTAAGAGGAATAATCTTTGTGTTTTAAAAATTTATTATTTATTTAGTGTATGGTATCAACACATTAAAATTCAACACCAATTGTGCTTAACTCATCAAGATCTGACTCTTCCAAGTTATTTAGAGCAAAGAGGCCAACAGGTATCTGATAAATTAGACCCTTTCTATAAATATGTACTGTAGTTGGTGATTTTTCACACACACTGTTTGGAGAGTCTATATATTCCCACTTATGCAACATAAAATAGCATCTTTTTTAATCCGGTCTCACTTTCTAAATCCTTGATCAGAATTTTTTTGCAAAGTAAACCAAAACTCAATAAGTAGGGTCAGCTATTTTTGCAAGATTATATATAATGAAGATATTCCACTCATGTGTTCCACATTCTGTTGACATCTAATATGGGTGGCTGCTAAAAATTATTAGTAAGCCAAAAATGCTGCCTTGATTTTAGTCAAATCTTTGGGAACTGTTCAGAATGAATCTGATTGGATGATTTGACATCTCAACAACTTGTTGAATATATTGATAGTTGTCAATCTGTGTCTGAGGTTAATTGGAGAGATATTTGAAAGTTTAGGTAACCATTTTACTGCTGTTGATTTAAGATTTCTGGAAATAATACAAAAGGTTTTATTAATCTGCATATCTATAAGATTAGTGTGTGTAATTCTGCACCAAACTGTAAATTATTACTTAACCACAGAGTAAACAAATACAAGTACAGAAGTTCTAAGGATGTTGGTCTTAGAACCCTTTGTTGTGACTGCATTTCTGGAGATAATAGTATTCCTGGTGGCAAGTTTTTTTTTCTATATCAGTACAATGAATTTCAAAGGAAAGCTTTGATTGAATTTAAATGCCAAATAACTTTGTACATACAGAAATTAACATTAAGGGTTTTTTCTAGATTGTTATTGAAAACAAGCAGAAACTAATTTCTCTGGACTATGCTTGAGGAGCCAAAAACTAAAATAATTCTCAAATATTTATAAATTGGATTTTAGGATTTTTTCAATATCACTGAAAATGTACTCCCTGAAAGCAAGAGCAATGTCATAAGCATAGATGAACTATTTTGATGATGTGCTTGAAATATTGGATTGAGAAAAGAATTGATCTATGTGAGAGAACCATTTTTAATTGAGTAAGTTTTGTTGATGTTGTAGCCAAGAAAAATCCTAAATTTCCTTTCCATGAAGATTGTCAGAAGTATAAAGACAATTTTGCATTTGATGATCTTGATTAGTTTATAGAACAATTCCTTCCTCCAAACAGTTTTAAAATCAGAGCTTTCCTCAATAAGTGTAGTGAGCAAGAAAATATGATCATAGCAGTTATGACCTGGTCTTAAACTATCCTGTTCTATAGGTAAAGCGAGACCAAGAATGCTTGCCAGAAGACTTTGTTCCAAAAGTTTGTAAATACAGCTAAAGAGGAAAATAGGACAAAAATTCTTAATAGAATTTGATGATATCCCTGGTTTAATAATGACAATATTTTTGACCAATTTCAACTTTCAGGTATATAACTATTTTGCTAGATAAGTGTATAAAGAGTGTCAAGTCATTTAATTGCTCTAGCAACCAAGTATCTCAAAAAGTCAGATAAGATACCATCCACACCTTTATTCTTTCTGGATTTGCTCAGCTGAAAAGCATTAATCACTTTTTTTAGATTAATTTCTGCATTGAGATTGATTTTGCAATTATTAATTCCAAATTTTCTAGAGATAGATTCTAGTTTCTTGATTTTGAAAGAATTAGCTCTAACCAGACTGGTCTGTTGAATGGGATTTGTAATGTCATCAAGTGAAATTTTATATGTTGTGTGTGATATATTTTTCTAGCATCCAATTTGTAAAGGAAGTTTCAAGATTTTCTACTTGAATGGACAATTTTGAGATTTTCAACAGTTCTGATCCATCTTGAAATCCTGGAACTACCAAGTAACTGTAGCAGTAAATCTACCATTACTGAATCTCCAGTTTCTTCATATTCTTCAAGTAGTTTGTCACACTTGAAATCCCAACAAGGGGGGTAAGATTTTCAAAAACCTTAGGAAATGGACTTTTTGGCAGCTGACTCAATAAGAGCATTAAACCTATGAATGGAAGAGACATAAGGAGACATTTTATTTATGTTATGTTAAAAATGAGGACTAAAAATAGACCAGTTTGCTCTTATTTAGATTCCAACAAGAAATTGGATTGCAGTGAATTGAAAGACTATAAGACCAGTGAAAGTGATGACTCATGAGTTCTGGCTTTTGGAAAATGTAGAGAAGATTTGCCTAGTACTTGAAAGTGGACTACCATTGAAGCCTAAATTTACAAATGTTAGGTCTGAGTTGTATAATCTGTTCCACCTGTCCAAGTTAAAAGTACATAATTGTTTTGCATCATAAGGTTATTAATCTGTATCCAAGCAAGCAAATTATCATCAGATTTGGAAATAGAACCACCATAACCCTAAAATGTATGCTGCAAATTGAATTCAACTACCATTCATGGGTGGATGGAAGAAGAGAGTTTGAATTCATCCCAAGATGGGTTTGGAGGCTTATGTACATGGAAGATGAAAGTGTCATTAATTCTGACTCCAATAGATAATTTTGTTTTTTCAAGATTATTGCTTAGAAACATTAATGTTTGATCTCACAAAATGGGCAAGTTCATATTTTTGATGGCATTTGTAACTAATCTAATTGAGTCTATGAATTTTGAGTCTGTGACTAATAGCAAAAACATCAATGCAATGCCTATCAACAACTTTTAAAATAATTTCAGCATTGGATTTTGTTAGGCCTTGTAAAGTGAGTTGACAAATAGAAAAACTACTACCAATGTTTTTTCTTGCCATCGTCACTAGAGTTCTTAAAATGGGACAAATGGAATGTTCCATGATTGCCTATGTAATGAAAATTATCATTATTTATGCAATCATTGCCTCATTTTTTTAGTCAAGGTGTAGCTATTCCCCATAGTACCATCATAATTTCTCTTGCTATTTACTGACTTGAGATTCATATTAAAGAAATATTGAGGTTTGCTCATATGATGAGAAGTTCATAAATTGAAGTGTTGAATTCTGGTCTCAAAGATTTCACTTTTCCTTTGCCATCTTACAACCAATCCCAGCATTGATAACATATAAAGAATGGAAGCAAGGTTATATATTGCACCATAGAAAAGTGATGATAAGCGAATTTAGCCAACTGGACCCATTAGATTTCTGCAAAATTCTCTCCACCATGCTTGGATATGGAAAAAATATCAACTCCATCAGGGTTTTTAACCTAAAATTTAAAAATTCTGGAAATCCCAATTGAATTTGCAATACCATTTTATAGATAAATTTTAGTTATGGTATAACTAAATCCAAAATAAAATTAAACTAGTGTTGTCAATTTAAATTATTCCATTTAGTAACAGCATTTGCCTAACATATTTTTAAACCAAAAGTTAATCCTCTTATATTTTATGTCCTTATATTAAATAATCTAAGAGCAGTTTCACTTTTGGTGCAAAGTAAATTAGATAAATAAAATAGACAGAATGATTTTAGTTGACAATGGCAGATTTTGCTTGATTTCACCACAGTTGAAATTTATTCATAAAATAGATGAACAATTCTCATTAAGTTTTTAGTATTTATTTGTAAAAGTGCACAGAAATCATCTTGTTATAATCTTTAATTCATTACATGAGAGACTTGTTTAACTGTGAAAATTTTGAAGTGTTATATTTACAATTTTTTCATATATAAGTTAATAATATTTGGTCTACCTTTCTTATGTAATTCAAAAATAAACTCATTATTTGTTTAAAACTTATTATATAAATGCCATTATTATATGGCATTAATTTAGTCAGCAATTATGTTTTTATCTAATATTTTACTTGTTTATAATGTAATTGAAATTTGTCTGTGCTCACACTTATACATATATGTGTTTTACAAAGCTTTTATATGATATATATATATATATCAATGAGTTGTCTATTACACAATTAATACATACAAATATTTATTCTAATTAGGTGAAAACTTAATTTTAGTTTATATAAATCTTTTTAATTAAATTAGATTAACATCTTATACCTTAATAAATGATTGAATTAATAGGCTGTGTTTGAATGCGCTTATTCATAATGTTATACGTTATAGCTCTGTATTGTATTAATTATATAAATGGTTTGTTATATGCATATTTAATTCAATTAATAAAATTTATATAAAGAGAATAAAGTTTCTATATGACTAGAATAGATATGTATATTGTTGTATTAATTTTGTAAAAGACAACACATTATTAATATGAATTTCATAATGTAAATTGGCAACTTATATATATATATATATATGTGTGTGTGTGTGTGTGTGAGTGTGTGTGTATGTGTGTGTGCAATAGTCAAGATAATGTACAGCTGTACAATAAATATTTTAGAATACTTTCTAACCCAGCATAAGACAATAATTAACAAGAAAAGGTCCTATTGATTTAAATATTCATTCTTTCTAATCAACGGGATTTAGGTTAATCTCTCTATTAATAAATTAAGCACAAGAAGTGATAAGTAATCCTTTGTTATTAATTATGGTCCTTTGGTAAATTTGAGACATTTTAAAGTATTTATTGCACAATGATATGAGTCTTAAGTCTCACATATATATTTATTCACTAGATGTATTCTGTTATATATAAATATATTATGGAACAAACAAATCCAACACATTAGTACAACAATTAACAACCAAAATTTTCATAGAATCTTTCAAATGAACCTGTAATTACATCCCCTGTTATAGCAATGACAATCTAGTTTATCAGATAAAATATAGTTACTTTCATTTGACTTCTGGTTGTTATATAGTAATAAATCAAACATTGATACTCAAAAAAAGTTGGAACTTTATATTTACAGTGATTTTTATTTTTATATTAATCAAGTCAAAGACTTCAAATATTAATTTAAATGAAATTTTTAATATTTTAATAAGTATGCAAATAAATACGTCTTATTAAATATGGAACATTAAGAATATGAATCTATTTCATATAACAAACAAGTCTCAATACATTACTAAGACAGTTTACAAACAAGATTTCTTAAATCTTATTCTTAGTATCACATCATTAATAAACTATAAAATTATTTACATGTTCATTTAAATAATTAATATTTATCTAAATTAATACTTCAAATGATTAACTGGCTTGACTAATGTAAAAACAAAAATCGCTGCAAATAATAATGTTCAGGCTTTCTGAAATCTCAGTGCTTGATTACTTATTATATAACAAACTGAAGGTCCAAAAAAAGTTATTTTTATCTGATAAAATAGATTACCATTGATATAATAAGAGGAGAGTGTTATTTTACTGGATTGTTTAAATAATTTTATGGGAATCTTGCTTGTAAATTATCTTATTAACATATTTGGACTTGTTTGTTCTCTAAAATAAGTATATATTCTTAACATTACATATATGGTAAGTTGTAAATGATTCATCTTCTCATTAAAATAATTAAAATATATATTAAAAATGGTAGCATTATATGAGCTAGTAATCTGAAAAAGAATGTAACAATGAATATATACAATTTAATCCAGAGAGAAAAACTATGGCAAGTAAAGTATTGAAAATCACATATTAATTAAATAAGAAATGAATAAAAGATTAGATATGTATAAGCATATTAGAATAGATTTTTGACTTTATATAATACTCAAGTCATAAAATGTGATTATAGTAAAATTACAACTGTAATATTAATAACTATATAGAACTTAAAATAATGAGTGTACTTATATGAAAAAAATCTATGTATATATACTAAAGTTTAAACAGATGTCTTACTACTAAAATATTTTTTTAAATTTTGTATGATTTGATCAGTATTAAAAAAAATTTAATAGTTAGCACTTAGTAGTTGTGGTAATAATAGAAGTAAAAATATTAATAGTAATAGTAACAGTAGTAGTAATAGTAGCAGTCGTAATAGTAAAAATAATAAATTGCTACTTAAATAAAACTATGACTATTTTAATTCTATAAACAAAAGTGGAAAAAGAAGAGAGAAAAAATCTACTGTAGAAATAAGTTTTACAATATGTTAATACAAATATATCAACGTGTAGAATGTGTTGTTCTATTTCTGTATTTACTAGTTATCTTGTGATCTTGACTTTTGGTTACCTCAGCAAAAAACTTTTCTTTTTAAAATACTCCAACACCTTATTCCAAATGAAAGCAATTGGCATTATGTTTTTTAGAATGTTCTTGAGATCATTTTTATAATGTAGATGGAGTTTGCTTTTCCTATGAAATCCATGCTTAAGTTTACCATAAATTACTATTTTAAGAAGTTTTCTATATTGTTCATTCATTTTACATTTTCAAACCAACAAACATAAAATTTTACAATAGTGGTCTCAATAGTGATCGGCTGTCCAATGTGTATATCCTTACAATAAACTACATAAAATGACAACTCTATGTACAATTAACTATTTTAATTGCTTTAGTTATTTTACTATGTAGAAATACTCTATCATTTATTTTTTTAAAAGCAGCAGTAACATATAAGTCTCTAGGTTGGATCCAACATTTAAGTTCCATCTTTCTACTTATAAAACTACCAAGATATTTAAAAAGATTTACATTCTCAAATTGATAACGATTCAAGCAGAAAGTTGTTGAAGATTTTTATTCAGTCACTGGCTGACAAGTAAATAGAGTTTTTTGAACATTAATTAATAAAGTGAGATCATTATAAGTTGCATTCAAAACATTAAAAATAATTTGTAAAATAGTATTTTGAACTAGCAAAAATAGTTCAATAATGAGCATATTGTTTATCCAGCATCCAAGGAAAAAGTTGTTGCTTTTAATCCATTCAAATTAAAAATCCAACATCAAACATATATTGCATCTTGATCCCTGCCAGATTATATCACTTATTAACACTTTCAAAGACCATTGTCATAAAAATTGAAAACAATGTTGTAGCAAGTACACATTTTTGATTGACACCAGTTTTCATTTCAAATGTCTTAGATTTTTCACATGTACTGGTAGCTATATAATGCAAATAAATTTTGATGGATATCCAATTAATTTCAAGCAATTCTATAACCCTGCCATATTAACTTCATCAAACATTTTGAAAAAATCATTAAAAGCAATTTACATATCACTTCATTGATACCAACAATTTTCTTTCAGTTACCTGCCATAAAAAATTATATCTATAGTGTTTCTTGATTTTCTAAACTGCAATGAATCTCTGGTAGCCATGTGTTTATAATGGTTAGAAATCTATTCAACAAAATTGTTTAAATTGCTTTTGCTGTAAGGAATAATAATGATATTCCATGATAACTACCAAAATATTGTCTAATGTATTTGTTTTTAAAAATTGGAACAATAAAACCATCCTTAAGATCAAATGACAACTGCAGGAGTCCAAATGTTTCTAAAAATTTCTAATATTTTTGAAGTTAATATTACCACCATATTTTAAAACTTCTCCATGTACTTTAATCCAAGATTTGAAGACTTTCAAATTTTATGTTTACAAAAAGCTATTTGACTTTATTAAATTGGATCTATTTGACCACATGTAAATAATTACATAAAAAGAGTACATCATTAAAAGTCATTCTTGTATCATTATTCAAAAGGTGATCAAAATATTATTTCCACCTATTTAAAATATTTTGTCATCAAATAATAGAGGGCTGTTTCTGGACTTAAGATGATTGAGATGTCATATGTCTGGTCCATATGTTGAATTTAATGTATCAAAATAAGATCTGAAATGATCATTATCAGGGCTGTATCTTCCTTGCAGTTTTAATCAACCAATCATTTTTAAGTCTTCTCATAAGTCATTAAACTTTTGTCTTCAGACTTTTTGTATTTATTATAAAGTTAATAAGAAAAGGTAATACTTAATATTCAAAACTTTTACATTGCACTAAGCATGTTTTCTTAAGACAATATCAGATTCATAGTGCTGTTTGTTTAGCAGTTGAAAATTATGTCTATATATGGATGTAATTTATTATGTAAATGAGGCACTTAAATATTCTATTTTTTCTGTAATGAAACACTTGAATATTTTCTGTTAATTGCATTTGAATACAATGCAGTTATCCATGCCTTTTTGTATTTGTTTTTTATTATCCCTTTCAGCACAAACCATCCTCACATTAGTAAGACAGAAAATATGACCTGTAGTGAGTTTATGATCAAGAAAGATCAAATTATATTCATTATTTTATTTTGCTCTCTTGTATAAGTATGTGTGGTAGGTGAGCCTCATAAATATATTATCCCATGACTCTCCATAATACACAGAATTAAAAAATTGACTATTGCATGTAATTTTATAAATTACTTGAAAGCATACACCGATGGTATTTTGTCTTTTGAATTATTTAAGAAGTTATTTAATAATCGAATTACTAAACAACTTGTTAAATAATTAAAAATACAAAATATTATCAGATCACACACTTGAAGTAGTTTACAAAAGACTTTTGTAATTCTCTGTATTGTAGAGAGCAACAGGCAAAGAGATCTATGAGGATTATTCAGCACACATACTTGTACAACAGAACAAACAAAACAGATATAATTTTATCTTCCTTCATCACAAACTCATAATATGTCATACTTTTTATCCTAATAATGTGGGGGATGGTTTGAGCTGAAAGAGATATTTGGAAAACAAAAATACAAAGAGGTATAGTGATTACAATGAATTCAAATGCAATCAACAGAAAAAAGATTCATGTGTTTCACTGTTGAAAAAATGGAATATTTAAATGTCTCATTTACATAATATATTACATCCATGTATAGACATAATTCACAAGTGCTAAACAAATAGCACCATGATACTGGCAGTGGTGTGCAGAAAACATGCTTAGTGTAACACAAAACTTTTGAACATTAACTATTATCTTTTCTTAATACTCGATTATAATGAGTTTATAATAATTACAGTAAATAAAAGAAGAAAATACAATTTCATTTAGAATTATTACAAAGTTTAACCTTTAATCTATTATTTTTCCAAGCAGAGAATGTCACATATTTATTTTTAATTAAATCACTAATAATAACATCATTGTCAAAAAACCTATCATGATTCTTCTTTGTAGTGCATTCAAGAAAAGATGTATTTGTATCCAAAATCCACTCCTTGGGAGAATTTTATGCTTCAGTAATATGACAGTTCATAAGATCAGAAATTAAAAAATTTTCTGTTTAATTAATGTTGAAATTTATTGTATATTGTAGATTTTTTTAAAAAATAAACATCAATTTTCTTATGAATATGATTGAAATAATACCTAATTTTTAATGCAATTAACATTTTATTCTGGGAGTATTAGTCTATGATTTGTCCAATAATCTGATTTGTAAGTGTCATGTAATGTGAACTCTTAAATTCTGGTTCCCAATTATAATATAATCTATTGAATATTGTATTCCCATGTTTTTTTGCAGTTTTCTGCTGAAGCAAAGAGTTTATGATAGTCAACTTATGCATTGTGCAAAATTCAATAATAAACAAATTTGAATTTATAGCCCCAATACCATTATTTCCAATAACCTATGCACCATGTCTTCTATTTGTACTAACACTTGCATTAAAGTCTTTAAGAAGAAAAATTTGATCTTTTAATAGTTGTTGGAATAATGCAATCCAAAAGGGAATAAATGCTTTCCTTATATCAATTCTCTGAATCTAAGGTTGGAGTACATGCAATAATTAAAGGAGCACTAGTACCATTGCACAAAGTAAGTTGTAAGATTATTAGCCTCTCATTGATATCATGAGATATTCCAACAATAAAAGATAGTAAATGATATTTTGCAGTAAATATAATATCAAGCATTCTATTTTTACATACTGTCATGTCCTTTCTAAAAGAACTTATATCCATTCATGTATTCTAATAATTTTTTTTCTTCTGGAAGACAAGTGTCACTAAGAGCATCTCTATAATCTTAAATCTTGGTTAGTTCATTAGCCACAAGTCCAGTCCTCTGTTTGGATCTTGAATAATTTGTATCAAATAAAGTTCACTAATAATGTACCTATATTTAGGAAAAAATAGATTTATGTTACTTACCTTTGGGTCTAGCACTGTCTCTTGTTTCATTACTATTACTGTTAGCATTATTCTATTATTATTTTTATCACTGAAATTAATAATTTTCCAGATGTGGTAACCTAACCAGAATATGTGAGCTAGACCACATGTAGACTATCATTTCTAGAATCTTCCACTTCCATGGTAAGGGGATTTTAAAATAGACTGCGTAAACATAAATCTTTGGCAGTTCAGTTTCAAACTGATTCATTAGTGATTGTACTGCCTCAGGACTTGAAACTAAGGACTGCCCACCTATTATGCCTGCTCACATGACTTCTTTCTTAATCCAATCCCATTGTCACAATTATTATGAGACATTTTATGGCATGAGAGGCTTGACTAGATCCTACAATAATTTATGTGACTAAAAAATAAAAAGAGGAGACAGAAAGTATTGTATGACAAGGAAACACTCCCTAGTTAGTCTGCCACTATTTATTTGTTATTCACAGTTGGTCTTAATATCTAAAGACCATTCCAATGTCCAACATATCTTTCTTGTGAAGATTTTATTGGTTATACAAAACAAAATAATGACAAGCATATTTTATGATACTGTTTATATTAACTAAACATTATTAAAATTAAAGTGCATAAAATAAATTCTGTTTTTTCATAAAGTAATTTTTTTTATCTTTGATAGTTATTTTTTGTGGAAATAATTTTGAGATTGAAAAATCATTTTTAAACTTTAACATTTATAAAATTAAAATTGGTCAAAGATTTAAAGAAAATGTATTTTAATTTTGTTCTGTTTTTTTATTAAATGGCTCAGTAATGAAAGAATAGTTAAAAAAATAAATACACCATATATATTCTGGTAAATAAGTCACACAAAAACACATAAGATGCTATCTGGGAGACAGAAAGTATATAAATGAGATAAAATAAATTTTGCATATTATTGGTTCTTTAATTCACTTTACTTGCAATGTAAAGAGAAATTCAATTTTTTAATTGCTGGTATTTGAAGGCATCAAAATTTAAAACTAGCAGATGCCCTGCTATTTAAATTTAGAAACAAAATACTGGAGAAGGAAGCTAAATCAGTTTTTAAAAAATACAAGTTATCATGAATGTTTATTAGTAGTATCTATGAAAAAAAATATTTACTGCTAATTAATGATTTTTTGACTGCTAATTTTAATTGAATTTTCATCCCAATCTGGAAAGAAAGCACTAGTAGTCATACACCTTTAAAAGTGTCTTTTAGCCACAATCTATTTTACATGATAAAATGTGTTTATGATTCAAAGCCTATTTATCACTCAAATATCATTGAAGATATGAAAGTCATTCAACTTTTAATGTTATAAAAAATAGTAAAAATTATGTAATAAAATTCAGCACTACTGATATTGTAGTACAACTGAGAAAACCCCAACATTTGGAGAAATTTTTCTAATGACAGATTATGAAAACTTAGCCAAAACTTTTCCATTTAGTAGTGCCACTTAGTGCAAACCAGAGTAATTAATGGCTGCAAAAAGGTATGTGTAAGCATGGGAAATGGTGATCATGTGATAGATAGTGGTTTAAGATTATTTTGAGTACTGCCAAATGCATGTTTTAAAAAATTAGGCCATGCATAATAAAAGGACAATAAATATTTCTGCATTTTTATTAAATTTAAAGTGGTGTGTTCTTTTGTGTAATGAACAATATGTTATTTTTTAATAAGAACTTTCCAATATAAAAAAGGTAATAATAATAATCATTATTTCTAATAATTATCTTTCTCTGAACTATTATATTCTTTTATATGCTTTATATAAACACATAATTAAGTAATGTCATGTATACAATTATAATTAGTGCATAATTCAAACATATTTATCAACTTCATATTGTGGTCTTAGCTTAAAGGAATCTTTATTATATTCTCATAATCCGATACTCAAAAGATACTCTCTTTATTTATTCTTTTTAATAGCATTTTCCATAATCATGTCAAATAGTTGTTCCACTTTTACTGCTCATTAGTCCTAATAGTTTTGGGAAATAATGTGCTATCATAAATGGCATATTTATTTGGTTATAAATCTGAAATTATCTTATGGATAAAACTATCTATCATAGCATTTAAATGAAAAGTATTATTTTTAGGGATATTACTTATTCAATATTGTTCCAATACTGTGTTGGTGGATCTTTACACATTTTATCCAGATATGTTTCTGTTAATAATTAAAATACATCATGATACATAGCTAAATGGTGAAAGATAGATACCTCAACTATATTATAAATGATAGAATATTAACCATGTAATATTTTTGATTACTCAATTATGTGATTCTATTTGGTTATGTTTGTATTGGTGGTTGCCTAATTAAATCATAGCTGAAGGTTTTATCTAGTTTAATGCATGGAAAAAAAATTATAATTTTTCTGTGTACATTCTGGTCTATAAAAATCGTTAATTTTTATATATATATATATAGAGAGAGAGAGAATGAAAGAATGCAAATTAAAGAATAATTTATAGAGAGAAGATTGTTGATTATGACAGTTCTCAGTTAAAATATTTACTTTAAAAATTATTGTTTCCAATTTTATATGTTTTATTCAAGCTATATGATTGTCCAGGCTATATTAGTCTAAAAGAATTAGAAAACTAAAGTTTTTTTTTGGGGGGGGAGGGGGGGATAATCATATCAGGAATAGATTTCTCTTGCGATATAAGCTATTTTGAAAAACAACTCTTAAAAATGATTGCTTATTGGCATCTGGCAATGAAAACTACTGTTATTACGGAAAAGAGGTTAAATTAGAAAACACTGGCCTAAGATTTCTTGAAATGCATTTAATTAAACTGAAAAAAAAAAATTAAATGAAATTCATGAAGCACAGAATGACTGGCCGTTTGATGATGAAATTGGAAATCGAGATTTGATGATAGCCATAGAAATATCTCCCTATATACTAATATATATATATATACACACTTCATTGCTAAATTTTTTTTTATGGTATTATTAATAATATATCTACTTGCTAGATTTATTTGACAACCGCGTCTCAATAGACATCATTTGTTTGCTTCTCTTTATAAGAGGTCAGAGAAGATTTCTAATTTTATTCGCTTCTACTATTACTAGAATAACTTTCAGCCTTATTTATATTCTTTATTGTCATCATATTTTTCAGACATAAAAGGTAAAAATAAAATGACAGCTTAATCAAATACTTTTAGACAATTCATTTATCAAATACTTTTTTTTTTCATTTCAACCCGCAAAAGACACAAAATTTCAATTATTTAAATCAGGAAAGAAAATCAATCGTCTATGCGCATCTCTCAACACATCAACTTGAAGTTTCTTAATTTAAAAAAATCACAATGTAAAGCTTTTGACTTTAAAATAAATCCGATTAAAATGACTTATTAACATTAAGATGTCTCTAGATTGCTTAGTTTATGTCAGAATTTATTATTTACGTAAATCTCTTTAATTGATTTAATGATCAGCGACCTGAATAGCCACTTTATTTTTTATTTCACTTATAATAGTTTTATAAATGCATTGAAGATTTATTACTATAACTTTAATGTAATGATTTATTACAACATTATCTATCGATCTGCACGTGAGAATACATGGGTTCGAACCTTAGGGGTATCATCACTTTCCCTCTAATAGTGAAGGTTGCCTCATATGTCACTTCTGTTTTTTAATTTTAATAAATGCATCAATATTTGTCTAACAAATGTCCTCCTGATAAATATAAAAGTCTGACTGATGCATAGCTGGGTATTTGCAGAAAAAATCAACAAAAACGTGAACTTGTTTGAAAATGTTTTAATTAATTAATTAGGGAAAGCATTCAGTCTTCATATCATAATTGAATCTACTGATTCAATAGTTAATGTTTAAACTGGAAAATGTTATTTTGTATTCTAATGCATATATAATTTTATTTTAAACTTTGTTAATTATATGTAATAGTTATTGCTTACGTATGTTGATATTCTTCAGAAAATGTATAATTATTCTTTCTCTAATGTGTTCACTTCATTCAGTTTAATATATTTCCAGTGTTGTGCACTATAGTAAACTGTGTTATGGATGCTATTTTATAGAGCCTATTATTAATATGTAAATGATATGCTTTACTTATTTCAGGTTCACTGATTGGACGCTATTTGCTCTTTCATTTATTATGTTATTTTTTACAATGCACCAAGCCTTCTTTATCTTTCTTTCTCTTTTTATCATTCACATATCAGATTGACATTCTGTGGATCTAAACTTCATCCATGACTTATTTTTATGATCTAAGAATACAGACATATATTCTGAGTTTTCTTTCACCATTTGAATAGGTACTTGCATTGTGTTATCCTTATTGTAATGTTAATTTGAAATTCCTCATAATATACTAAAGTGCATCTCAGGCTCTTGCACGATACTTCATATACTATTTGTAAATGTTCTTCTTTTTCTATTTTATCTTCAGCATTGTTGATCAGTCTGGTGAAGTTGATTGATATTCTAAATCCTATATTATACCTTAGTTTGTGAATATTCCTTATTTCACTGGTTGAAATAAAACAACTATGACTATGGTACACAGCATTGAAAATATATTAAGCTGATTGTAAAATCAAAAAAAAGAATAATTATACACTTTGTCAAAAATTATCAACATACATATGAAAAATTTATTAATTATGTATGTGTTTAAGAAGAAAACAAACTAGGAATTAAACATATTCAGAAAACTTGAAAATGAAAAATTGAATGAGCTTTTTAAGTAAAAACAAAATATTGGACGATTAAAAAAATTAATTAAATAATTAAAGAAAATTCCATAGGAGTTCATTTAAGCTGTAATTTATTTCTAATAATTATGAATATATATCCAAGGTTTCCATAATACATTTTTCATGATTACACAAGAAATATAACAAGATAGTAATATTTTTAGTTTGAACATAATCTGCCTTTAGACATCCAGATGTGGTGCACTTTAGATATAAAATTAAGTATTTGGGTGATGAATATTTAAAAAGCAAAGCATAAATTTAAAAAAAAAAACTGCTGAAATTATTTTTTAATTTTGAAATTTTTTTTAATAAACTATTAATTAAGAAATATAATAGTTAATATACAATTGATGAAAATAATTCCATAACTGCATCTATCAAGAATGGAATTTAGATAACTTTTCAAAATTAAAATAACAAAATTTCTAATAGAAATTACTTTTATTTATTTTTAGGCACAAATAAATAAAATAAATGAGTTATTAGTTAAAAGAGATATTAATTAAGCTAAAATCGAAATCTAAAATGTATGCATACATATGCTTCAAAAATATAAAAATATTGCAAATAATTACTCCTATAGATTGTGTTATTACTTTATAATAATGCAAATATTATACATTAAATCATAACATTATTTTATAAAATTATATATGATAACTGAAACACACAAGCTTATTATATACCTGTGAAGAGTTGGAATGTGGAGTAGATTGAAGCCTATCCATTAAAGTATGAGGATTGACTATCTTAATATATATCTGAGCACTTATAGCATATATGTGCGGAGATGGTAATCTGGACCAATTGATGATTGCTGTTTAAGCATGAATTACCTATATTGGTGATTATTTATCTTTTCAACATATATGTGTTCAAGTGTATCAGTGTTATGAGGTAGTGTGGACAGTGGTGGGTCGTATGAAAGTCTGTGCTCATACACCTATATAAAATTATATGTGATAATATTAAAGTTTTTTTTTTTTGCAATGGGAAATACTCCAGCTATTGAAATACTTCAATTCGTTAAAGACTTGTTGAAAGGTTCCATTGGATAATTAATTTTTTTCAATATAGGCAGCTATCACCAAAATAATTATTTAACAAAAAATTCTTTCATACCTTTTTTATATATTAGATTAAAGTATTATTTGAAACATTTTTTTCATTTTTTATATTTTAGGCATTTTCAATTTAACCTTTCTATGGAATATATTTCTTTTATTTCTGAAAATTAGTATACAGCTAGTTTAACTATTTTCAGACTGAATAAGGGATATGTGTATTTCTTTTAAATAAGCTGAAATAAATTAAATGAATTGTATTGCCATTCCTTTTTCCTTTACAAATATTATAATAAATGTATTTCTTTGTACATGTATATGCTTAATGTATAGCTCTGTTGTTGTTTTTTTTTTTTTTTTTTGGTAAATTTATTTTTTAGAATGATAATTATTTAATAATTGACAATTCCTAGACATAATCATTTTATAAGAATAAAAATAAATTCCTTACTTCATAGAGGAAAACATTTTCATTTGATATTTGTTTTAATTAGTGTTAAATTTAATTTATTTATAGTATTATTACTAAAATGCTATAATCTATCAGATTAAAAAAAGATTTTAAAACAAACTATTTCAACGTTATTATTTTTTTCCAGATATTCTATTGTAATAATTCATTTCACAAAACTATATGATGAATTAAAATGTTAATGCAAGTCCATGTAATTCTATGTTTGCATCAAGCATGCATATTGATATATAACTAAAAAGCAATAAATATGGGTTATAATTTAAGAAATCAAAAAAAAAAAAATTATTAGGTTTTATTTAAACAATTGTTATTTGATTATTATATTGAATACATTATTTTATAATAATACAATTGAATTTATCTTCTCTTGGATACATTATTTTTTTAAATAAAAATATGCTATCAACTTAATGAGGATGTACATTGTTACATTATTTCTTTTTCCATGAAAATAATGTAACTTTTGCTAATACTTGTTTTGAATCATTTATTCCTTTCTTTATAACTGTTTTTATTACTTGAATTTGAGTACAATTGTATTTGTGACAAGATTTTAAACTTTTTGCATTGTAACATTTTTTTCTCTGTTGTTTCTAACTATAAATAACTTGTCATATGCTTGGATGATTTCAAATGTTTCTTTAACAAATACTGAAAATATATATAAGTATGTTTATGGATTTAAGCTTTACAAAAAAATTACTGATACTGAATTTATGTTTATTAATCCTCTAAACATCACATGATCACCATTTTCTATGCTTGATCAAGCTGTTAAAATAGGCAAATCTCTCCATGCAGTAGTGCCACTCAGTGCAGATCAGAGTAATCAATGGATGCAAAAAGGTTTGTGCATAAAATCCCTATCTAGTGCCTACTCATTCAATATCTCCAGACTAGTTTTTAGCTTGTGGCTGTATTCAGTGAGAAGCCTTGGATCTGAGAGCACTGCATCTAGATCTTAGGATCTAATGTAATCCTCCACCAGTCACCTTTTATCTCTAATCAACTAAAAACTATGAGAATAAAATTGGAAAACACAATAATATTTTCAATCCAAGCTCATTAGCTTATATAGTGGTATAGGTCTGAACTCAGTTCAGTACCCATATATTTTTTTTGATTCTTTAAAAACCATAGCCACACTACCTATTAGGCAGTATTGGTATTAAACCACTAAACATCACATGATCACCATTTTAATACAGGCAAAACTCTCCATACAGTAGTGCCACTCAGTGCAAGCCAGGGTAATCAATGAATGCCAGAAGGCCTGTGCATAAAATCCCTATCTAGTGCCTACTCATTCAATATCCCCAGACTAGTTTCTAGCTTGTGGCAGTGCTCTCAGATCCAAAGGCTCTTCACTGATGAAAGCCACAAGCTGGAAACTAGTCTGGGGATATTGGATGAGTAGGTACTAGATAGGGATTTTATGCACAAACCTTCTTGGATCCATTGATTACTTTGGTTTGCACTGATTGCAGCTGGTAGTTGTAGTGTAGATGTTTTTTACCAATATTTTTTATGTGCTCATGTTTTATTGAATTATTTCTTTCTATGTTTTTAATGAGTGGTTTTTAGTCTCATAATTAACATTACTAATTAATGCTAAAAGTATTATTGTCTTACTTATATCCCCTTTGTGTCCTTTAAATAGGATTATTAAACTTCTTTCCATAATGAGTTTTATAACACATAAAAGAATTATGCATCATTAGCATTGTATAAGTAAGATTCTATTTGTTTTTCCGATTTTGAGATTTTGAAGATTCATATCTAAGTTCTGAATGGTCCAATATTTATTCTATGGTAGGATCAATTTACTATTAGCATAATTTGCTTTATATTTTAAAGCATATTGCATTTAACTTTATAAATAATCCCCCCCCCCCTCAGATAAAGAAATCACAATTAGGATTATTATTTTTTATACATTCTCATGGAAAAATTGCATAAAACATTCATGTTGGTCTGGACAATATTTGTTGAATACTTAGTATAAAGTTGAAACCAGTTTTTTCTCTATTCAAAAGTTTTGCATAATTATATAATGGAAATCTGCATTTTGAAATTTACCTGTTAAAAAATGAGTTAACGACAAAATTCAGCAGTGTATTTATTCTCACATTTCAGATTTTCAATTTTCCAAAAAAGGACAGTCAACTATGGGAGCAGTTCAGCACTTTCTTCTACTTGTTGAGTATGTTCAGCATTGTAACAAAGCTAAACATGTTGTTATTCAGCTTAACTTCTCTTTAGCTTTTGATTGTGCAATTCCTTCTGTTTTATTTAGAACATCGCAGGATTACCAAGTTCCTTATTCCTACATCAGAATCATTGCAAATCTTCTCAATAGGTCAATTTTCATGTCACTTAATGGAAAGCTCTTTGAAGGTTTTTGACCTCTTATGTCAGTTTCTCAGGGATTTCATCTTGATATGTTATGCTTCATTACATATACTAATCCTTTACTCATGTAGATTCAGATTCATCTACCTGGAGTTTATGTTCCTGCTCTTAAAAAAAACTATTCATTACATCTCATATGTTGATGATGTTTTAGTTTTTCTTCCAAATAAAAGTTTTCTTCCCGTTCTCTTAAATATCTTGGATTTATTTAGTAAGACACATAATCTTACAATTAATGCTACTAAGTCTGCAATGTGGACTATCAAATCAGGCTCATCTATCACTTCAACTTTTGCAGCCAAGCCTCAGTCTTTTCTTGGCTTTCCAATTGTTCTTTCACACTCATGCATAACAAGACATGTTCAAAATATTATTTTGGAGAAAACTAAGAAAACAGTCACATCCTTGATCAATATTAATATATCTTTTCCAGGAAAAGTCTCGCTACTTAACTCTCTTTATTTGAGACTTAGCTATTATCTACCTATAGTCAAGACAACAAAATTCTTTGAAAGGAACATAAACTCATTATGTTCTAAGTTCTTATGGAAAAGTATAATAGTTGTCATCGGTATTGCAAAAGTACAAATGCCAAAGACCATGGACTTGGATTACATTTTGTATCGATGTTATACATTCAGAAAACAATTTCCCTTTTTTGTTACACCTCTCAAAAAATTGCTCAAATGTTTTTTTTCTATAATCTTTGACCCCACTGATACCCCTCTTCCAATGGAAAGTTGTTGGACATGGGAGTTGTACAAGCTTCTATATAAAATCTTACCTGGTGCTCAAATTCCAATGGACATTAGATTAACTTTCTGGGATGTTTACAAATTAAAGTTCCCAAATATCAACTTGTTTCCAATTTCTTTGGGTGTTTCAAATGTAGCTGTATTTAAAAAAGCTAAACTTTTTTTCATTGAACCTAAGCATATTGACTTTATTATCAAGCTTGACTTATCTTCTCTTCCAACATCTTTTTTCCTTATTACATCAAAAGACTTTTGCAATATTTCATCATATTGTCAACTGTGTGGGTTATACAATGAGACAATTTGCATATACTCTATGTTTGTTCCATATTAAAATCCATTAGAGATTTTATTGTATCTAGTGTCTCATTAGACTTCAGGGATGCTTTATCAATCTTGAATGCATTAAAACTTGGTTCCTTTGCAGTGATTAGATTCTCTATTTTTCTTTCATTCTCCACTTGGCTAACAAGATGTAAATTAATTTTTGGACATTTACATAATTTAGCTTTATCAGTTTTCATTGATTTTCTTCATCAAGCAAAAATTAGAGATTCAACGTTTTCTCCATCTTCTATTCACATGGACACATGGGTTAAGGTTGTTTTCCCATCTTAATAATTTTCTGTTTAAAACTTTAGTATTTAACACTTTTTGAATTTTTTCAAAAATACTATCAAAACCTTTTTTTTAGTCATTTATTTATTGTATACATGATTTATCCTATTTGTAATCTTTTTTGATTAATAAATTTGTTTTTAAAAAAAAATGAGTATCATCAATGTTTAATGATATCATAAATGTTATTATAAGTAATTATGATTTTCTCTTTTTTGTCCTTATATATATATATATATATATATATATATATATATATATATATATATATATATATATATATATATATATATATATATATATATATATATATATATATATATATATATATATATATATATAAGTAACTTTCAACATTCCAGATATTTCATAAGGCATTCTTCTACATTTTAAATTCCATAATTTTATTAAATTTATTGGCTATCTTTTCATTTTTACACTGATTATTAACTTTTGAGTTTATTTCTTCCCTTTTTAGTCTCATCCTTGAATATAAATTTACTATTTACTTTTTGATATTAGTTCCTCCAAATTATATTGTAATAGAAAATGTATAAGCCTGAATAAGTGAATAATATATTCTTATTTTTATTATTCTTGTTTGAAATCTCACAGAGATCCATGAGGATGCATTTCCGTAATAATCTTTTCTTGAATTTTGTTATTCATGGTGATTGATAAGGTTTTAATAGTATTTTCCACCATCTATACATTAACTAAAATATTCCAAGTTTTCTTTTAATTTTTATGCCTTTATTAAAACTTGGCCATCATGATACCAATTTATGATCCACTTTAACTCTATCTTTAATAGCTTTTGTAAAGCTTCTTTATGTTATTTTGATATTCTTTAGATCTATAAAGTACTTTTTTATATTTTAATTCATAATGTATCATTGATTCTTTTTCTCTGTCATTTGAATGTTTTTTTTTTCTAAAAATTGTGTTATGGACTTTTTAAACATTTTTAATTTCTCAACCAAACTTTTGTTTTTGTGCTCCATGTTATTTTGATTGCCTTGTATTTTTTTTTGTATTTTTTTTCTCCTAAGTCTTTTCCATGTTTTCAAATTTTATTTATATCTTATACTTTATAATTTTAAATTTATTATGTATAATATTATATTTACTTAATTCTACAGATTTTGTTGCATACTTTCAATTTGTTTTTTCTGTATTTTCAATTTTTCCTCCAATCTTTCTTAAATAGTCATTTTAAAATCCTTTAATAAATCACATATAGAGCTGTTATTTTTTTCTCAAAACTTACCATTTTATACTTAACTGTGCAAAAAATGGCAATATTTATATCTGTTAAATCTTTCATATGAGTGTTTTTAATTAGATTTGTCAAGAACTACAACCTACACTAGAAGCAACAGTGTTATTGTTGGTATATTTATCTTATTTTAGATTCTCTGATTAATATAAGTTTAACTTATTTTCTTATGTGTAACTTTATTATTGGATATGTTAATAACACTTATTAGTTGCATCTGTAAGTTAATATTCTTTTTTTAATTCAAAAGCTAGATGATTTAATTAGTTTTCAAATACCAATATATTTTAATTAAATTTGATTCTAATGATTAATGACTTAATCATTTTCTAGCCTATTAGCATTTTATTTCAACCAAGCCCTGTTAAAAAATCCAAATTAAAATGTATTAGAATAGGTCAGATTTATATTAACCAAATAGCACACATTTAACACTTAGATAAAGTGATAATACATTTGCCCATTAGCTATATTTTAGTACAGTTACTAAAAAACATGTACCTAGATACACCGGCAACAGATTTATATACTGGACACAATTCCTCCATACATTACAGAAATAATATTAAAAGATGCTGTATTCCATAAAATAAATATTGCTGATATAATATTATTGTGGGTAATTCTAATCATAAAACAAAAATGTTTGCATCTAAATAGACATAAGGAATTGATAATGTCAAACAAATTTTATAATTCCTGTAAGATTAATAAATATTTACAATATAACCATCAATGAGTGGGACAAATAACACAAAAAAAATAGAGAGAGAGAGAGAGAATGCCCCTTGAGAGATTGATCATGAGTATATAATTAATACTTCTTCAATATAACAATAAAAAATCCTCCTTTAATAAGATTTAATTACATACTCATTCCTTTTCTTAATAAAAGCAATCGATTTTTCTAATAATTTTAGTATAAAAAATATATGTTAGTATTCTCACGTCATTAAATTCTATTTACAAAAGGATTGTATTTATAACAAATGAATGATAAAAATTACTTCTGCCAAGGTGCCTTCAAGTAAAAATTTCATAAATGATAATTGTTCTATTTTTAATTCACTCAATTAGTAAGCAATATCGTCTACATATTATAGATGAATTATAATTTAGATGTAACATTATACATATTCAGAAAGAATTCTAATTATTCAAGCAAAAATTTTAAGAAACTGAACAGGCTTAAACCCAAATCAAATGATAATTCATTTATAAAAAAAATAAATTAATAGGTTATAAAAAATAACAACAATATATAATTTATGAAAGTACATCTATAACTTCATATTTCAGGGTTGGAATTCACATAATAATGTTATTTTAACTTTAAGTAACAAAGTAGGACCAATAGTAATTTTTTTTTAATTACCTTATTTTTTCCCAGAAACAAATAAAATAAATGGTGAAACTCACAGCTTGTGCACACATGTGGATTATTAATTAAAAGAGATATTAAGTTAGTAACTGGATTTATGTATATTGAACCTGATTGAAATCCGATTAAGTTTTTAATTTTCATTAAACTTAATTTTTGTTAAATATTATATGTTTAAATTTTATTATTATTTAAAAAAGAATACGTGTATCAAAATACACAAGCGTTTATATGTAAAACGCGTTTATATCATTTTAATGTTTATCGATTTATTTTAGTTTTCTTATACCGCTTGTTTTTACTTTAAATCAATTAATTAAAAAAACAAGCAACCTAGCTAATTACATTCCTGTGGCTTTTATTTTAAAGAGCGGAGATTTGATTTTTATGTAGTTGTTTTCATTTCAATAATCCCTGGGTAGAATTCTTAGATAGATTGAGCGGGAGATTAATATTTGCCCTGCCTAAGGCGTAGAAATTGAACAACAAGGAAGGTGTTTCATGGGAAATGGAGCGACGTATAAATAGCCCCGAAAATTTGGAGAGTTAATTCATTATTCGTAACTAGACAAGCTGTTTCTAAAGTGAAAGTTTATATCAGCGCGGACATTTAAATTCTTAAAGGACATCAGCTGTTATTAAATACTTTTGCTTGCAACAAGATGAAAAATTCTATACGTGTTGTCAAAACCCGAATGGCTTGCTAACTCAACAAAAGACGGATCCCTGACTTCCAAATTTGCTCCAGTAATGCCTTAAACACCTACAAGAAGCTGGAACCTCATTACATCTACCTTGCCATGGTCGAAGAACCTGAAAATGAACTTAAGTAAAAGTGCGCACTCTACGTGAACATTGCTTTTACCGAAAGGTAACTATTTTCCTTTTATTCTTCCCAGGGTAAATTAATTCTCAGTAAATCTCCGCTCAATCTAATCATAAATATGTATTCTTAAATAATAGTTATACTCATATTTAACCTTTATTGTGTTTTCTTATATTTTTGTAATGGGTTTTGGAATCTTAGTTTTAAGATTCCCAATTTGCTTTCAGTTTTGTTTATTGGAGAGTGACGAATGAGTTTTATATTTATATTTTTATGCCTACAACTTTTTATAAATGCTTTAGCGGTCATGCATTTTAAATGCTTACCTGTAATTATTTAGTATTCAATAATTAATTTGTAAACACTGTGTTTGCGCTTTCGCAAACCTCCGAAAATCTTTTGGCTGGCGACTTTATCGTCTAATTTGCCGCAGGTGGAGATTTCGTTTTTAATATCTCTAAAAGCGGAAATTAGAATTGTGTTTTTCTTTGTAATTTTATAAGTCATCAGCAGGAAGATAAAATTTATCCTTTCTTAAATTACAGGTGAGCAATACTTTCGTTCTGCTAGAGTATTTAAACTTTTAATATTTCGTACTCATGTGCACTCTCCGATAAATTTCTGTTTGTATTTATTATGTGTGCTTTAAATTTATCAGAGCGTGTACTCAGAATTTGTTTGTAAGTTTATTTTCTTTAAATGCTGGGCAGACATAACTGTTTTTATAATTATTTACTTGTCCCTTATTGAGACCTTTAATTATTAATTTTAAAGTAATTTTCGCCAATCGTTTGGCTGGGATTCACCAGTTTTTAATTGTTTTACTTCCTTTCAATCTTATTTTTCGGTTGTTCTTGAGGTGGATCAATCACCATTATTTTAAACGTAGTAATAGGTGCAGTTCTTACCGATATAAGGACATTCGAGGTCTGACCATGTTTAGATCTCGAAAAGCTCATCGGCACTGGCTTCTTTGATCTATTTCAAGGACGTATTGTTTGAATATCTGAAAGTGAGAACCAATGTTAAGATGAATCCTCTGCTGAATGAAATTTACATCCTCCCTTTTATAATTCATTTATTAGAAGATCAGTCAGTCTGTCATAGCTTTACATTTAGTCTTTCTGGTACACGCATGAACTAATCATATTTGTTAACTTATAAACTGTTCTTATAAGTTAATTTTCTCTTAATAAAATTTTATTAAATATGTTTAAACTTAATTTGGCTGACGTTTGTCTTTGTGCTTTTGTCTCAATTGTCTAAACAATTTAAGATCTCTTGTTTCTCCCTGAGTCTAGTCGGCACAAACCATCATCATCATCTATTCTGATCACAGTAAACAAATTTTCCAGACACATAGTAGTCTGGTGGCACCCTCTGTATCAGAATAGATTGATAGATGAATCGAAAAGCTTTCGTCTGGCACAATATGCATATACTTTCATATTTATTTCATGTTTACACACTTTGTTTTTATAGAATAAAAGTATGGATAAAAAATATTTGTAGGCAGTTTTTGTGAAATTATTATTTAATTAAAATTATTTTTATATCTTTATATCTGTAAATTCAGATTGTATTATTAACTTGGAAAATCCTGGAAATACTATTAATTTTCATGATCTTTCGTTTATTCTTAGCATATTCTAATGAAAGAGTTTCTAGGATTTCATCATATTTATTTTTGAAGATTGACATTCAGCTAGTGTAAAACATTAGGAATCAATATATCTTTTTTTTAAATAAATGTATCAGTAAGTTAAATGAATTTTACTGATATAAAAGGTTTATAGTAGAGTTCATTATTCAGTTATGCACTTATTTGCTGAATATATTTCCTTTTGGAAAATTTGTTTTTTTAAGAAAAATATTTATTCCACATATAAAAATTGCTAGATATTTCTTTCTAGAATAATTAAAATAAATTTATTTCTTTATGAGGAATAAAAATTTTCTATTAAGGTCTTGTTTTTATTACTAAACCCTTTAATTGTTATTCATACTATTAATAACTTTAGCAGGTTTCAAGAAAACTTTTTAAAACATGAAACTATTTCAAAATTATAATTTTTTTAGATGACCTTTTTCAGAAAATTGTGTTCTGTTAACTAATATTGTTTTTATAATTTTTTTTTCACATTTGATTTTAGATTAAAAATCCTTGAGTTAAATTTAAATTTTCTTGAAAACAATGCAAATTAATTAGGCATGAATTATGTAATTCAATTTGCCTTTTTTCAAAAAATCTCAATTTCATTTTTTTTTAAGTGTCATAGCATCAGCTGAGACACGAACCCACAACCCGGGCAACTGCCTGCAAGTGCAAGGAAGTTGCACTGACCTCTCAACCATCAATGCAAAAAGTTTTTCAATAAACAAATACATCATGACATTTTATATAAGATAATGTCTACCAACCATAAAAATGTCAAATAATAAAATTAAAAGTTTTGCTAAAATTTGTAATATAATACCTCAAAACTAAGAAAGCTAGACTTTAAATGTTGACCTTTTCTGATAATTATAATTATTGTTGATCCTATATGGAGTTTTATGCAAATAAAGTATAACTATTCAAATTACAATCTCAATTGTTTCAGTACATTCAAAAACAAAGTGCTATTTTATTTTTCTAAAAAGAGAAATGAAAGTTTTATTGGAGAATATATTGCCATACTCTGCCAAAGCAACTAGTGAATATATATTTCTTACCTTCCTCAAATTATATAGATAATACACCTCTTCCAACACCACCTCAATTTATTCAGGAATGTTCACTGATATACCAGCTCTGCATAAATATTCCTGCACAGTTATTTTGATTTGGTGATTATAAGAGAATATAAGTCATGTAAAGTTCTTTTTATTTTTATATTTACTTTTTGCTGAATATTTGCAATGATATTTAATTAATTGTACATGACATAAGATAAAATGTAAGATAATAAAAGGCTTTATTAGCATTATATTGCACTCAATCTAAATCTTATTTTTCTGGTTATCTACAGGCTATATGATGTCATAGTCATTTGAAACCTAAAGAATATTTTTGATTAAGTTTTATTCTTTTCTATCATTTTCTCTTCACCCACAACATTCATGAATAGATTATTTGTGAGTTATTCTATAAATTACAACAGGCAAAACTCACTATACATATTGCCACTGACTGCAAGCTAGAGTAATAAATGGATGCCAGAAGGCATGTGCATAAAATCCTCATCTAGTGCCTGTTCATCCAATATTCCCAGATGAGTTTCTGGCTTGTGGCCTTTGTCAGTGAGGAGCCATGGATCCGAGAGCACTGCACCTAGATTTTAGGATCTAATGCAACCCTCCAGCAGCCACCTTTTATTTCTACTTAACTACAAAACTATGAGTCTTAAATTGAAAACACTATAATATTTTCAATCCAAGCTTATTAGCTTATATAGTCATGTTGGTCTGAGCTCAGTTCAGTACCTATACATTTTGATGTTTTTGTTTCTTTAATAACCATAGCCACCACTATCCTATTAGGCAAGATTGGTTTTAAGCCAATAAACATCACATGATCACCATTTCTTAGGCACTAGATGGGGATTTTATGCACAAACATTCTGGCATGCATTGATTACTCTAGCTTGCAGTGAGTAGCAATACATATAGTGAGTTATGCTTGTTTTAATAACATCCATAAGCAAGCATAAGAAATAGTGATCATGTGATGTTTATTACTCACTGAATAAAAATAAACATATGTCTCAATATTCTGATGGTTTGCAATAATGACTTGTCTTAGGCAAGTTATATATTATTAAAACGATGTATAATATTTCTTAGAAAATTTATAAGAAGTGTAATAAATATCACACTAAAAATATGATTTTGAAATTTATCTATTAAAATTTTGTACTTATGAAACAATCAAAGAACATAAAATTATTAATTTTTAGAAATGTTAATAACTAATTTTATCATTTTGAATGTTAATGATAGTTTTTCAACTTTATTATATTTATTAGTATTTTACTTTTGTAACAATATTAACAATTTGATTTCTGCATAATAGAAACTGAAATTAGCACAAAAATTATGTCTTAATGACTTTTTTTAAAAAATCACTTTTGTACCATGTTAGCCAAAAAGTTAACAAGTAAGAATGTGTTTACTGTTTTTTTTTTAATTTCAATGCAATTCTAGTATATTCAGCAATCATACCATGACTTTTTTCACTAATTATATAAGCAACATTCTTAATTAGCTTTTTTTGAGAAAAAGAAAAAGTGTTTAAGACAACAATATGTTATAACATCTTTTTTTGTAATTAATAACTTTTTAAAACTAATGTTAATCTTGTAAATGGTAAAATCCATACTATTATTTTAATTTACAAAATTATATATTAATTAAATAGATAAATGACACAAAATTATGTGCATATGCATACAAAACTGTCTATTTATTTATTCATCCCACATACTAAGGACATCCATATTGTTAGATAGCTAAAGATAAAAAAAAATCTAGACTAGAAGTCAAAATGTCAAATGAAACAATTATTAGGTTTTAATTAATTAACTAGTATTTGTTCACTATTAATCATTAGTGCAACAATAGATTTTAATATGCTTCCCTATTAACCCTTACTTTCTCTTGGATAAATCCCCCCCCCCCTTATTATTAGCAAATAGATCATTAGCATGGTATAGATATTTCCATGTTAAATATATTTAGACAAGCAACATTTTTTCTTATCATTTTATAAAAGTGCATTTGGATGACAAATTCTATTTTATGATATTCTTAAAAAAGTTTTGTCAGGAAGAAAAGTTGTTAACTGAAAAAAGACTTTGATTATACTTTGAGGCCTTAAAAAATTGAACAAAGCAAATGTTTTGTCATTACAGCTGTGATTACTATATGAATATCTATATCGTAAACAAATGTGAATTTGTATCTCATTGATATAAATCAGCCAGTGTTTATTGGCTTTAAATGTCTGAGTTTAAAATCAAGAAACACCATGATTTTATCCTCACTTGTTTTATAATTCTTAACTGAAATATCAATTAAGAAAAATGGATATGTATGTGAATTAATTTTTAACGGATTTTTGAAACCATTAGAAACAAAACTAAGTTAGGACTTCTATTCCTAGGTAGCTGTAAAGTCACTCACTAAGCAATGAGATGGTGAATGAAGTTGGAGGCTGATGAAATGTCCTGATTGCCATTTTATGATGACCTTTTATTTATGTACTTGCAACTGTGTGTCATTTTTAAATGAAGAAAGATTACAGAAATTAAAACATTTATCTAATATTAAATGATAAATTGTTGCTCTTTATGAAGTTAGAAAACAAGATAATGATACAATTGATTTAAGCAGAGGATGGATATGTAATTTACTACAAATTAGAAATATCAGAAGCACAAATAGAGATGCATTCATTCTTAATAAAAGAAATTTCTGGATAGTAAAAAATTAGTTAGTCAACTCTACAGAGTCTATATTCCAACAATTTCTCATTGTGATGGAATCAAGAATTTATACATTGACATATAACAGATTTTGATCAGTCCAAATAACATTTTAAATTTGTTATGGGAAACTTTAATGATAGATTGTTAAGCAATCAAAAGATGAAATTGTTATGGGCAAATTTAATTGTGTTGAAAAAATAAGAGAGAGCACAGGCTTATTGAATGAAGAGAGA
The DNA here is from genome assembly GCA_028023455.1 of Epiperipatus broadwayi. Lineage (NCBI taxonomy): Eukaryota > Metazoa > Onychophora > Udeonychophora > Euonychophora > Peripatidae > Epiperipatus > Epiperipatus broadwayi. The sequence continues at coordinate 2,401,079 of JAQFVV010012523.1, read as the reverse complement.
AAAAAATATGTATTTTTTTTTTTTTCTTTGAAAAAAAATGCTAATTGGAAATGGATATTTTAGCTTCCAAAAGAAAGTATAACAGAACTTTTATAACATATTCATTAACAAGAAATATGTATTTCAAGATTGTAATATTCTTCATAAATTCATCACAGGAGATGATTATCAATTAGTAAAATTAGAAAGACAAAAATCATTAAGGAAAAACAGAATTCACAGTTAATATTTCCAATCTTCAAATACATTCTAATGAATTTAAATTAGAACTTGCAAATCGGTTTAAAATGTTGTCATATTTAAAAATGATTTTTATTTAAATAAAATCAATAAAAAGATACTCACACAAAAAATGAGAATATTATCAATAAATTTTCTACTGAGAAAAGACAATCTATAAATAAAAAAAGAATATTGAAATATATAAAACTGATTCATTCAAAAATATTAATTATCTAGAATTTTGTAAAATGGTATGAAAAAGAATTAATAATATAACAAAATGTAATTGTAAATTAGCAAGAAAAGGTATACAAGAGAATAAAAGATTCAAAAGTATGAAACATATCATGTGAAGCAGTCAATCTTAGCTGAAGGTTGTGCTTCATGTTTCTACCTACTAACCCATATTCAAACCCCTATATTCCATCCTGCTCCTTTTGTCATATATATATATTTTATGTATATATTTGGAATGCACACCTAAATTTATAGTTTAACTTTCAATATTTATGATTATTAATTCTATTATTAATTATTAGGTCTTTTTTATTAAAGTATTATAGGTGCGATTCAAATATATTGTAACGGTCAGGTTTGTACATTTGCTCAACAGACTGAGAGTCCAAGCCAGAGAACCAAAAGCTGACCAAGTCGGGATAGTAATACCCTACGTCTGATCATACCTTAACTCTCTCACTCGTGCTTCCAAGTCAACCCATCGCGAATGACATGCCTGAGGTTACACTCGATACCTCTTTGATCACGTTCCAGCAATAGCAAAGCAGTAAAACATGAGACATTCCCCCTTTATTACATATTCTATTATATACCTAACTAGTGATTCATAAACTAATGAGCAAGTAATGAGACTGAGACAAATTTATATTTCATAAATTTAATATAACAATAAATACTCAAGCATAGTAGGTTGTGTACAGCTAGCTCACACGCAGGTGAGTGGATTCTCAGAGTTATAAAAAATAATACAAAGCAATGAATGCATGCTCAGAGTTATAAAACAATATTATTACAAAGCATTCAGTGTTTTCTCAGGGTATAAAATGATATTGCAAAGCAATAGACTCTTGGTAAGCTTATGTCACCTTTCATGTTGTAATTCATGCCGTGTTGAAATCGGTTATAGTTAGCTAGAGTGATAGATTTATTGATGAATGATAGAGATTATACTAAGTTTATCATTGTTACTAAGTTGAGTTTATATTATAATTACTAAGTTTAAGATTATATTATAAATATATTCAAAATCATATTATAGACATTTGCGTGATATATAATTGTTATACGGATAAACAAATTAAATCAGACTCTAGTTCGGATCAAAGCCGAAGTTACTTTCTAGGGACGTTGAACTGAGACGTGATGGCAGTGGAACGTTAGATTCTAGTGCGTTAGAAACTATACTATCAGATAAGTGCGGCTCGAATGCATTCTTAATGGGGTTTATTACCTAGTAAACGGTTCCCTAACCGATCTGCTTGCTACAATGGAAGAGGCCTTTTTATTACGAACAGAAGATTGGCTTATGAGCCCTTTGGAAACGCTTTGGTTTCGTTATACAAGAATAAATGTCACATTTGCCTAAACTTTCGAGGCGTGACTTGACGAAATACGAAGAACTGTCGCAGTGGCCTAAACTTTCGAGGCGTGCCTGGACGTGGAACAATCTTGAGATGGGCCATTATAGACATAGCAAGTAGATATGCATTTTTATGCAAATTAGCAATACATTCGCAACGCTAAATTAATATTTAATAAATTAATTACGCCAAAATCTTAGCTTCTTTAGTGCTACTACCACCGGTCAAGTTCATAAATGAGATTATTAAATTATAAAATGATGGCGATAATGAGAATCTGATTTAAGGTTTTTCTGCATAGCTACTTATAGAACTGGGAACATCAGTTATATGTAGTATAACTAGATCTAATATCAAACTGATTGTTAAATAATAAAATGTGAGTTATAAAATAGCTCACGCAAATTATTGATGTTTAAATAAATTACACATCTTAAATAATTCGTCAAAACAGACTTTACTAATAATGTAAAATGAGTTTTAACTAACGAATGCAAATCTATATTCTAAATAGCTTGCGTGAAATATACTTTTTCAAATAACTGACAAAATACATATTTTAAATCACTTACGCAAATATAATTCTTAAATAACTTGGGCAAAATCTACGTTTTAAATAGCATACGCAATATATACGTTTTAACTAACTTTAGTAAACATTTTCATTTTATATAACTTTAGAAAAGATGCGTTTTAAATAATAGACGCTAAAGATACCTTTTAAATAACTTTAGCAAAACATTTTCATTTTCAATTAACTTGGGAAAAGATGCGTTTTAAATAATATACGCAAATATACATCTTTAAATAAGTTTATCAAAAGATTTTAAATAATTTGAGAAAAGATGCGTTTTAAATAATAGACGCTAAAGATACCTTTTAAATAACTTTAGCAAAACATTTTCATTTTCAATTAACTTGGGAAAAGATGCGTTTTAAATAATATACGCAAATATACATCTCTAAATAAGTTTATCAAAAGATTTTAAATAATTTGAGAAAAGATGCGTTTTAAATAATATAAGCAAATATACATTTTTAAATAACTTTAGTAAAAGATTTTAAATAATTTGTTCGATTCACTCTATCACAAATATAATTCAGAAAAGAGTCTTAGCTATATTCTTTATATCGCAACATTGATATAATAAAAGTAATTGCTCACTCCCTTCCCCCCCAATAATTTATTAACACACCAGACTCCGTTCTGATAAAAACACAGCATAAATCAATAAACATGAACTTAAAATATAAGAATTGCATAAAATGATCGATAAGATAATAATTTAGACATAAAAATTTATAGTATGGTTTTATAGAAACTAGATGTGTGTGATTATTTAAATTATTAATGATCAACGCCTACTTAAAGTTATTAATGATCAAGCAAGAATTGAGTGTGTTCTAAGATTTAAACCATTTTACGATAAACATTTTAGTGGAACATTTAGAAATATTATAAATTATGTGATTTATTTAGCTAGCTTTCATTTAGTATACGTTTTATTTATGAGATTTAATATGTCAGAAAGGCTTTACCGGCAAAGTCTCTTTTAAGGCATTGTTTCCATGTGCTTCTCACTATATTCAGTCAGGCTGGGCTTCTCTTAGGTTTTAGTCTGCATGTAGCTTCGCGAATTTATTTCTGTGGCAGCTTTCCCCATTTCTCTGGTCAGGCACTCTCTGGTCTCTCGGGTACATCTTCTTTCTTACAGTGATGGGCATGGTGGAGGTTTTCTGTCATCGGTAGCCGCTCGTGGAAGAGCAAACGGCTGTCTCGGTGTCTTCTAGCCAACGGTCATTTTATAGCAGCTTGGATGATGGTTTTTTTTTTAGATTTAGCAGTCTAAACGGCAGGAACAGTTTTCTTAGTTAACTCGGGTCTTCGGAAATAAAATTTTGGCAGCAAGCACAAACTTCTCAGCAACAGAAAAAAAAATTTACACGGATGATGATAGATGATGGAAGAGGTTAGGTTAGAGACTTGGTGGCTATTTTGGGCCCCTTTTTATGCTGTATTTTTGACAGAAGTAACCTCCTACTTTGAGTCATGCTACATCACAAGATGACTAGTTCAAACTAGCCTTTAACCAAATATCCAGTTAGTAAAAATATTAAGTATATCTAAATCTGGACATGGAAAGGCTCTATTGTTTTAATTGACGTCAGTTTTAAAAGATATATATTTTTAAGAGAATGGTCACAGGCAATTTGTATAGATTTATGCCTGACTGAATATTATAATTGGTCTTGGTTATAATTTTTAAATAGGTCAAATTTTAGCCAAAGATTTATTTTTAGAACGAAGTGTTAAAACTGATAAAACTTTCAGCTTGTAATTTTAAGCAAACAAAAGAATTGAAAACTTGGAAATTATTTAAAATGAATACTGACTTAAATGATTATTTAGAAGGAATATTGAAAAATAAGTAATATTATAAATTTAACTTATTATGCTGCTATATAGATAAATTAATTATACAGTTGTTTATTTCAGTTTTAACAAATCTAATGGAATATGCTCGTATATAAATATTTATAATTAGTAAGGACGATTATATACGCACATACTCGCAATATTATAAGCAAAGTTTTTAAAATTTAAGAAATACACGCCATCTGAGTACAACAAATATATACTATTATCAAAGATAATAGGTGAAACAGGTGTAACCGTTTCAATATATATGGGAGCAAAAACTTACTAACGGTATTGATTTTAAATATTTTATTATACGTCATTTTTTAGACTTTTTCTTTTTAAATTGCTTGTTTTTTTCTTTTAAACTGTATATTTTGTAAAATTCAATATGGAAGATGCTACAGTAATTGTCTAAAAATAATTAAAGGGGTTGGAAGCACTATTGTTTTAATTTGGGGTAGGTATTTGTAATTAAAGTTTTACTTAAAAGGGGATTAAGATTAGAGATACTTTTGTTAAAAACAATTTGTCAAATCTATTTCTAATCTGGAAATAGATTTGAATTTATTTTTGGATGTTATCTTACTGTTGCATCTTCAAAAACAACCGATAAAAGAAAACGTATAAAATGACTGAATTTTGAATCACAGAGAGATTATCTACTATTGAGAGAACTGATTGTAAACGTATTACACGTCGCTTGAAACTTAAATAATGTAGCAGTAAATCCATCACTTCTCGACCTGGTTGGGTCATCATCTTCAGTGGCTATCTCATTCTGCTGCCCAAGAGGAAGTAAAAGCCTGACTTAAGAACTTTAATGCTACTAGAAGCTTGCAGTTATTTAAGAACTTTCATTTCAATTGCCATGCACATGCAATATTTTAAATCAGACTCTTAAAATTTCCAGGTATTTTTCAAGCAAACTAAATCTAACCTAACCCATCTATCAAGATTTCTTTTAATATTATTTAACTTTGTTTTTGTTAATATGTAATTTGCTCTTAGTTAATTTCTATATATAATAAGTAAATTGCTCTCAAATGATTTCTTTAAATTTAATTCTATCTCATATGCTCTAACTTTCTTTAAGCTTGGTGCGGTCATTTATTTATTACTTGATTTTATATACATATATGCTTTTCTAATTAATATGCCAATTTTAAACAATCTGACGAGTCGAATTTTGTAAAATCCTTTCTTCTTTTAAGTAAGCCTTCATTAATTAAATTTATTAACGTCCCTTAAAATATAATGTATTGTTAATTAGTACACTCACCAGATTGTTTTACGTCAACATTTTGTTTATGCTTTAATATAAATATATATATATATTTGTTTAACTCTGGATTTTCTACAGGGGGGAGAATCCAGAACTTTGGTTAATTAACACTTTGAAATTTTAAAATATTATTTATTCATTTCTGAAAAGGTGACCGATTATTTGTTTTCTATATAACTGCTAGTTATTTTTTTTCTATACTCTTAAAATAGTCTATGCTTAAAATATCAAATAAAGTATTTATATATTTCATTTATTGTAAAATCAACGAAGGTGGGATTGATTTATTTTAAATAGCAGAAAAGCGATGGGGATAAATCTTAATTTTTTTTTTTACTAAATAAAATCTTCATGTATCTTTTAATAAATAAAATCTCTCTCTCTCCTCTCTCTCTCTCTCTCTCTCTCTCTCTCTCTCTCTATATATATATATATATATATATATATATATATATATATATATATATATATATATATATATTATAGCAGCAAAGCATATTATTTATATAAATTATAGTATTCAAACAAGGGTCATCTATTTTAAAGCAGTAAATTATATTTCATGCCATTAGTGACATTTACCATTACTGCATTGCTGACATTTAGCCTCTCTTCATATATATATATATATATATATATATATATATATATATATTACATGCTTCTAGTCTTCTAATCTGGGGGTTGTGACAAGTTCAAACCCATAGATTTCTTCTCGTACCTCGTTCCATAGATAGTTGACCTATCTGGAACCACATTAATTCCGTATAAAATGCCTCTGGTGGTGATCCCATAAGTTTGGCGCATGCTATGCATATCTACTTTCTTCGTATAAAAAGGCCTCTGGTGGTGACCCCTAAGTCTGGCACATGCTATGCCCATCCACTTTCTTCATATCAAAGGCCTCTCACATCGGTTATACCAGCAAAAGTCTGGGCTATGCCATGCCTATTCACTTTTCTCTAAGCTCTACCCAAGAAGGGGGTGTGAGATTTCATTTTTCATCCAGAAGCACGACCTTTTCCTCTTAGTTATTTTTAGGCTATTATGTCAGCACTGCAAACTTCTTCGTATTTATTATTTCTTTTGCTTCATGACCCAGTTTTAATGCTCTAATATTAAAATTATGCTTTGCTTAAATGATATATATAAATGCCAATTACTTCTATTTTATTAATTAAGTTTATTTCAATCATATACAATCTCACTGTTGTAATTTATATATCTATATTTAAGATTATCTATATGTCTTGGGAAAAATAAAGTGTTCATTTTACTATTGCTAAAATAATTTTTTATAAAATATTTTGTCATAGATTCAAATATAATCAAATGTTTTCAAAAGTATTTATATGTATAGTGAATCTCAGAACGCTCTCTTAAATCATGTTAGTCACCACATTTCAGAACCATAACCCAAAGTGTTAATAGCAATATTATGTAATTTTTTCTAATATTCAATTGGCATTTTAATATTAGATCCCCCCAAAGATGTGCGCTTATTTATAATGTATCATTTAGCTAATAAAGAGCATATAAGAAATAATAGCGTAAATGACATTATGTAATCCTCTATCACTTGGTAGACTGCTTGCTCATTCACGCACACACTAATGTATATAACTAATTTATAAATGTCTAATAATTTGTCAGTATATTAAACTATATTTTATTGTCTAACTTATTTGGTGTAGTTCGAATTCCTTCTTTTCTCCACTTCCAAAAGTAAAGCTTGCTTATATATTTTAGTTTAGTCATAGTTAATAGGTGTCTCATTGTTTTGCTCAGCTTTGATAGTCAGCTGGATTAAAATTAATTCTCATGTGCCATCACTATTATGTTATTCATTAGGTGTTAGATCTGGGGCTTAGAGAGTGGGTTCGAATTCAGGCTGGTTCTTGATCTAAATCTTGGGCTTGACTGGGTTTGAAGTACATTTTGTTAGTTCCAGCTCATGTTAGATGGATAAACATGTTTTGACAAGCACACATGGAATTAGTAGAAAAAGATAGACTTATTACTAAAATGATAGGTGATATCACAAAATATGTGAAAGAGCTATATAAAGAATTATACAATAATAGGAGACAATCAAACAATTTACTCTAAATACATAGTTCATATATAATAAGATCTAGTTAAGAACACAAATTATATATATATATATAATCAGTCATCATTATAAAATACAACTTACATTATTAATGTTCTGGATATCAGTCTAATCTATAGAGTTTATTTACTTTTGTATGTGTATATATGAACCAATAGAAAAATGTTTCCAAGTGGGAGTTTTTCCTCCAGTTCCTTATCAGGATTCTCACTTTAGCTGATATTTCTTCCTCAATGCATTTATTATTTAGTTTAATTTATTATTACTTTTTTTGTTATTTTTTATGGCTTGTTTGTAATGTTTTTTTTTTTTTATCAGTTTTATAGAATAGACGAAATTTATTTTTTCTGATATACAGTTTTGTCCAAATTACTTTTGGAAAAACTCTATTTGTTTAGCCATCATTTGGTTTATATTTATAGACTATGTATTTCTTTAAAAAATAACATTTCAGGTCTATCCATGTTGTATCCGAAGTAGACTTTAGATAGCTGATGACTTTCCTTTTCTAGCTTGTCAACGTTATAATAATTGAATACAGAATGGATTAAGTGCATTTTCTAATTCTAAATTTTAAATCATTGGGAAGAAAAACTAGCTTCACAATTTTAACCTATTATATAAAAATAATTTTATTTTACTGAAATTTAACTAGGTATAATAAAAACTTATTACATTGTATTACACTTAATAACTTTATAAAAATTGCAGTCCTACTTATTATATTATTATTTCTAATAATTTATTCCAAAATATTTTTAATAACTTTTTTTACATTTTTCTAATGCTACTTTTATTAGTTATCCCCACAATAATTGTAAATAAGCTCTCCTAAGTTTAAGATTACATGACTGCTATAAAATGATATTATTATCTACTTCATATTTTCTAACTTGAAAAATAAAGCAATAAGTGTATTTGCTTTAATCATTCTCTTGTCATATAGCATTTTTTTATACCTTTTATTGAATTTATTGGTTATTCATATAAGTTTAGTTTCTGATTTGAGATTGATCATTATTTAGTAGTTTTTTTTCTGTGGAAATTCTGGAAAAAGCTAAATAGTTAGCTTATCTTTTTCTATGGGTACTAAATACACTTGGTGCCCAGGTGTATAGAACTCATGATCAGTTCCTTTACATCAGGCTTATAAATATGCATAGTAAGTGTATACATAAATATTTGGTTATGCTCTATCTTTATGTTTAGTTTAACAGATAGATTTTTATCTAATTCATTGATCAGCTTGAATTGCAAGTTCTCATTTGACCTTTTTGTTAACTATAATTTTGCTTGGCTTTTATTATCTTTTCAATGCATTGTGTTAATACACATGTCCATTGTTTTAAGTCAGCAGGCTAATTTTCTAACATTTGATACTTTATCTTTATCTGTTTTTGTTCACTTTCTATTTCTTCAAAAAGTTTTAGTTCATCATCTTTCTTTTGTTTAATTCATCAGGTATATTTTTAACTATTTGCTTTTACATTTTATCAGTTTTTGCTCCATTTGGGTATTTTTTAATTGCTTTAGATCATCCTTTATTTATTCTAATAGTTTGTAGTCTTCATCTAATATTTGAACTATTATGTTTATATTCATTTTCTATTATTTCTATTTTTGGTGGCAATGTTTATTGCATATGCTTTAATAATATGCTGAGAATCTTCACCATGTGTTGATTCTGATGATTTGACTGTTCTTTTCAGACATTGTAACATCTTTACTATCTTTTTGCTCCATTTTTTTTAATTCTTCTTTATCTGGATTATCGCTATCCATATCAAAACTCTGTATTATTTCTTCTTTTATTAGGCAATCCTCTTTCCATCTTGCTTTTAAGCTCTCTTGCAATTAAATACTGATCTTTTGTAATCATTTCATTTTTTTTTAATTGTATATTTTTCTTTAATATGCAATAAATTCATGATTTCAATGTACTTATCTGGATTTACCAGTATCTGCACTATGTAATTTTCTGGTTCCATTTCAAATCTTCTAGTTATTTGAATACTATTTTCTGGCCACAATCTTCTCACTTGCTTTGATTATTTTATTAGTATATGTAGAAAAATATCTATTGTCTGGTTACCCATATCATACATTCTTTTCAGACAAATAAATATTTAGTAGAGAAACTTAATTGTGATGACACCATGTGTGTTCAAAAATATATATTACTAGTTATTTAAATTTTATTAAATTAAACCATAAGTATTAAAGGTGGTTAATGGCTATTTTTCACAAATAATTACTAATGAACATATATATGGTATACAAAATAAATAATAATCCACTGTTAATTATATTATTGTAAGTTTTAAATAAATTATTGTTTTTTTATTTAAATCAAATGGAGCTTTATACTTAAACTTCTAAAATGTATTTTCTTTAATATTAGTGTATTTAACTATGTTGTTTTAAACAATATGCATATAAGAAATATATATATTTAATTTCATACTTCGTTTCAATTTAACAATTTGATTATAACTCAAATTAAAATTTAAAATAAACATTTAATATATATAATAAAAACGTAATTTATAAGTGTAGTTTTTGTTAGTAAGCAGCTGAACATCCGGTTTGGCAAAAAGTTTGAGTAATTACATCAAAAACTAAAGAGCAGTGGGAAGATGAAATTTCACACATTTTGATGTCAATTTTTTTGGAGCTTAAAAGCAAACATAAATTAAATAAAAATTTTCATTTAACAAAAGCAAAAAGACAGTTGCAACAGTCAGTAAGTAAATAATAGTTTTTCTGCCATATTTTGAGTAAAGAAAAATTCTAAAATGCTGCCTTCATAAACATGCAAAATCTTAAAAACAATTTGAAATTTACACAAATCCATCTCTTTTCTGTAATATTATCAGACATGTTTTTTTTTGGAACTCTAAATAAAAATAAATAAATAAAAACTTTCACTTTACAGATGCAAAACGCCAATTGAAATAATCATTAAGTAATACAATCCTCATTTAAACTGGAATATTCCATTATAAAGAATGATGATATACTATAAATAATACATTTGCATAAATAGTTATTTGCAACTGCTCCAACAGTAAATAAGAAATAAAATTTTAAAAATACAATAATAATTTACAGATTTTAGATTTATTTAGTTTAATTCTGTTGTTAATTCATGCATATGTTGATAATAATATTTTCTTTTAAACATTTTTTTCAAATATTTTTGCATTGTACTAGTGATCAAAATAATAATAATAATAATAATAATAATAATAATAATAATAATATGATGATGATGATGATAATAATAATAATGATGATAATGAAATATAAACAATTTAAATACAAAAAAAATGTATATATTTAAATAACAAATCTTTTTCTCTTTTTTTTACATCTCAATGAATTTCCCTGTGCACATTTTGACCTTTCTTGTTATTATTAGGATTATTACAATGTAATTTTCATGTAATTCCTTTATCTATTTTATATTATTATTACCATTGTCATTTTAACAATCAAATAAATATTAACCTTGGAAGTGTGAATGAAACAAGAAAAATAATAATAATAAAAATAAGAATAATCAAAAATAAAATTTAAAAAATTGAAATGTTTTCTACTGCTATATATTAAAAATATCGCAAGACATATTAAATAAATAATTATATAAATGAACATATATATCTAACTGATTAAGCTATTTATTATATTTTAATAATACATAACTTAGAACATTATAAATTTTAAAAGCAAAATCTTTGTTTTTTTTCATCACCCTTTTATATATATGTCAATATGATAATCAATTGTATGGATTGAGTCATCCAATCCTTACAATATATACTGAACAATGATAAAGATTTGTGTAAGAGAGTGTAGTCTGGGCCAACTGATGAATGCTGATTCATTATGAAATGTGCATCATAGGGATCATAAATCTTTTTCACATGTTTTTGAGCTTATGTTTATGATTACACCCTTTAGAAGATGTTAAAAGTGGATAGAAACCAATCCCTACTTTGTGTGAGTGAAGGTTGTGCTATAGAAATATTATTATTATTCATTATTCGATAATCTCTAGTCTAATAAAAATGATTAACATATGAGACTATTTGAAAAAAGAATGCAAAAATACCATGAAAAGAAAGCCTGTTGACATGATAGAAAAAATCACCATAGACTATAAAAGAAATACTTATAGTTAAATATATATATATATATATTAAAAATGAAATAATAAAATCTATTCTAATTAAAGCATACATTTACAATATACACATATGTATTATTATGTACACATACTAAATATGATATACACATAAGGGATATGTATTTTAACTTATAGCAAAAATATCTAGTGATTATTTATTTATATATCAACTATAAGTGTTCAGTCAATTTAAAGTATAATATAGTTTTACATCTTCATTTACTGTGCCAACAGTAAAAATTTAAAAATAATAGGGATAAAAAATATTTTATTATTAAATTCTTTTATTGACTGAGCACTAAAATGAAATAAAATAATTGTTTCTTCAGCCACAACTGGAGTTTTTAGATTTAATTTGAAATAAAAGAATCAATCCCCCACCTATGTGTTTATTTCAAGTTAAATCTAAAAACTCCAATTGTGGTTGAAAAAACTTTTTTTTTAGTGCTCAGTTAATAAAAGTGTTTAATATAAAAAAAATATTTCTATTATTAATAATAAATAAACGTTTCTGAATTTAGCATTTGTAAAGAAAATAGTGAGAGAAGTCAGTTTTTTTAAAAAAAAAATAGATTTAGAAAGAAAACTTTAGGAGAAAGCTTTCTTGCTTCAAGAAAGTTATAATATTGTCATAATCAAGAATTTTTCATCAATTATAAATATTTGCATTTAGGTGCTATTACAAAAAATGTTAATAACTGTGTATTTACTGAAGTTTAGTGCTTTTGAAGGTAATACAAGGGCCTTATATTAGCAAAAACTCTGTATAACAGCATCCCAAAAAATTAAGCTGATTAAAATGACAGAGCTAACTTGTGATTTATTAATACAGCTAATATAGCAACACATTTAATAGTTGATAAAAAAACATAATAGGGCAAAAAATGTAATTATTGTACTAGCCAACTAAACCTGAAAATATATAGTTTTCTGCAAATTCCAATCTTAAATGTAATTTTTCCAACATGCAAGAACCATTGAGGATTGAGAATTAGCATTACTTATCATATTTCCCATAATTTCTATCAGCTTATTTATGATAAATGTATAATCCAGTCATACTATCAATCTATCTGGAGAATAACTCAAGAAAAGTATATCAAATGAAGCTTTAAACATTAAAACGCTCTTACAAATCAATTTTTAAAAACAGTTTAAAACTATACTTTTAGTAATGTATAAAATCAGCATTTTGATATTATGGTAAGATAAATGTTTATTTGAAAATAAAAAGTCTTTATAAAAGAAATAATAATAATATTTATAGCAAATATTAGATTTAATATTAATAGTCTAAATAGTTTTAACATTTTGTTTCACCTTTAAATGTGTATTATTTATTTTTCTTAGTGTATTTTTTTTGAATGCAAGTAAATAAAATTTAGAAATAATTTATTATTCAATTATTAATAATTAATATTTGTTATAACTTGTAAACGTCTGTTACTAATTGATTTATATTTTGCCTAGTTTTATTTATATTATTATAATTAAATAATAATAATAATAATAATAATAATAATAGTAATAATTAATAATAATAATAATAATAATAATAATAATAATAATAATAATATGATTGTTTTATATTGGATATAAGCAAAAATTAAATTTAATCTAATTAAATGGATTTTATCCAATATGAATACATACTCACCTAAAATATAAGCTGTGTAAATGTTATAAATAAATTTTGTTTAATTTTTTTACATCTAGTTGTCTTATTCTCTCTTTTATTCCAAATCTATGTAAATAGAGCTATAGACATACTGCCTGTAATGCATCCTCAAGATTATCTTTTGAGATTGTATGAAGGGGCTAAGACCTAAAAAGCTAGGGAGAAATTTGAATCTGACTTACAGATGTTTCTCATACATTTTAAATAAATAAATAACATTTATAGTGGTAAGAGGTAGACCCTTTCTATACTTAAACATGTTTCATGGGAATGATGATCAGGAAATATAGCGGGATACCCAGTCTGACCCTTTAGTTAGGATATTAAGTGTAAGGATAATCTATTGTTATTTCTAATGCCATTAATCCTAGAGTTTAAACCTTCATACATTCTCACAAAAAATTGTATAAATCTAAAAAAGGGGGCAAAACTGTAGACCTGTTTCATTTGGCAATCAAGTTGTTCGGCAATTTTAAGTAATATTGATTTTCATTAGCATCCTGTCTCCATGTTTTTAGAACTGTTTACATATATATCTGGTATATAATATTATATGGTCAATTAAAATTATGAGAGCAAATATGTATTATATTCTATGTTCAAAAATAATATGTCCAACTAGCTCCATTTTGCATCTCTTAATTCTTTTAATGATATCTGTGATATTTGTTTCTTTTCCTCTCACCCAACTCTTTCACCTTCAATATATATATTGTACCATTTATTTATATATAAAGTACAAATTTTTTTTATTTTTTATTTTTTTTTTTTTTTTTTATTTATTATTTATTATTATTATAATTAATTTTTATTTTATTTTAATTTTATTAAATAGAAAAAAAAAATTAAGATAGTGTTTTTTATTTTTTTTATTTATATTTGTTTTTTTATATCTTTTAATAAAACTAACCTAAACCCCAACAACACTCAACCAATCACTCCTAAATAAAACAAACTAAAACACTACAACCTAACAAGCTACTAATAACTACCTAATATTTTTTACTACTAAAAATATTGATAAATATACATAATTTTTAGAACGACAAAAAAAATTTTAGAAACAGACAAATAATTAAACTCCAATATTCAACAATAATAATCATACCAACCTTTCCATTTAATCTAATAATTATTAATTAAAATTTTTTAATATATATATATATATATATATATATATATATATATATATATATATATATATAAAAAGTGTGAAGTGGTGATGTGGAGAAAAGAAGCTAAAGTTCAGAGAAGATGGCTTGAACTTGGAGAGATCTTCATCCTGCAGATGATGAATAATATATAACTTTATTTTAATTAGAAATGATAAACACCTGCATTGTGCATATTAGTATTCATATATGAGGAATATATGTTAAAGTTTCTATTTGACAGCATGCACAGAAAAATGCAGTGTATATAATTAATTTTTAAATATTCATTCATATTTTAGAATTTGTGCGACATTTCTCTTTTTCTCTCTGCATGTCTCTTTCTACCTGTCTCTCTCTCTCTCTCTCTCTATCTCTCTCTCTCTCTCTCTCTCTCTCTCTCTCTCTCTCTCTCTCTCTCTCTCTCTCTCTCTCTCTCTCTCTCTCTCTCTCTCTCTCTCTCTCTCTCTCTCTCTCTCTCTCTCTCTCTCTCTCTCTCTCTCTCTCTCTCTCTCTCTCTCTCTCTCTCTCTCTCTCTCTCTCTCTCTCTCTCTCTCTCTCTCTCCTCTCTCTGAAATCTCTCTCTCTCTCTCTCTCTCTCTCTCTCTCTCTCTCTCTCTCTCTCTCTCTCTCTCTCTCTCTCTCTCTCTCTCTCTCTCTCTCTCTCTCTCTCTCTCTCTCTCTCTCTTCAGTGAAATAAAAGTTCATATTACACAAACTTGTTATGCCTTCATTTAAAAATATTTACTTCAATTGAATCTAATTCACCTTCTGACTATGTGTGAATGTGAGAGGATGATTCTTGATAGGAAGAATATCACTCTATCATATGTCATCACTGATTAGTATCTTTTATTACTACTCCCATCAGTAATTTTACATTGTAGATGTAGTCTTGATGCACTTTTAACAACTATAAAATGATGTTCATGCATTATAGACTACATTTACAGTCACAGTCTCATCTTTTTGTAACTCTTGCCTGCACTATTTAGTTTAACCTCCAACATAGTTCATTATTCCCTATTTATACATATATTATTAAATATTTTAAGCAAATTATATTTATGTTTCTTTCACAGTAGTAATAAAAATTGTCGCTTATTAATCCTCACTTAGACTGTATATGTACCTCATTTGCATTACAATTACCATATTTATATATGCATACTGATGTACATTTTAATTTTACCTAAGTTAGTCTTACATAACGATCATTGATTTAAAAGTAATTAAGTCTTTGCCTATGGATATTCATTATTTATTAATTTATTCTTTATATAAATATTTATCACTTTTTTAAAAAAAATAATTCAACTTCAACACTTTTAGCACATTAAAACATACAAAACAACAGCTATGTTTTGTCCATATTAATTCACATGTAAAGGCAACAGTCCATTACACAATACATTGAAAATGGCAAAAATGCACAACGATAATTCCCTAATAACAAATTTTATAAGCTATTGAAATTTACCTCATGTGAGTCAATCATATATTTTATTTATTAATACTTTTTACAATTAATGTACATTTTAAATGTACACATAAATATTACAATATTGCTAATATTTAAAAAAATAACTCTCAGTATTCAATGATTAAAAAAAATTTCTACAGTTTCCAAACATTCTCTTAGCAATGTTTCCAAGTCTTGTCATAATAGCTTCTTTGATGACATTAAGATAAGATCCATTCATAATTGTCAAAGTAAGTGGAAGTTGAACAAAAATTATTTTCTTTAATTCTAACATCCTTTATAGAAGATATAATAACCTGTTTTAAACTTATAATAAAAAGACTCAACAAAAGGTAAATATGAAGTTACTGCTCAATTATACTCTTATTTTCATAACAGCATTAATTCGGCTTCTGAGAAAATAAATTGTCTTGAATTGAAATATATATATATGTGTGTGTGTGTGTGTGTACCTTCTCTTTTCTTTACATTCCATGCATTGTTATGTTATTCCAGTTCTAGATAGGTCACACAAAAATATAACAACTGATTTACAATTCGTGAGTAAATAAATATTTTACAGTTGTTCTCAAATAAAAAAGTTAACCTTGCTTTATTCGTGCTAAATAATAATTTTCAATTATTTAATATTTATTAAAATATTTCACTGTCACATTTTTAGAGCATAAAATTATACCTTAATTTTCCATTTCCAGGTATATTCAACTTATCATTTATTTCTTTTTATTTCTTTATTTAAACATGCACCCACATATTAATGCATCCCCATGTTTTTATTATATACAGGCTAATGTAATCATGGAATCTATAACAATTTTGTTATTTGTATGTGCTAATGCAAATTTAAATCAATAATTTTCATGGATCATATATGAAACCATTGCTCCTAGATAATTGGTTAATTAATATTGTAATTTCAAAGTAAAGTTTTGCTTTTGTTAAAGCAATGTAATTCAATAATAAATACATACATTGTATATACTAAAAAAAACTTATTTATTGGTTTTAACATAATATGCTAACTTCTACTGGCATAATATTCTAAACATGACTATGATTTTGATTGCAAGTTAGATGGGAGCATACTTAGCATACTATATCAACAGAAGTTAGCATAAATGTTAAAATCAATAAATAACTTTTTCTAACTATATTTAATGCACATGTTTATTATTGAAAAAAATTTATAATATAAATTTAGCTTTGTCATTAATCAATTCTCTGATGTTTTCTACTGTAATGTGTTTATCCAGAGTTCTTTATTTTGATAATAATAGGATGTTGTTGAGAACTACAAATTTAATCACAATCCACCAAAAATATTCAGAAAAACTATATAGTACATTTAAGTTTCCTATACTGTTGGGAAACAAAACTTATATAAAAAACAAATAAAAATAAAACGTAATACAGTCCAGAATCAAAAGAAACACTTGAAAATATTTTGAAAGACAAACAATCAACTTTAGATTGTAAAAAGACTATCATAGTTTGAGAATCTTGAGATGTGTATACATTGACAAAGTAGTAATCTTGTGCAATCCTACAAAACTGCTTCTTCAGAGCTGTTTCAGACCTTAAGCAATAACTTTATACATACAAATAAAATAAAAATTAAAAACTTCTACCAAAATAATTAAGTATAAACATCGCATGATCATCATTTCTTATGTTTGCTTATAACTTATTAAAACAGACAAAACTCTCTATACTTATTGCCATTCAGTGGAAGCTAGAGTAATCAATGGATGCTAGAAGGCTTGTGCATAAAATACACATCTAGTGCCTACTCATCCAATATCCCCAGACTAAAGCCTTGGGTCTGAGAGCATTGCACCTAAATCTTAGGATCTAATGCAACCCTCCAGCAGCCACTTTTTATCTCTATTTAACTACAAAACTATGAGTCTTAAATTGAAAACACAATAATATTTTCAATTCAAGCTCATTAGCTTATATCGTCATATAGGTCTGAACTCAGTTCAGTACCTATACATTTTAGTGACTTTGGTTCTTTAATAACCATAGATACCACTATCCTATTAGGCAGGATTGGTTTTAAACCAATAAACAGTTTGCCTGTTTTAATAATTCAGTATAATAAATTTCTATTAAAGTAATAAAATATAATAACTTATGCATGTTCAAATGAATAGAAGAAAAAGCAAAGTACAGTAATTCCAAAAACCTTTAGCTCATTCATTGAAGATTCTGTATTCAAAATTATTATTTTTTATATAATATAGTTGATATACTTTCAATTTTTATTTTATTTAAATATTACAAAAAGAATAGTCTCATTTATTGTCAAGATAATTTTGGGAAATTTTTATTGTAAATCAGTTTTCATATTGTTTTATTCTTTTTGTCCTATTTCACATTACTACATTCAGATTTAAAACTTCTTATTCTTTAAGATATAACACAATGTAATACAGGATATGAATATAACAGTGTGTGTTGAAGTATAAAAAGTAAAGTTTGCCCTATTATTTCAATAGTAATAAAATGTTTTACAAGTATCAAAAAGAACACGTTTTCTAATAGTTTTAAGCAAAGTATTTAGATTTGTCAAAGCAAATATTGAAAATTTTCAATTACTATCTAATATAGCTAACATAAAAAATAATATAAAATAACAACTCTTTATATATAGCTACTCTATGTGTCTAATGAAAATTAATCATATTAAGACAAAATGAAAATACTATAATTTGCATTATTTGTAAAAAAAAAAAAAAAAAAAACATCAATGAAATTTACTACATTTAATGAGAAAAATGAATTTTTTCAATCTATAAATTAATCATTTTAGTCAGAACTATGTTCAGTGTTATCAGATTATACAATTAATTATGATAGTGTTCAATTAATAGTAAAATAATCTATTTTAAAATTTAAGAATAAAGCTTTATTACACAAAATATTATTAGAGTTAAGGATATAAAATAGTATTAGAGTTAAGGATATTTTAAGATAGACACCTTCAACTAATAATTACAAAGCTATTGTCTTGCAAATAAAGTACTGAGCAAGCAAGAATATAACCTATTTCAAGATAAATGGCCATTTAATCTTGGTAAAAAATAACTTAGTGAAAGGCTGAATGTATGAAAAATTACTATGGAAGAATATTTTAAATATAAATCAATCACTATATATATATATATTGTAATGATCCAGAGAAAGGTGGCTAATGTCATCTACACTACAGGGCACCATCTAGGTATTTGAACCTAGAAAAATTTATAAAGTAGGCAGATACGTAAGTTAAAAAATATATATATATATTTTTTTTATATTTTGATTTAATATATTTTATTTCCGGTCGTTAGCCCATTGTCACTAGCTCAGGGAGTAGCAGAGATTTAAATTTCATAATAAATTCTTATCTAAGAATACATAAAAAAGAATAAAATAAGCCACTGCCAGTAATTAACACACAAACATTTATTTACGCACATATATAAAATTTACCATTATTTTAGAATAAGTTTTACTTTGGATTTTAACTTGATTTTAGAATTTAAATTTACATCTTAATTTTTATAATATTATAAGTTTACATTTTAATTTTTTATAAGTTTGCATAGATGGGTTTATAAAATGTGTTTTTAATATTGAGTATAGATCGGTTACATAGATTACATGGTCAAAAAACATTTCAAAATAAACATAAACGATCAAAATACAAAATCATTGATACCATCAATTGCATAGGGAATATAAAAAACCCAGTGGTGTTCATCATAAGACACTGCATTGACACCAATAACTTAAAAGACATTCGACATAAATACATCTTAGATACTCACCGTAAGGTATCAGTATTTACCGAATGTCTATATATTTTGATCAAATATGAAAACCAAAAACATAATCAACCGGTAACGAACCCATGCAAACATCTATACCCAACCTAAATTTAATGCATTTTTATTTAGGGTGTCGAGTATGAATAAACTACATAGATCTGCATTTGAAAAGAAAATATTCTTCCCTGAGTTAACCTTAGGCAAAAAGTTTGCAGTCAAACCGGCATCAATCCATCTGATGCATTTATGTATTCAATGTAGCATGAAAATATGACAACACAAAGTGCTATACTGTGAATGTACATCTGAACAGTAAGTAGAGTTAGAGAAGACATCATCTCTCCACCAACAGGAATGCTACATCTATTGGCGAGTAGAACAATAAACAAAAAACTCCATAGGAATGGATTGCGGTTCTTTGCCGACTTACAAACTCATCCATAGGCAAACAGAAGGTGTGTGGCATATATATGCAATCCTGCCCATAGCAGATCTCATACTACATCTACTAACTACATCAATATATCCAATCCATTGACCTAATTCAACTATGAAACAAATAACCTAAGATTTACCCTCCCCTAATATAACTTTACAAATCTATATAGCCATTCATGCCCGACTTAAGTTTAACATTTATGTAATTTAGTCTAACAAAAAACAAAAATCATATTAAAAACTTAAAAGAACAAAAAAAAATGGAAATGATTTTAAAAATAAAATACATCAAATAACATTATTAACATTAATTTATGTTGGTCAGATAGGATTCTATTTGTATTATTTACTAAAAGGTTTAGAATTTAGAGTTCTTATTGTTTTCAAATGAATATAAAGTTCTTACAATTTTTAAAATGTCCAGCTTTATCCTTTACAGTTGCTTGCCATTGTTGGTAATTTTGAACGGGAATTCCCAAGCCGTACTGAAGATATTGGTATCCAGTTAGCCGTTGTTTTTATTTATCTGGAGGTCTTTACTTGACCTGGTCCTTAACGTAGAAAATGGAACTGAAGGGATTGAAGAGTGCATCTTTTCAATCCCTTCTCCTTCGACTCCGCACTAACACAAATCTGTCCTCTCGTAATAACTAATTAATTCTTTTATTTTCCAAACTTTTCCTTTTGTATTAATTTTAAGGATCCAATGGACATTACATCATCGATGATGATATGGTCCTTTCACTGAGGTCCGATTCCATTGTTTTTCATTTATTGGTTATTAGTTTCTATTGTTTTCCTATCTGACCGATGCTTATACATTTAAATGCCCAAGGCTAGTTTACATTTGACTAATTAAATTAATCATTTCCATTTTTTCAATAACATTTTAATTTGTTTTGTATAAACTTAGATATATTTTTATCTTTAAATCTTTACTGACAATTTAGTTTTAAAATACTTTTTCTTTTTTTTTTTTAATAAAGTTTTATTTTAATAATTTTTTTTTCATCTGTGCGATTATATAGATATGAGTTTAGTATAGAATTTTAATTTTCAATTTTTAATTCTTAAAAAGAGAAGTTTTATTTGCGAACTTTTATTTTTTTCATGTTTACTAATAAAAAAAACAATGTAACGTACGTATGTGTCTGTTACAATATATATATATATATATATATATATGCATGTGTGTGTGTGTGTGTGATAGGAATGAGATATGGTAAAAGATGTACTGGTAAAAACAAAAAAACTTATAAAATTATAACATAATTGGCCATGTTTCGATTCTGTTGAAATTGCACAAGATCAATATTTCTAAAAAATAAAAAGTGTAAAATAAATATTAGTGAAAATATCATCTCTTAACTTGCAACAAAAAAGGGATTTAATCATAATACAGAAATTTCTAAACGTTTTTCCTAAAACATTTGGTAAATGCCATAACTTTTAAATGTTTATCTTATCATTGGAACTATAAAGGTATCAATTAATATACAATTACAATTTCATGAAAAGATTGTTTGCAAATTTGTGGCTTTCCAAATGTCTGGGTTTTTTTTCATATATTTTTACAAGGGTATAGAAGAATTATCAATAATGCAGAATTAATGGCTGCATGATGATGATGATTAAATTTTAATCTATTCAGTTGTCAGGTATTAAATATTATAATTTATTTTGAACAGTGAAATATTTCCAAATCAGAGCTATAGCAAAAACTTTTTGCATTAGATAAAAATGTATATAAATTATGATATATTTGTGGTGTCTTTCAAAGGTATTGAACTATTCATTTTATGGTCATTCCAGCTCCAAGAGAAAACAAAACAATAATAAAATGATTAGATTTGAGTTTTGTGATGGCTATACAGATCAATACATAAAGCACAAGTATATGCCTATATAAAACTTGTTGGATATTATTTTAATGATGTGATATTTTGATATGCTATTTACTTCTTCTGCAGAAACCTTTTTTTCCTGAAAAACTTTGTTGCCTTATCTAATTGTAACTCTCCAATATCCTCTACTCTCTGCTGTTTCTTTCCAAAGAAGACAGTCAGCATTGCACTCTTTTGTAATGACTATGTGAGAATATTTATAATTTATATGGGATCTGTTTTCTCTTTTATAAAAAGTGCTCAAGTTCTTTATGAAACAGCCTTTTAGAATATCTTGCATCATTCATCTCTTTTATATGTCCAATCTAAAGAATGTGTAATCTGATAATAGTAAACCCTATAGTAACACATCCAGAAAAATTAAAAAACTTATTAATTCTGTTTATAATCTTGCAATTATGTTTTCAAAATTTTGCATAATATACTTGAACAAATTTTTTTAAAACATTCTATGTTACATTGAGGTGTTCGAGCATCACTTCCATACAATATAACATATAAAATAATAGTTTCATATAGAGTTAATTTTACTCCAGTAATTATTTCACTGTATTAAAACAACTTCTTTTTTAACATATTAAGATTCACAGCAGCAGGTTAGAGTATATAGTACTTCAACATCTAAGCTCACCTTTCTATGTAAGAACTATCAAAATATTTAAATTGTTTTATTGCTAGATATTTTTGTCATCATTATCTGATAAATATATGGGATTTTTGAATATTAATTAGTAAATCAAAGTAAGTATTGCATTCAGCATCATTATACTCAAAAATGAAATTCTTGATTTTGCCTTTAATTAATTTAAACTTAAAAATCTGCCATCATATTTGTATTTTAATTTTCTCTGTGATATATTAGGTTGCATATAAATGTCTCCAAAAGATCACATTTTCAAAATTGAAAACATGTTGAAGCAAATATATATTTTTATTTAGGATCAGTTTTCGATGTAAATATTTAAGATTTTTCACTAATAGGAAAAACATTTTATTTTGTCTTGTATAAACTGTGTAGATGAATAAAATTGATGGATAATGAGCTAATTTTAAACAGTGTCATAAACCAGCTTAATTGAGTCAAATGATTTGACACATCAGAAAAAGCAATATAAAAAAATTTTCTCCTAATAGTTTTTTTGCATTTGTCAGCAACACTGATTCCAAGTGTTTACGCAAAAAGTTTCTATCAGTTTGCAAGTGTGAATTTTTCAGACTTGTAAAGTGTTTAGATCTAGTTTCTAGCTCTATCCTTCACTGATGATAGCAAATTAGCTTGAAATCAGCTGATCTGAGTGTGGGCAAATGAAAGAGATAGTGAATTCTGACTCTTTTGATGTTTATGTAAGCAAATATATACTTGTTTGGTGGTTTTGGTAAAATGCCATCTATTGATCATAAATACAAGTGATAGCAAGTTATGTGATTATAACTTGTTTTTGTTTTTCATAAATGTACCTTTAAAGGTTTTTGCAATGATATATATTGCAATGGCTTTGACTATGTGGTGAAACTGAACTGATATCAGACCCATGTAGCTATCTGGCTTGTTAGGCTGGGTTTGAAGACTTTACAAGTCTGAAAAATTCACGCTTGCAAACTGATAAAAACTTTTTGCATAAATGTTTGGAGTCAGTGTTTAGATCTAGTTCCTAGCTCTATCCTTCATTGATGATAGCAAATTATCTTGAAATCAGCTGATCTGAGGGTGGGCAAACGAAAGAGATAGTGAATTCTGACTCTTTTGACGTTTATGTAAGCAAATATATACTTGTTCGTGGTTTTGGTAAAACAGCATCTAGTGATCATATACATATATATGCTTCTTTATGTAATGCAAAAAACATATATACTATAGGAAATACAGCAACTAACTTAAAAACTCATTAAAAAGTAAATTAGAGACTATGCATGTCAATTATTTAATTCGTTTTTAAACCATTATAGGGCAAGATCTCTCAGTTTAACTGCTTTTCAAAACAGTTAAAAAGAATATATCTTATTTTTCTCATTCTTGTTTTATTCTTGAGTTAAAAACAACCAAATATACTTTTACCATCGATAATTAACTGTTTAATTGGTTTGACGATTGACCAACCACTTGCAAAATATCTTAAGCCAATTAAAGAATTTCAATACGTTTTATCCTACCCATGGGACCTTGTAAATATATATATAACTCATTGTGTGTGTTCCTAATTCAGTTTTTAAAAAATTAAAAAAAAAACAATCGAATACTATATTTATGTAAGTTACTGTATAATTAGTAAAATCTATAAGACCATCTGTAATGTTAGATAATGCATTTTTTAAAATTAAAACATCTATATAAAATTAGACTTTTCAAACTCAGTGGTTATATAAAAATAAATGAACAGTTATTTAAGAAATCATTATATCAAATAAATGATCTTTTATTTGTAGTATTTATTTACTTTTTTTTTGTAAACATAATCTCAAAAAAAAAAAAAAAAATGTAAACGGTAATAATACTTTATTGTACTCAAAAATAAAAAGAGACTGAATGTCTAATTATGTATAAAACAAAATCCTATGCAGGCTGCCAAATTAAATAAACTATATATTAGAGAAATAAAATCGCTTTTCTTGGATAATATTTTATTAATTTGCTTTTTATTATTTTAAGCTTTTAGATAATAGTAACTTAGTTCATCATTCACATATAATCAAAAAAAGTATGAGTTCAAATATTAATAAGTAATTGGGGGGGGGGGTAATACGCAAGTTCTACTTAGTTACAGTTATTTATTAATATTAAATTATCTCTATAAGAGTTAATCTAGTATAACAGAACCATAGGCCATAATTTCTAAAATTACAGTTAGGACACAATATACAAAATATGTGCAGACATCTTTATTTTGCGAAATTGCAGAAGTTTATTATCTGATTTAGCTATTTGTCATAAATCTCTTTCCTCAGTAGTAAAACTGCTTATTATTATTGTTATATGACGTTACATTTAAGTATACTAAAAAGTGTATATATGAAGTTAAATTATAATGTCTTATGTATGTGTTATTTGAAAAGTGAATTGGGTAATTTAAAGTGAATTCATAGTAAGAGATTAGTCTGATTTCTATGTTGATGGACTATAGTAAGAGTTGCACTGAGAAAAACAAAATACTTAAATATATATATATATTATCATATAGAATAATCAACAAATTTTATGGATGAATTGCAGTTGTTTTTTTTTACTCAACACGTCAATATATAGATAGAATCATATGTATATTTATTAAATCTTTTGCAATCATATTTGTTTACATTCAATACATCTTCTTTTATATAGATAATCAAGATTAATACTTTTTAACTAATATTAATTAGATATTGATTATTCAACTAATATTGGAAGATTCATTGGTTGGTTATAGTCTGGCTTCTGCAAAAACAATTGCAAACATAAATGTGATTTCAAAAAATGCTTGATCAAGATCAAAAACAAACCTGATATCAGGTAGATGTGTTACCACTAAAAACAAGAATTTTTATCTAATTAGTATACCAAATGTGATTTATTAAAAATTATAAACCCTTGTTGATAATTTTTTGCCACATTTGAATAGACTGTTATGTTTTACTATTAAGCATCGGGAATTTTAAACATAATGCATATATTTTACGTTTTATTTCCAAAGGCAAATTGAGATTATTTATAAATAAAAGAAAACCACCCTTCACTTACAATTATTATTATTAATACTTACTTCGTCATTACATGCCATCTACTTATCAAATTTATTCTGACATCTGAAATTTAAAACTATGTTATAAAATAATAATATCTTTAACCATTAAGATTACATATCTGTAATATAAATAAAACAATTTTTTTTAAAACATTATTTATTAAACCTTAAGAAATACATCTTATATGTTAAATGTAAGTAAATACAAAAGCTTTTACATAGACTAATGCATAACATAAATTATTTTCAACAACTCTACATAAAGAAAAAAATAAAGTAACAATCAGTATTAACCAGATTTGCCAATTTTTGTATGGTGAGGTTTTGTAGAGTTTTCCATCCCTATTTTACTCAAGATATATATATATACAGTGATGAATATTGGATGTGTTTACTGTTTTTGTGTGACTATTTGTAAAAAAAAAAATTTGTAAACCTGATGGACAGCTGAAACTATTATTTTAAGTTTTATCCAGGCCAGATTTAAACTAAGATCATAGGCCTGGCAAGAGGATATTTTAATAGTATTCCATGAGGTTCATATATGTTGATTATATACAGATATAAAGAAATTTGACTTTTAGAACAAATTGTGATTAACAATATCTAATCTAATGCAATGCCACTTTTTATATTTAGTAGCCAATACAAGGAGAATTTATATTTTGATTTATACAAGCACTTTGCACTTTCTGAATAACTACAAAATTTAGACTTAGTCATAATAATTAAGCACTAATAAAAATTTCAAATTCAGTTTTAAAGACATGGGTAAAAAAAGTTTTATGTGATTATAATTTGCATAATCTGAGGGTTTATAAAGAGTAGTTTCTAACAGTAACTTTAATTAATAATTAAATGCCCATTTTATTTAAGGACATTTACTGAATAAAAGAAAATCATTCTCACCCAATATAGTTTACAGAAATAATAAATAATTTTTCACTTCAATTAAACATGTCATGATGAAGACTGTGGGACATGACAATGAAAGACTCCTGAATCTGTTACATTTGATGCTAAACAAGTATGATCTCTTGAGCACGAGTCATTTGATATTGTTTTTAAGTGATATTAATTTAGATAATGTCTAAATAGATAATGTCTGAAATAAAAATAACTCTAATTTGTTTAGAAATAAAAATTAAAAATTGTAAAAGATATAAAGAAAATGATCCCTATTTAATGAGAATAACTCTAATATAAATTTATAATGGCATGCTATTCTGTAACTTGTTTCATTTTTTTTACAAATTGATAATGTTTTTTCTCTTGATAAAATTAGTTGCTTTTATTGATTTTTTTATATTGTCTACATCCTCCAATATATCTTCTATAATCTCTGCACTTTAATATTTATACAAATGAATTTCCTTTTTTGCATCATATTTTTTTAAAATTATTTTTTTACTATTTTCTAATCGCATTTACTTTGCTAATATTATCTTTACAACATTTTTAAATTCTCCTACAAATTGATTTTTTAAAATACTCATTTTTTTATCATAGGTTTTTTTTAATTACCTAAATACATTATGGGATACTTAGATGTTTATTTTTTTAGACTTAATTGCCAATTTTCAAGCAATGGTTAAATTATAATATTTTGAATGAATATTTTTAAGTGATCATATCTCTGAAGCATGGAATTATATTAAAAAATAAGTTGATGACAAATTAGGTTTGTTTGTGAATTGAATTTTAAAAATGTCTAATATTCAAACAATCATTGATTAATCTATGACTTTATGCTTATCTCAATATATAACTTTATAAACATTGTAGACATTTTGAGACAAAATTACTGAAAGAATTAAACTTATATTTTAAAATTAACTGTTTTTTTTTTCTGCATTTTTTGTAAACAAATACATGTGAAATCAAAAATGCTGTTAAATGCTCACCACTTTGCTTCATATCAACATTAAGATCATAAATCTAAATGTTATGTTTTTCAGTTGACAGAAGAGTAACAATTTCCTAAATTAATTTTGTTATTTTTGAGTGTGGTTTTTTAAACAAATATAATCTATTTATTTAATAGACATCAATTAAATTTTATAGTAACCATTGATTAACTGATTTAAAAGGATGTAAATAAGCATAGGCTACTGTGGAAAACTATAGTTGAGAAAATGCATGAAGTCTTCTAGAAAAAATGTTTATGCAAAAATGAATTAAAAGACATTGATAGCATCTGTAAGATATTAGATAAACATATTATAGGACCAACAAATAATATATGTGAACATTGCAGAATCAAGCCAAATTCATTTTGACTTGTCTTTCTATTTATTTTATTTTTGGAAATAGAATAGTCATACTTTATTAAAAGTGACTGCTACTACTATTAACAGCAAAAATAAATAAATAGTTTTTTCTTCAAAAGTTCACAGGAAGTTTAATCATTGAAAATGAGAGAACAAGACCATGATGCATGTGTGTTGAACACCACAATATACAATTTTACTACCACATCAAACATGTAGAACACTAATATTGACTATAAAATATGATATTAAAAGAAATTATGATACCATGTTTAATTGTGAAATGTTTTATACTTAAAGAAGCTTATTTTATGATATTGACACTGATATTAATTTTCTGAACATCATTTTATGATCTTTGATCAAGTAAGTTGTTTATTATCAAAACAGATAACTTCATATTATTAATAACATGAATTACCTCATTATGCTGCACAATGAAGGTACTATTACATAGGTTTTTGAAAAATTGAGCACTTTTAAACATTCATAAACTTTTTACTACTATTTTCATGTGAAGAGAACAAAATCATATTTATCATTTTGGCATAAACAGAAAAATGTAAAAAGTGTCTAACTTGATACTTAAAAAAATATCAGATTTTCATAGAATGTATTAAAATTATTGAGAATAACAGTTTACATTTTTTCAAATAATTAAATATTTTTGTTTATTTTTCTCAATAACAAATAAATCCAAGAGCTTTTAATAACCTCTTGAAATCCACTACTGCATTACAATACTAAACCAGGCCTCTTTTCTCAGAGATTAAACTCTTCTAAATAAGTTAATCTTCCAGACCATAGTATAATTGATCAAAGTGTCAGTTAGTTTTCAACTAGTAAAAACGTTAATTCTTGCAATGAACATTTTAATGTTTTCTGAGCACACCTTTGCATTATGAATTTTTTCTTTTTTTTTATCCAAGAATAGCTTAGAGAATTATTTGATTTTTTTTTAAATATTTAGATAAATTAACTACTGTTAACTTTTATTATTTGAAAGGTATGTTTTTTTTAGATTAACAGTTTGCCTTAAATCAACTATTAGGTTATTAAACAATTGATTATTATTATTTTCGAATTTTTCTGATATTTGGAAGAGTTTCTTTTACTCTTTTTTTTAACTTTTAAAAAGCCTTACTTGCCTTTTTTAAACTTTTTTTTTTAAATATATATATATATATATATATATTGACAGCTTAATAAAGTTTTTCCTAATAATTAATATTTTACCTTTTAGCAACTCGTTTTATGAAATAATATTCAATAATTATTAACCTAGATAATTTTATTTGTAATATGATAATTATTTGAAAAATCTTGATTCTGAATCTCTGAATGTATTAATTAAATTGAGTTGTATAGAATTAGATTAATATTTTCTTGAATTTTATAACTTTCTTTATCTCTGTTCACTATATTTTACTAAGTAAAGATATATTTTAAATCTTGAGACTTTTAGATGAACTCTTATTTAAGTAATAATTTGATTTGCAATTTGAAATTTATAATTGCAGTTTGTAATGTTATAATTGATTATTTATTGGTCTGCATTCAGAATAGGCTTTATTTACCTGTTTAAAGAGGTTTATTTAAACTTTTTTGTATCAATAATTTTAATCTCTGTTGTCAAGTTGCAATCTTTAGAGTCTATATAAGTATATTAAATCATTAATAAATAAAGGTGGAATTTCAAACCTTATTGTTAAAAGGAGGATGCCTTGGCAACAGTTATAAATTGATGGTTGTTATTGATATTGGGATTGTCTAAGTCAGGGGTCCCCAACCCTATGCCCGTGGGCACCATGGTGCCCACAGACCATTTTACGTGTGCCTGCCACTATCCGAATACGATAAAAAATTATTTATCTGATACAAATAAATTTAATTTTTAAAATTTCTTAAAAATTATTGTATTATATTGTAATCAAATTGTAGGGCATACTATACTTTATTTTTGAAATAAATATTTTTTTTTACATTATGTGTATTATTAATAATATCCAACTATAAATTTACATTAAAAAAATAAATGGTGCCCGCCAACTGGCCGGTCTTAAGTGCAAAAAGGTTGGGGATCCCTGTTCTAAGTGTTGACTGGTTTTTAATCATTTAGCCTTGAGCATTATTACATCTATTTAAATATTACAATGACAGATTTAAATGGGCTTACATTATAAATACGGTTATGGGATATTTACCTAAACAAACTGAAAATAGCAAGTATGGGTAATTTCTGATATTGTAGTTTTCTTTAGAGTTTAATATTAATTAGACTTAGTTATAAGCTATCATTTATTCAATAATCTTCCATTGTAATTGATAGTCTATAACTAATACAACTTTAAGATTTTCTTCATTGGTACAAAAATTTTAATTGCAAAAACATGAGAATGATACAATGATTATTTTTCTCAGAATATACATTAGCAGAAAAAGAAATTCACTTCTGTAGGACCTAATTTATTCATTCTGGATAAAAAAATGCCATAAAGAAAATAATTAATAATTAAATTACTTACTCTGTTTGGCAAAATCATTTAAATATTTAAGTGGATGATAAGTGCTGACACTGATTGAATCATATTTTTTTATTAATTATTGGAATAACTTGAAATTATCACCTTAAAGAAAAAGAAGTGATAATTAAATATGTAGGTTATATATCTGCAATAAAGTACAGATATTGCATAATCTTTTGTAAAAATCTTTTTTTACAAAAGAAAGTTTTGCAAGATTATTAATAAATTATTATATTATTACACTCTTAACCAAACAAGATTTAAAGCAAAGTTTTGCTTTGAAGAATTGTTTATTAACCTAAAAATAAATGAACAAGTATTAATGAAGTTAATAATATTTAATTAGTTAATTTCAAAATGTATCTTTTTCATCATTAATTTAGAGAGTATGGGATGGGAAGAAATAAGAAAATGTCATAATAGAAGTTCCTTTAATTTTTTTATTTATTATTCTTCATCATCATTATTACTATATGCTATATACAGTTTAGGATGATGTTGATCTCCCATCACAAATTTAATTAATGTCTTGTTGTAAAAAGTCTAAGGAGAGGTTTAAATATCTTTGGTTTCTATAGCTTGAGGATTGCTAAAACATCATTACAATCATCTGTTAATCTTTTCCACCATGTATCACTTGAACAAATATAGAAATTGAAAATGCTGTATTCTTACATAAACAATGAATCAAATATTATAGGCTTTAACTATTATTATAAGGTAAATCAATCACAGTTATTAGAAAATGATATTACTAAATCTAAATTAAGAAAGACTCAAGAATAAACCATTTGGATTATATAAAAATATACATTTTCTATCATGTATAAAAATTGCATATGGTATGTCAATGTATTATAAGATTAATTTTATTATCTCACAAAAATGCAATATACATATTTTTTTTCAATAAGTAACGACATGCAGACAAACGTTTTTAGCCAAGACGTCAGCGCAGCAACCTTGCAAGCAAGTAGTTGGTTACAGACAGTTGTTGCAGGTTCTCCTCCCGGCCGATGCTATGACACATGGAAAAAAAAGTAACGACATGTACATACAAAGTCATTAGTAAAAAATATGAATCATAAATAAACTATTAAAATATATGGAATTTTTATTTAAGAGTTAAATAACAAACTTTATTTTGATAACTTAAAAATAAACTGAAGTTGACCAAATTTCGAATACATATTTATAGCTGGAAATTTAATACTTATATAAAATATTTGTTTTTTTTACATTTTTTTTTTAATTTTATTAACTAAATTATTAAACATTAAAAAAAGAAAATATATTATTAAACTCGTTTAATATTCTATTAATATTATAAGATTAACTTAATCTTTGAAATAATAAGTTTGCGTTAAATCTTATCTAGTTAAGAGTGTAATCATATAATAACTTACAAATAATATTGTAAAACTCTTTTCAATATCTGCATTTTGTTGTAGATATATAACTTATACATTTAAATATCAGTTCTTTTTCTTTAGGGTGGTAATTCCAAAAATCATTCCAGTAATTTATAGATCATCTGATACAGTCAGTCTTATCTCTTAACATCTACTTAAATATTTAAACGTATTGTGTATTATAAATAGTAAATAATAAGTTCAAAATATCTTTTAATTATCCAATAATATAAAAAGAATATTTATATTTATTATCAATAATAATACAAATGCATCAGTAAGTGGGGTGATAATTTTATTTATACTATTTAATATCATGATTATAAATATCACCTATTTTTTTTTAAATTAATAATAACATACTGCTGATAAATGTGCTTGCATTAGCATATATAATAAATAAATAAACTTTTAATATAATAAATTTTGATTAAATAGTTGTTGTCTTGCTAGGTTATAATCCATCTTTTTCCCAAAAAAAAAAAAAAATAGATTTGTATCAAGATATAAAAATATCTTTGCGGAATTGAAATTGGTACTTGTAAATATCATATCACAAACAAAAATGCTCATTTCTTATCTTTTTCATTTTGATGATGTAAACAAGGTGTTTAATTGAAATTTAATATTAGATTAAAAGTTCATTATCTACTAAAAAATATTGCATATTAACTCTTACCAAATATAAATATTAAATATAAAAATAATATAAACTTTAAGTGAAAAAAAACGTTTTAAACTAAAAAAAAAAAATGTTTATAATTCATTGAAAAACTATTACTTAAACGAATTTATAACATATTCTTTTAACCTAGAATATTTTCAAGTATTTTTGTTTTTATTTGTGCTCCTCCACCTAAGATCAGTCATAATGCAACCTCCTTTAACCCAGAAGTCTCACTATGGATGCATTTTCAAGCATTCGCTTCGCTTTTTTTTTTTTCAAGTAAGTAAATCATACTTAGTATATGTGTAATTTAACTTCATGTATATATTTTTTAGATATATTTAAATTTAATTTCATATTATAAATCTCAAATTTCTATTCAATCATTCATTCTTGAAACACATGACCAAAGACTTATATATATATATATTAATCCTACGAAAAACTACCAATTAAATGCATTTATAATTTATTTCTTTAATCTAGAAAATTTGTTTGAGATTTTTGAAGTAAAGATATAAGGATGATATTGTCAAAATTTATTTTTTATTAAATGCTGATTTTAGGTTTGTATTACAGTCCAAAACAATAAACTCAATTTATATCACGATTCAACGAAATTGATTACCAATGTAAACAATAGCAAGCCATAATAAATTTTAATTAGTTAGTAATAGTTGCCCGATAAATAAACCTTTACAAACATCTTATTATTTGCATACACAGAATGAAAAACCTGCTTTGCCATTTA
The DNA here is from genome assembly GCA_028023455.1 of Epiperipatus broadwayi. NCBI lineage: Eukaryota > Metazoa > Onychophora > Udeonychophora > Euonychophora > Peripatidae > Epiperipatus > Epiperipatus broadwayi. Next base: position 2,367,443 of record JAQFVV010012523.1, on the reverse strand, counting down.
TCTTTTATCGTATAAACAAAACCAATTGATTACAAAGTTTATGATCGATCGATAATAATAAATTCATATACAATTGATATACGTAAATCACGAAAATAATATTTAAAGATCGAAATGGAACTGATATTGACTTTAAGATTTAAATGTCTCAAATCATCAACATTCTGTTTTTCAATTATTTAATTTTCTTTTGTTAAACAAAATAATAAAATTGCTTTTATATATAATTATTGACTGATTATCTACTCAAAGTTGAAATAATCTTTTACAATTTTTTTTTTTTTTTTAAATTTAAAAGGAAACAAAAAGAATAGTGAAATCCTTAAGTAGAACACTTTCTAGTTAATAAATACTTTCTATTTTATTTTGCTACAGATTTTTACACAGGGATAGAAACTATAATCTCCAAATAGAGAGAGTCAATTTTTCAATTTAACATTCCCTGCTGCGTTTTAAAATCAAATAAAATCAACTGATTGCTTTTAACAAACTCTTTTGACTTTACAAAAACGAAAATATAAAAATGACTTTTTTTAAAACTAATTCTGCATTATTTCCTTTATATATATATATATACAGTATATGTAAATTTTTGTTTTATTCCACGAGTTAGAAATTAATTGCACAGATTATTTTTTACTTCTAATCAATGCATTTTTTTTTTTCTTTTACAAACTTATCGAACTTTTTTCAATTTTTTTTTTATTCCTTTAGTCTTTTTATGAACTTTTTTTCAAAATAGTTAAACCACATTCAGAATTGGTACCAGTAAACAAAAATCTGCAGTTAAGCTGCATTACTAGGTTAAAGCTAATAAATATAAAAACTTGCTTACTTTATGATGATATTTAAAAAAAGCATTTGTGTGCGTGTGTGCGTAATGTATCTGTATATAAAATTAGGTACTGATTTAGAATGTGATCTCAGCCATTTTGGTTTCTCAATGGAGTTCCAAAACCATTACTGACACAAGGTATTAAAGGATGTCAGGTAATACTGTCTGCCATTACTACAAAGTGTCTCAGTTATTTTGTCCAATAGACTAAAAATGCATTTTTCATTAAAAACCCTACAACTGTTTTAGAAATAAGCATAATCACATGATCAACAAATCCAAATAACTCTTGAAATAAAATATCAAAAATATTAATAACTAAGAAATGCCAAAAATGTTGGCAAATCACATGCCCCCCCCCCCCAAAAAAAGTTAAATATCAAAGAAAAATATTGCGTAAGAATAACAAGAAAAATTTGTATAGAAAAAAATTAAAAACAATCCTAAAGTATTTTATTTTTAATGTATGGCATATCAAAATATAATATTTTGAAAATTTAGTAATTAGAAAATGCCCAAAAAATTAGCGTAATTACATGAGTAAAAACAAATAACTCTCAAAATCAAATATCAAAAATATTAATTTGGAAATGCCCCCAAAAATTAATATAATAAAAATTTAAAACAATAGTAAAGTATTCTATTTTTAAAATAACATATTTAATATGTGGCAATGAAATAAATTACTAAACTAAAGTTAAAAAAATACAACACAATCAATAAAATGCAAATATTAATATATGACAAATATTTATAAAACAGATTAGAATTATGGGTACTCATCTATTAGCAGCCAAGCATCACTAGATGGCGCTATTTATGTGCAAAAACACATAAATATGCTGTTTACATGGCTAAACCTATGGCAACTATAACACTTACATTCATATTAGCCATTTTAGGCTGCATAATGGCATTGTTTTCTATGAAAATGCACAGAAATTGTTCACCTAGCTAGTTGTGACCACGCTTTATGTGTATGTTCAGTAATGACAGTTTGCTACAGTTTGATATGAAGGTGACTGTTGTTCAATTTCACAGAACTCTTGTCTTGCATATCAACTATAGTAGTTTTGCATTATGATAATTATCACTCTGTCAGCATGCTTCTCTATGCATAGAAATTTGGAAAGGCTTTTGCAGATTCACATGAAATTTCACATTCTTCATGAGATAAATAAAATGGCTGAAGGCAACAGTGAACATTTAAAAGTGTGAGATTTGTTTTTTAATTTTGTTTAAACATTTAATTAGTATTAGAAAAATAACATAAATTTGGAAATAAAAAACAAAGGAGTAGTTTATTTGTTTGTTTTTTATTTGGACTTTTGATTAAACTATTAATTTAGTATTATAAGAATAATGTAAATTTTAAAGAAAACCATCTCACCTGGATTGCAGATTTAAAAACAAAGTCGACTGTTTAAAAAAAAAATTGGTCAGCTGATTACTTTTCCAATGAATTTTTTTGGTTTGTTTTTGTAATTGTGTTTCGAATAACATAAATAAAAATAAAAAGGAAAAGTGTTTTGTTTTGTTTTTTTCCTTTTGATTGGTGTAAAAAACAAAGTCAGCTCATTACTTTTTAATGAAGTGTTTTGGTTTTCTTTTTTTAATTTTTTTTAAACGTTTGAGTTAGTATTAGAAAAATAATGTCAATTTGGAAATAAAAAAAAGTGCTGTTTTTTTTTTTTTACTTTTGATTAAACATTTAATTAACATCCAGCCTTGATTGCAGATTTAAAAACAATGTCATTGATGAAATACAAATCAATCAGCTTTTACAATGAATTTTTTTGATTTGTTTTTTAATTTTGTTTAGAATAACATAAATATGGAAATAAAAAGAAAAGTATTTTGTTTTGTTTTGTTTTTTACTTTTGATCAGAATAAAAACCAAGTCAACTGATTACTTTTTAAATGAAGTGTTTTGGTTTTGTTTTTTAATTTTGTTTAAATGTTTAATTTAGTATTAGAAAAATAATATACATTTGGGGGGGAAAGGCCTGGGAATCTTATATTAATATGTTTTTGCACAGAAATCACCATCAAGCAATGTATGGCTGCTAATAAATGAGTACCAAATTATGTCTACAATTAAATGAATGTATTTTAAAAATTACTAAAACAATCTGTGAAAGAATAAAATATATACTAATTGCAGCAGAGTACAATTTGATATTTCATCAAAATTATAGATAGATAAATAGATAGATAGATAGGTAGGTAGGTAGGTAGGTAGGTGGGTGGGTGGGTGGGTGGGTGGGTGGAAGGGAGGGTGGGTGGGTGGGTAGATAGGTAGGTAGGTAGGTAGGTAGGTAGACAGACAGACAGACAGACAGACAGACAGACAGACAGACAGACAGACAGATAGATAGATAGATAGATAGATAGATAGATAGATAGATAGATAGATAGATAGATAGATAGATAGATAGATAGATAGATAGATAGATAGATAGATAGATAGATAGATAGATAGATAGATAGATAGATAGATAGATAGATAGATAGATAGATAGATAGATAGATAGATAGATAGATAGATAGATAGATAGATAGATAGATAGATAGATAGATAGATAGATAGATAGATAGATAGATAGATAGATAGATAGATAGATAGATAGATAGATAGATAGATAGATAGATAAGTTATCAATAATTATTAAATAGTAAAATCAAAATGTTCTAGATATCTTCTTAAATTAAAAAAATCAAAAACTTTTGAAAGACAAAAAAAGTATGCTAAGGATAGAAAATTTCAAAACCAATAGTTTAACAAATAATATTTAATCAAAAAATATGCAAATTAAGAGTGAGTAAGCAGCACATAATATAAACTTTTGTGGGTAATCTTTATTAATGAAGAATGCAGTTACTTAGTTTACAGTAGTTTAGGTGTATTGTATCATCCTTGATTAAATTTAAAATAGGCATTGTCATATTTTTTTAAAAAAATATTGTTATGAACTTTATGTGATATTAATTGCTTAGAATTTTCAAGTGATGATTATCTTAACATTGGTGTTATTGTAAATACACCAGAATACAAATTAATATTTGTAATTTTTTTTCTTTTTTAAATAATATGATATTTAAAAATATTACATAACTTTGAATGTATATTTTGATAGGTTTTATATTAATGGTTTGTCTACTTCATATTTTAGTAATGCTAGGTTTAGATAAATAAATAACATGTTATGCTTTTGTATTGCATGAGTACATGTGCATGCATGATTAGGTTATTGTATAAATTTGAGGATTATCCTATAAATTTAAAGTGACATATGTTTTTAAAAGTAATGTTATTATTAAAGATGTATAAATATGTAATAATCTTTTGTTAGACAAGCAAATGTATTTATTATTATTCTTTGATTTGTATTTAATAAGAAGAGATTGAAAATCATTTGTCATTATTTTATTTGAAAATATTTTTTTTTTAAATTTAAAAGAAAACATTTCATTGAGGATGCTAGTTTGTACTAAATGAATAAAAAGTTGTAAACCTTGAGTGGGATATTAGCTACTGTTTTTAAGTCAATGTTATAAATGTTATGTCAATAGACAAATTATATAAATGGCCTGTGATTTAACTTAAGACTCACTATTTATATACTTCTATCACTTTAGTTTTTTTGCTACATTTTGCAATAGAATAAAAATTTGAAATCTTATATATTTTTAAAAAAAGTTTAATGTAAATTGTACAATGGAAAGCTAATCATTGGATAATGTTTACTCCAAAAGACAATTTGTCTTTTGAGAGATTACCTACTGTAACAACTAAATGAAATGAGATTATTTTAAGCACATTCTGAAAAGTTATAAAAATGTTTGTAAAGTTTTACTAGACAGACTAACACATAAATATATAAGTGTGTCTATTGTATGTCAAGAAATGATGTATCAAGTACTACCCAGATGAATAATGATTTATTAAAATATTAATTTGATCTGTTTTTAAGAAAAATAAAACAATGTTTGTTATTCAAAATCAACTAAAATATGAATATTGTTGTAATCTACTATAGAGTATTCATTTAATAAACTTGAAATACTTTCAAAAGAAACAAAACTCTTGGGATTATTGTATCTTGGAAAAATATTGTCATTTCATTGATTTTCTCCACATGAATTTAATAAAGAAATTTTAAGATCAGTGAAACTTTATATTTGTTATTTAAGTGCAAGTCATATATCTTATTTATTTCATTTTCATTTGTATTAATGTTTTTAAGATTATTTAATGTATATGTACATGTAAGTGGATATATATAAGTACTTAACCATAAATAAATGCAATTTATCCACTCTGCTTTCAACACTTTTTAGAAAAATCTTTTATTGCACTTTCACACAAAGTAGAATAGATAAATTACATTTATATCAGTTATTGTAGCAAAATAAAAGAAGTGATGAATTTGATAATATTTCTAATTAACCATAAAAAATCTTAGTAATTCTAAAATAAAGATTTAAATAATCACAGTAGATTTTTACTTAATGATTTGTATTTTTTCATTTATAGATGATTGTGAGTAGTAAGTTGTTTAGAAAATTATAATAAATTGATTATCCTGTTTATAATATAAATGATCAGTAAGTGACCTGAAACAGATTAGTATTTTTTGAATACTTAACATATATTTAAATACAGATATGCTTTATAACCCTGTAGTTTAACTCTTGTGATGCCCATTATTCTGTTTGGCTGAGCAAGTTAAAATTCTAAACTTTTTATTGGTCAATTACAGAATCAGCAATAAAAATATATTCATCTTTTAATATTATATTCATTTTAGTTTCATTTGTAAAAAGCAAATTAATAATTTGTTGAATATGAAAGTGAACGAAAATTTTCCTCAAAAATAAATTTCTGTTTATAATTATAAAATATTTTATAGTGGCAAATTCAAAAAGAATGTTAGTAACCTATTAAAAAATGTTGCTTATGTCAATGATTTTCTTTCTCAATTTATATTTGTATAAAAGTAAATAGTTTTTATTAAAATCTTAACTATTTTTCTAAAATAACTATATTTTCAGTATATTTTATGAAAATAATTCATAATTTGTAAGAGAAATAATAAAAAAAAAACATTCTAAGACATTAATTTTTGTTTTCAAAGTCAAAACAGAAGTTGGAATAGTGAAAATTATTGGCAAATGTTTTCCCATTATCACAAATGCAAACCACCCAATCACCATCTTGAGAGGTAGGGCTTATGTCTTTGTTGTAGCTTTGAATGCTATATTATTGATTTTTACTTGTAAAATAATTCAAGAGAGGGCAGTATCTTACAGTATTTTTTAAGCTTTAAAATAAGCCTAAATACATTACAATAACATAAAAACTGCCAGAATTACAGTAAGTTAAAACTGTCTATGAGTTTTAACACAGAAGAGTTAAATACTGTCTATAATTATATGTATATTATCTATTAAAAAATAAATCAATATTTTCTTTGCAATCAAAATGTGCAATGTCTTAGCATCGTCTTATAGTTAAAACAAGTAAAACACTTTATAATAAATTATTTCAAAACTTTTAAAATATATTACTCAGTATTTTGTTTATTTTGTAAATAAAATTATTGTTTTTATTTATTAAATTTGAGACAACTTATATTGAGTTAGTAGGTACATGATATGACAATAATCAATTAAAGTCTCTACACCATCATAAATGTTACAATATATTTTATTACTTTGTTAAAATTCAGTAATTATTAAAGATGAATCTAATGTTTTCAAAGACATCAATTGGTATTATTTAAACATAAAAATTAATCAATAAATTATTGATACAAACTTTATATACATTCATCAAGCTTAAATAATTTTATTCATGTTTTAACACTATTATAAATTTTAGTGCATAATAATATAAAAGAGTTATTTGTGAATCACTTCAGATATAAATTACCTAATATATCCGTTATATATTTTCAAATAATTATTTAAATTGTGCATTACAATTTTCGCATCCAATCAGGTTACCATTTGTTTAATTTATAAATATTATTATAAATATTAAACTGTATTCTAGTACTGATTTTTGTATTACTTTATCAGTAAAGCTTAAATAAAATTATTGCTTAATTTTATTCCATTACAACTTTGGTTTACTCAATTTGTATAGTTCTATTCATTTTAGTATTTAAATCTAATGATTTTATATTCTTATAATAGCGTTGCTAGCATATGTCAGACATTATCAATGACACATAAGGGCTTTGATCTGATTCACCCATACCTCATTCTGGGGATTCCTGATCATCTTTATTTGTAATTCTTCTCCCCAAAGTATATATTTATATATGCTCAAATCTGTCTGTACCTCATTCCAGAAGATTCTAAGCCTTTTATCTTTGTGTTCTCATTTGTAACAGGGGTCTAAGTTTACTCCCTGGAACAAGCTGGTTAGTGTAGTTGAAGCTCTGCATGGACTTATCATAATCTGGAATTATAGCAATTTCCTACTCACTTTTCCATTTTTGGTACTGCTCAGTCTTAAGCTGGCGTACCACCATAAAATCAAAGAATGACATTTTCTCGGCTGAAGTTGCCATTTTCTCTTTCACTGACATGATGCTAGTACCGCAATTTCTTATATTTTGTTTTCTAGCCTATTTAACAAAATAAACCATAACGATATGTAATAATGAAACATTTTCTCTTTAAATATTTTTCATTGGAGTTTTAGATCCAACCTCTCATGAAGCTGCCCTCTTCTTTATTGAAATAAGCTCTTCCCGTATTTATAGAGTTTCACAATAGGTGATTGTTAAATGTCGAAAATGTAGAATAAATAAATGTTTTTAGTATAATTACTGATCATCATGTATCTTATTTAATTGTCATAAATAAATGCTATAAATAAAAACAAAGTTATGTATCAAATGCCAAGGGCACTCTATTTTTGTATCTTTATATATGTTTTCGAAATGTATAAAACGTCCGCCAATCTTCCAGATAAATCTGTTTTTGGAATCTTAAATAAAATCCAATTTCTAAATAAATGTTCAGTATTGTAACTCCGCACTAAATTTATATCTGTAAATAAAAATAATTGACTCCAGTTTGTAAAATGTTTGTAATGAAAATAAAGTTTAAAATGTGTGAAGTTGATTATATATAAAATCATCTGGAATTGTGTCAAAATAAATATTCATATTTTTAAACTTAATCCAGTTGTTTGAATCTTATTAATATATTTATGTATGTTTTAACTTATATCGTGGGTTTACTCAATATCTCATCATCATCATCACCAATTGAGTTCTCATGAGGCTGGGAGAGAATGAATTCATGTCGTATCACCATAGATATTGTCTATAGTGTTATAGATTTGGGGAATGAGCAAATAAATTAGAGTTCATGATTTTTCCTGACCTATGTATCTTGGGCATGATTGAATTCAGGGTACTTTTGCTTATATTTTAAATCTTGTTGGATGGACATACATTTTCAAACGGTACAATATCAAACTATTATACATTTAATGAATTAGGTAGATAATGTTTAGTACCATCTTGCATTCTAATCTTACATCTTCTGCCATGTTTGCAATATTTTTACCTCTTTTTTTTATTAAAATATTCTGTAACATAAAATATGTTACTATAAATTATGAAGTTAGAATTTTTGATATAAAATGTATATTTTTGTTGACTTGAATATACTATTTTTCAGAAATTATTTCAGTCAATAATTAAATAAAATAAACAAAAAGGTTTATTTCTTGGGAGTGGGAGATATGGAAGAGTAATGCTTGATCTTCAAATTTCAGTCTGACATTCTACAATTGCTTTATAAACATGTAAAAAAATTTCCCACTGATATTCAGATGATGTACTGTAATCAAATATGCCATACTATTAGCAATAGTTTTAACTATTTGGTTATTATATAGAAAGAAAGATAATAAACAATTCACAAATTACGGCTTCTTTTACAAACTTTTAACATTCAAGTTGTTTTGTTGTTGTCATTGTTATTTTTGCACATTTGAAATTTTACAATTAATATTAGCAAACTTAATCAGTGGTTCATTAATTATAATTCTCACTGTCGTTATTTTAATTTTGTTAACACTAGTTAATAAAATTACTCTTGCTCTATTATGTTTTAAATTACTTTATAAATATTTTCTTCAATTTTTAGCATATCTAAATTTTTCAAAGATTTTGTAATAGTTTCATTTCTTAATAAATACAGGCAAATCACAATTTATATTGTCCAATATATACTACTTCAATTATTTGTTTATCCAAAAAATGTAAACAAAAAAAAATTAAAGTTATAAATTTAATAAATATCACAATATGGTAGCAACTATTTACTCATCTCAAAGTATTATTTTTAAATACATTTACAGAAAAATATTAAAATTCAGAAAGTTAATATATCTTATGATTTGGCATTTGTTATTTTTCTATCTCTGAGATTCAAACATAGTGATGTTAATTAATAATAGTTGTTTTTTTTCCAACTTACATTAAAAACATATTGTTTATCAGATTATTATTCTGTCTGAATTTAATATACAATATTTAATTACATTAAAATGCTTTTATATAAAGAATTTTAACACAGACTTTCAAGCTCCCTTCAGCTATCTGCTCTGTCTCTTATATTTTGAAAAACTTGTTAAGAGCTATTAGTAAACTCATTAGATAACTGATACACATAACCACACACATGTGAAAAATATAAATGGCCTCCGTTATATATGTTTTGTGCAGAACCAGCATTCATCAGTTGGTCCAGGTCATTATATGTTTGATTTATATTAAGATAGCAAATTTCCAAATTTTAATGGATGGGCTTCAATCTACACCACCCTCCAATTCTTCAACCATCCTTAACATTAAAAATCTGTTGATGGAACATCCAAATACCTTGTTTATGTCAATATTATTGTCAAGCCCATGTTAACTTTAAATCACTCTGAGACCTCATATATAAAACATTATCTATTTAAATACACAGAAGATAGATAAGCAGGATACAGGCTGAATCTGTAATATTTGATTAATATACAATTTATATACTTGGAGTTTTAGATGTAATTATATAAGGAATTTGACCACAGAGTTTCAAGCTCTCTTCAGCTATCAATCAAATATTAAAATGTTTTGTAAGTATTATGTTAAAAGTTTTATGAATTTTTTTAAAAAAGTATCTTTCTTAAGTGATAAAATTAAATTTATCAATTTACTAATAACAGGAAAAAACTGTGATCAAACTCTTTTGTTTTGCATCAGAGTTTAAAATTTGAAAAATTTAATTTAGAATCTGAAATGGTAAAAGTAAGTAGAATTTTTTATATGGATTTCCAAAGCAATATGGAATTAAAAACATTAAAGCAACTCGAATATTATAGTCTGCAAATAAGAAGACAGCTATTACTTTTCCATAATGATAAAAAGATATTGAAAATAAAGAATATCACTCATAACATGTTTAAATGTGATGAAAGTCTGATATTTTTCTATTTATTTTATTTTCAAAACTAAAGATATAAGTTTTTTTTTATTTTTATTTTTTTTTGAATGAATGTGAGTGAGTGAACACATGCAGTAAATATACTTTTCAATTTATTATAATGGCTGCATTATTTTTTTTTTAATTTTATTTATTTTATAACTTTAAATTTATATATTCAAAACATATATAAAATTTCTGTGTTATCTATATATGTGTGTGTCTGTGTGCATGTTGAAAAGTGCTGTGCATTGGCAATTCAATAAGCAATACATAGTTTACTGTAATCAAACATTTTCAATGAAACATGAAATATTATAAATAATGTATGATATACACTAATGACGCCTAAATCAAAATATAGCAGATATTGTAACCGATTTCATTGTAAACATTTTTCAAAACTTTAATTTTTTTTAATTTAATTTTTGGGATACAAAAAACCAAAGGATAACATATATTGAGTTGCAACGATTCAGTTGTTGCGATGTACATAAATACATACATTGATAGTTTATATTTTAATTAAAATTACTGAGAGAAATAACAAGAAAACTTTTCAAATGCAAATTGTTTTTCATTAACAAGTCAAAAAGAAAATACTTAAGCATTTAAAAATGCAAAGTCTACATCATAAATCTTTGACATAAATTCAGCTTTTAATAAAATGAATTTTGGACTGTTGATATCAAATATTTTCATTTTCTGGCAGTTTAAATATTTAAAGCTAACGATTAGTAAAATGTGTAATGTATGATTTAATTTTATCAAATGATAAATAATATGAATTAAAAGATTTTAAAATTAATGTTTAGTTTTACAAAATAAATCAGTTATATACATTATACGGCCATACAGTTGTTACTAAGTTATATAGGGAAAAATCATTGTACGTTTTCTATAAATACAATTCTTTAAATGTAGAGTTAATATAATTTGAGCTTGCAAAAGCATGGGTTTTGAAAAGAATTTTCTACAATTAAGCAGTAAATGTTAAAAAGTAACAAAGGTGTCAATACATTTCTTGTCTAAATCTCTAAAATTACATTCCTTTTAATGCTACAATGAATGAATTAAGAACATTTGGTTTTAATTAGATTATGTACACATAACAATAAATTAGTAAACCCAATATTATAAATACAACATGAAATTAAAAAAAAAAAATTACTCACAAAAGGTATGCTCATTTTTCATACTTTTATATTTAGAAAAGTTTCTGATTTCATTTTTTTTTTTATTTTAATAAAAATTTGGCATTTATAATGAAAGTTGGTGTTAGACAATTATGATGTAACAGTTCTAATTTTGTTGGCATTCTTATGAGAAGTGTTTTTAACATAGTATACAGAAAAATTAATTACATAAGCGTATTAAAATATGAAAACAAGTTTGATACAAAACTTTTAATTTGTAATACTAAAAATAATAACAGAAATATTTTTTTTTTTATCTGATGAATTTATAATACGATTATTTTTGACAATATAAACGTTAATCTTCAGAATATCTTTAATCATTTATATGTAATGTATAATAAATGATTTTGCAATTAACATCTAACAGGTACTTTATCAGGCAGAGATAAGGGGAAAAAAACGTCAGTAACTTCTAGCTTTGATTTTATTTTAAGAACATGAATAAGTAATTTTAGGTAAAAAAAAATTGGATATATAAATGTATGTGTTATTGTTATTATGTCATATATATTGTAAAAAAATAAATATGGATTCTTTTTAAAAGTAATATAAAATCATGAAAAAAAGTTATATATGAATGATCTGTAATATTTTAAAAGTATAATGGTAAGATCATATGCCAAATTGTAGTTTAGTAACATGTGATTATATTGAGTTACTAATTATGAATGAGTACATAGAGCAGATTTAGAGTAACAAACATAGTAAAAAGACTCATTTATGATGAGCAATATTTTCATAGGATAAGACAGTATTATTATAACTATTATAAATATTATTTTAAAGAAAATATTGAGAGGTGCGCCATTTATTGTTTTTATTGATTTGGGCATTCACATTGAAATGGTTTGATACTGTTTGAATATAATTCAGAATGTAGTCACAGTAATAAAATCTAAAAAGTCTAAAGATGCTGCATGAAAATGTTGTTTACATAGGAAGTCTGTGACTATTGTGGTATGGGAAATCAAAAAGTAAGTTATATGATTAGATAAGATCTATATATTTGGAGTTGAATGACAGATATTAAAATGTAATATTTCAGGAGAAATCATTCATGCAGACTGGAATAAAGTTTAATATTGTTTTTACTGAAATATTTTGGATTCTAGATCATATAACACAATAAAATGTTAGAATGATGTAATGAAAGTAGTTGAACATTGCTTAAGTAAATAATATTAAAAACATTTAACAATGAATTATAAAATATTGTGTGAATTTATTATATAAAAAAACGTCATATAAAAAGATACAAACACAAAGTTAAAGGATTTGGGATTTGATAAATTGTGATGACTAAGATTATTAGATTGATAATATCACCTATAAGTATAAAAATTATTTTAAAAGTGGTATGGATGTTGTAGAATCATTTGTTTAAAATGACCACAAGAATTCATGCTGCTAGCAAACAATTTAGTGCCCAATTACTTTTTATTCTGTATTTACTTTTGAATTTCCATTTTTAAAATCTCTTATGAATGTAATCGTAAATTGCTTTAGAAATCTCTATTTCAAAGACTTTATTTGGAAGCAAACTTCAAATACAACTAAAAAACATTTTTTTAAAGGCATTGCATTTATAAAAACTAATATTGTAATAATGTGAAAGCTAAAACCTTTAAAAGATGAGCCTTAAACATGCTTATGTGACAGCCAATCAGAAGTAATAATAATTGCATGGGGAACTCACAATTCTAAAACACAAGTCAGAACTATAAGAAAAAGATCTAACTTGTGTGTTAGAATTGGGAATTCCACATGCAGTTATTATTACATCTGATTGGCTGTCACATAAGCAAGTTTAAGGTGCATCTTTAGAAGGTTTTTAGCTTTCACATTATTACAATGTTATCTGCTTGCACTTAATAAATTTGATATATTTAAAAAGTAATATTATAAAAAATAGAATAGAGGCTAAAAGTAAGATTTACAGCTATATGATACTGAATATAAATGGATATGAAATTTTTGGTAAATATGAATAATAATTGAATAAAATTTTAAATTACATAAAAAATAAAAATAATATAAAAAAATTTTTTGAACTTTCTCTTTGTGAATTCTAAAAGATCACTCTTTTACCAAAAATATGGATGTCTCAAAAATATATCGACCAAAGACCAAACTTTGTACAATAAGTTTAGAAAAATAAAAATGATGACGATTTAATGGTAGAAAAGAAAAACAAGGTGATATTTGAAGAAAGTAAATAAAACAAATAGATAAATGGAATGTAAAAATATGCAGAAATATTTCAACCACGTTGTATAGAATTTACATTAAAAAGACAGTAATAGTTTGAGACAAATAAATTAAAATGAATATTTTTAAAATCAATAAATGGGTCTGTAGTCCTAAATAATATTTGTAAGGCCATTTTATATACATATATAATTTTAATCTCAAATGTATTTTTTCAGTAAATATATAAAGAATAAAATAAATTTAAAACTCAATTAAAAATTAGTTTTAAATTCTAAATATAAAATTTATTGATGCACTTAATGTTTCTTAAATTTAAAATACTAAGTACCATTTCAAATTTGTCACTAATAAATATTATGCGCATAAAAAATAGTCTCTTTCTTCAGAAAATATATAAAGAAGTTGTTTTTTTTCTTATAAATGTCACTTACTATGATAAATTGTCAGTTCTTCTGTAACTAATCAAATTTCAAACAGTACTAGTATATGTGCATATTTAATTTTAAGTTAATAAAAAGATTTAATATAGATCAAATTTAATTAACTATTAAAAGTAATTAAATATATATATTTAACGATCAACAAATCATATTTTTTTAAAGTAGTGTTATAACTATCACACAAATATATATTTTGAATTTTAGTTTATATATATATATATATCATCATCATCATTATCAACCATTATCAATCCACTGCAGGATGAAGGTCTCTCCAAGTTTAATCCATCTTCTCCGATCTTTAGCTTCTCTTCTCCACATCACCCCTACACATTTTCTTATTTCATCCATCCATCTTACATGTGGTCTCCTTCTGGGTCTTTTACAATCTCTTGGAATCCAGTTTAAAATTTCAATTGTCCATCTATTATCATCTCTTCTAGCAATATGTCCAGCCCAACTCCACTTCAATCTTTTAATTTTTTCAATGAGGTCAGTAACACCTGTTTGTTCTCTTACCCATACATTGCGTTTTCGATCTCTTCTTGTTACTCCCAACATACATCTCTCCATACTTCTTTGAGTGGTCTGAAGTCTCTGTATTGATCTTCTATTAAGTGTCCAAGTCTCAGATCCATAAGTAAGAACTGGTAAAACACATTTGTTAAAAACCTTTCTTTTCAACACTTAGGCATATTTCCTTTTAATATCAAGTTATTTCTACCAAAAGCACTCCAACCAAGTTTAATTCTATGATTAATTTCCTCTATTATGTTTCCATCTGTATTAATAATCTGACCAAGGTATTTGTAACTCTTAACTTCTTCTAATTCATCATAGTCAAACTTTATTTTCATATTTTGAGCAAATCGATTAAACATTACTTTAGTCTTTTTAACATTTATCTTTAGTCCTACTTTCCTATTTGCAAAAACAACTACAGTCCTACTTTCCTATTTGCAAAAACAACTACATCATCTGCGAAATCTAAATGACTTAAATAATCTCCATTTACTTTCACTCCTTTAGTTTCCCATTTTAATCAACAAAATACTTCTTGCAGCCTTGCTGTAAAAAGTTTTGGAGATATGGAGTCACCTTGTCTTACACCTTTCTCAATGTTGACTTTCCCAGTATCATTATGTAATCTAATTGTTGCTGTTGCATTTTTATAAATATTCTTTAAAATATGACAATATCCTGGATCTATATCTTGATGATACAATGCTTTAATCACTGAAGAAATGTTTATAGAATCAAATGCCTTTTCATAATCTACAAATCCAAAACATAATGACAACTCATATTCATTTGTCCTTTCTATAACTTCTCTCAATACTTGAATATGATCTACTGTACTAAAACCACTTTTAAATTCAGCTTGTTCTCTTGGTTGGTGAAAATCCAAGGTTCTCTGTAGACGAGTTGTAATTATCTTGGTAAAAATTTTATATAAAACTGATAAAAGGCTGATAGGTCTGTAATTTCTAATATCTTCTTTATCACCTTTTTTAAATATTAATATTATTACTGCATTCTTCCAATCATCCGGTACATCTTTATCATTTAGACATTTGGTATATAACTTTGCTAATATTTTTTCTGTTTCTTCACCTGCTTCTTTTAATATATCAATTATAATTCCATCATTACCTGGAGCCTTTCCTTTTTTCATACATTTAATTGCATTTCTCACTTCTTCATTTAAAATTCTGGGCAATTCGGAAGATGTAATAGATATAGGAGGTACTTGTTCTTTATTACTATATAATTCTTGATAAAAATCTTCTACCAATTTCATAATGTCATCCCTCTTTTTAGTAATAATTCCATCTTTATTCCTTATTGCAGATATAAATTTCCTACCAATACCAAAATGTTGTTTTACATTCTTAAGACTTTTATTTTCTTCGACAGCTTTTCTTGCTAGTTCACAGTTATAATTTCTTATATCATTTTCAACTCTTTTCCGCACCATTTTACAAAATTCGAGATATTCAATTCTTTTTAATGCATCATTCTTGCATATCTTCATATTCCTTCTTCTCTTCATAAGTTCTCTAGTCTCAGTAGAAATTTTATTAGTCAATTGCTGCTTTTTTCTACCAGCTATCTTTGTTGCAGTTTTTAAAAGTGTATCAGTTATTTTCATATTAATTTCATTCAAATCTGAATCATGTTCAAAATCTACTAATACTTGAAACTGATTTGTAAGTTCTAATTTAAATTCATTAGAATGTTTCTGAAGATTAGGAATATCAACTGTAAATATAGTTTTTCTTAATAATTTTTGTCTCTCTAGTTTTACATTAACATGTATCTTACCCCTTACTAATCGATGATCACTTCCTGTGTTAAATTTATTAAGAACATTACAATCTTGAAATATGTATTTCCTGTTAGTCAAAATATAATCCAATTCTGCTGTACCTTCATTTGGATGCTTCCATGTCCATTTCCTTCTAACATTTTTCTCAAAAAAAGAATTCATAATATAAAGTTTTTCCTTCTCTGCAAACTCCACAAGTCTATGTCCTCTCTCATTTCTATTACCATAACCAAAATTACCTACAACACTTTCATCTTTCATTTGTTTACCAATTCTAGCATTAAAATCTCCCATAACAATTTTAAAATGTTGTTTACTCTAATCAAAAGCCTATTGTACATCCATATTAAAATCTTCTACTACTTCATCACTATGAGAACTTGTTGGGGCATAAACCTGAATTATCTGCATTTGATATCTGCTATTAAGTTGTATATAACTAATCTTGCCACTCTGTCTGATACACCATCAATCTCCACAATATTGTTCTTCCACTATTTATTTATAATGAATCCTACTCCACTTGTATTTCCAATATTTGTGCCTTTATAATAGAGCATATGTCCACTTTTTAAATCAATTGTCTCTTCACCTTTTCTTCTAACTTCACAAAGTCCAATAATATCCCATTTAATATAAGAGAGTTCTTCTTCTAATTCTTGCAATCTTCCTTCACTTGAAAGTGATCTGCAGTTGTAAGTACCTAAATAAAAAGTCGTCATCAAATGGCAGCCTGGGTCCGCCTCCAGGATATTCTTAGCACCCTCCGCCTTCGGCCACCAACCAAGGCAGCGGTTGGTGACTTTACAGCCTCCTGGGATTAAGGGCCATGCTTTATTTTTGTCTGTCATAATTGTATAATTGGGAAAAATCTTTATCATTTACACAAACATTCATTCTGCCTTATCAGGCACTGAGAAGAAAGACCATGGTGTTTCTTGATCTTAAACTCAGAGGTAAAAAGCCAATAAACTCACCACGCTGTCTAATGCGTGTTGGTGAGCAGCCCATCCATGTTCATATACTATATGAATAAACATATAGTAATAACAGCTGCAACAACAAGAACGTATGGAGTGGACATTAGGAATTTGCCCTGCTCGGTTCCTTTAAGGCCTCCAAGAGGAATCAAAGGGTCTCCTTTCAGTTAATAGCAAACTCCTTTCTGCAGCCTATATATATATATATATATATATATATATATGTGTGTGTGTGTGTGTGTGTGTGTGTGTGGAGAGGTATACTACCAATAACCTTCAATGGCTTGTGGCAAATTGGACATTACCTCAGAATCAATCAGTTAATACAGTAAGATCATTTCAGGCTTCCTCGACACAGACAGTCTCTGGCTAGTTATCTAAAGCACTGAAAAGGCATGGATGGGCTGGTGAAACAGACCTCTGAGAAGCAAATGACTGATCTTTTCACCCCGTCATTTCTTTAGGCATGATATATATATATATATATATATATATAATCATTCTCTTCAGTAAACTCAATAATAATCCCCTAATCAAATTTTCCACTATTTATGTGTTCTGGTCTTATCTACAGGATTCAATCTATACTGACCACCAATTGAAATTACTCTAAGCAGTACTCTGAGGTTGGTGCCTGCTTTGGAGGGAAATCTATAATCCTACATGCTCCAAGGGTTGATTTCCTAATTACAAAAACAACAACAAACATATTAAGTTTATCAGTCATTGTACTAACAAAATCTATTTAATTAAGGTTTAGATTAACAAAAATATAGATTTTATTCAGAACAATTTTAGGAATTTGGTACAATGACTTTCACATTTAATATTTGATTAAAACTTAAGTAGAAATTTACAAAATATAATTGATCCTTTAATGTACATTTATCAAAAGATAAATATAAAATGTTACCAACTGATTAATTTAAGAAAAATAAACTTTAATGAAGATTTATACCAATTTAATAAAATAAACATAATATAGTTTTACAAATATTATAAAATAAATAAACTATTATAAAAGGTTAGTCAATCATAAAATACAAATTAATTAGATACAAGATTACAATATTGCTTATAATTATACTACCATCAATTATGGGGTAGGTGTCAGTTATTATAAAAGGTTGGGTTCAAACCCACACTAGTGCTGATGACATTGGCACTAGATGAAGTAGAAATATGTACTATATTTACAGCTTCAATATATATATATATACAGCTTCAATATATATATATATATATATATATATGGAGGGGTGTACTACCAATAACCTCCCGATAATAAAACTCTATGTTCTTATGCAATTAAAGGACAAGATTTTCCGAAAATTATATTACTGGAATTCTTTGACAATTGACATCCTATAATTCCACCAATGTTACCATTTTATTATTTGAACAATGTTCACCCAAGTTTTTGGTCATTTTTAAGATTGGTTTTCAATTAATTTTAGAAATACATTATCATCATCAGTTTCGACTTTTACCAATCCACTGCAGAATTTTCCAGGATTAATTTAGTCCCTTCAATACATTGGTTCTTTCCTCCAAAACATACTATGTATTGTTCCTTATTTTATCTATCTATATGACTCATCACCTAAGTCTTTTATAATCTATTAAGATCCAACTTAAAATTATAAATTGTCAATCTATTATCATTTCTTTTAGAAAATCTTCAACCCAACTTTTTTTAATAATGTTAATGGTACCTGTTTATTGTCTTATCCAAGTATTTTGTTTTTTATATCATCTTGTTATTCCAACATATACTTCTCCACATTTGATTAAGTTTATTTTAAATCTATATTCTTGCTCTTTTGTTAAGAATGCAGGTCTGAGATCCATAAATAAGAACTGCATTGAAACTTACATTTCCAGATACATAGTCATATTATATTTTAATAGTAAATGATTCCTATCAAAAGGACAGCATGTAAATTTAATTCTGTGATTAATTTGGTCTGTGATGTTTTCATCTATATTAATAATCTGACCAAAGTATTTGTTATTGTTGACTTTTTTAAATTTATAATTAGCAATATTTATTTTTCTTCTCTGAGAAAATGCATTGAACATTATTTTAGCCTTTTTATTATTTATCATTAGTCTTACATATATCTGATAATTATTGCAGTTATTACATGAACTTCTAAACATTTATTTATAAATATAACTATATTATTTTCAAAATATACATGTTTAAATTTTTTTTTTCGTAGCTTCCCCTTTTCATACCCAAAGTATTGCTATTCTGCTTACATTTTTCTCTTTTCTGATTAACTCTCCTCTAAGGTCCAATTATTCTATTTTTACTTAGATTTAACCATTCTATTATTAATATGATTTCTTAAATAATTTAATAAAAATGTGATAAGTTCATAGCTTTTTAATTACTATGCTAATAATTTTTCTATTTATCCTAAAACTGATAATATGTTGTGGACATATCACACATAATCATTATGAATTAATATGTATATGTATTCATTTTACATTTTTAATAAAGAGAAAATGTTTTGTAAAGGAATTGTTATCTTCCATAATTACTTTATAAACTTTCTCAATAGTAATCAATCTCATAATTCATGGTCCCATATATTCTTAATCAATCATCAAATGCCTAAAATCATCTATTTGAAATAGATATTGCCCCCAGTATATGAGATTCCAGAATTAAAATATATAGTTAATTAATAATCTACTATGAAGTATATACAATCGTATTATCAAACAATAGCCATTAAATATAACCAAATGCATAAAAACATTGGCAAATAAATTTCATTCAATACTTACATCATATGAATAATATCTTATTCATTTCATTGTCAGCCATGAGGTCTCCCACATAATAGTAAGCTGCTTCTCTGTTATTGCGAGGATTGTTAATAAATATAGCAATACAAAAGTTTTAAAGATAATTATATAAACTAATAGTAGTATCTTAAAATAAAGGATTATAAATAATTATAATAGGTAATATTCAAATGTTAGAATAAATAATTAAAAGATACATTTTAAAATAATAAATAAGATAAAAAATTTGTTAAAAATGTTTCAATTTAAGAAAAATTAATAAATTATATAATCTATTTTAAACTGTTGCTCTTATCAGAGATTAAGATAATGTATGGAATGTAATTGCAAAGCTACTCAATTAAATATCTAAAAACTACTGCATAGTAAATTGTAGGATTTCACACTGTATGTTTGTAGTTTAGACTTAGTGAGTTAAATGTGAGGATATTTAAAGCTTCACACTTTCAAACCTAAATACTTCAGACTGGCTTAGATATATAAAAAGACAAGTAAAGAAAAGAATGTACCACTCTTTTCTTGTAAAATGCTCTGTCTTGTGTTTACAGTTTGATCATTATTCAGACAGCCATCTTAACAACTGATTGACTGTCAGATAGGTATTATAATAAGCATGAAAGGTTTGCAGCCTTTCAATTTAATTTCAATTAAATACATTTAAGTGTTAAACAAATTGATTTTAAATAATTAGTTTAAAAATAAGTTATTCAATATAAATAATATGTATAACACATATACTATGAAAAGTTTGGTAAATACTTTAAAATAAAAATGTTCAACATAGTATGCTAAGTGTGCTTTCAAGAAAAGTTTAAAACTATTGAAATTATATTAAAAATAAGTTAATAAAAAGATTAAGTCTGTTTTAAGATGTGAGATTTTAAAACAAGATAAAAATTCCAGCAATTTAATAATTATGATGTTTAAAAAATTCAAACAATTAAATACTGAAGGTGTTTTGAAAATTTGTGTAATTAAAATAAAATTAAGTCATAAAGATATTGAAAATAAGAGATTACCAAAAGAGTTAAAAACAAGAAGTCAGAAGTATGCCTATTTAATTTTTAAACAAGGCAAAACTCTCCATACAGTAGGGTCACCCTGTGCCAACCAGAGTAATCACTGGATGCCAGAAGGTCTGTTCATAAAATTCCTATCTAGTGCCTACTCATCCTATATCCGCAGACGTGTTTCTGGCTTGTGGCCTTCATCAGTGAGGAGCCTTGGACTTGAGAGCACTGCACATAGATATTAGGATCTAATTCAACCCTCCACAAGCCAGAAACTAGTCTGGAGGTATTGAATGAGTAGTCACTAGATAGGGATTTTATGCATAAGCCTTCTAGCATCCATTGATTACTCTGGTTGGCACAGGGTAGCACTACTATATGGAAAGTTTTGCCTTGTTTAATAACAATTATGTGCTAATATAAGAGATAGTGATCATGTGATGTTTAGTTATCTAATTTTTTTTTAAATTATTTAGTCTGGATTTTTGTTTATTCAAGTTCCTTTGAATCATCATTAAGATGACCAAATAGAAGGAAAAAAATACTGAATATCTAAAATCTAATCTGAACTTCTTGTGAATTTGAACAAACTATTTAAAAGGAATCTGTATTCAAAATGAAGAAAAAAATTGTTTAAACCTCAAACTTTGAAGACAGGAAATTGATAGAGAATATTATAATAATTTATAAAGAAATAAATATGATTATAACTGGAATCAATCAATGTATGTTATCATGTAAAAAATATGTTGGCTGTGAAAGATATAAAAAAACTCTTTATCAATTAGATTATGTTAATATTTTAACCATTTTAAGTTTTATTGTGTGATCTTTTAATGTATGTTTAATTCTAATGAATTATATTTTATTACATATAGAGTGCTTATATAATATATTATTTAAGTGATTGATTAAATGAAGAAGTAAATGTTTTATTTAGAAAACAACAGGAGCCAGCATTTTTGTTAAGCATTTATGAATACTCAGATTATATTTTAAAGCAGTTAAAATACAAAATTTGTTTCATCATTTTTTTTAATTATATATACATGTATAGCTAAAACTATATCTCCTTATAAAAATGAGTGCTTTCTTTTCATGCAGAAATTGTTAGCAAATATGTAAAGCTGATAAAATAATAAGGATGTAACATTTATTTTAAACAAATGAAAGTGCATACATATAAAGGATCATTAAAATAATAAGTAGTAGAATAATTATTAAAATTTTAAGCTAAGCTTTTGAAAAAATATTTTGTGATAAAGATAAACTTAATAGTAAAATATCTAGACAAATTATTTTAAGTCTTTTGACTTAAAAGTAAAATGATATAGAATAAAATTATAAAAAAAACAACTTTATTTAATTAAAATTAAAATGATTTAAAAGAATGATTTTAAAAGTTAAATTTATGACATACATAGAAAAATAAAATTAAAATATTGTTATAATATTGTTATTTATTAAATTGTTGCTTGTAAAATGTAAACTTTCCTACACACAAATTCAAACATGCACGCCTAATAGTGTCTATGTGTGTATATTGTAACCCGAACCCTCGTCTATATATCTGCGGACACTAGTTCTCCTTCTGGCTTTCTATTGACGATTCCCTTTTACGAACCCGCTGTGTTCTGTCGTCCGGGGTTACATAATGTTTTGTGAAAATAGTTTCAAACACATATACATGTACGTTTTATTTGTTTCATACCTAGATTCAGATTGAATCCGAGTAATAGGCGCCAGGAGAACCTTTTTCAAGCTCGCCACGCACGTGCACACGCTCACTCAACTATATCACAGAACATGCCCAAGCATCGCTCCAGCGGACAGCAAGAAATGAACACAGCCACTATTTCTGAACTATAACGCTCATTACTCTTAACACACTATTGACATGCCTTTATCATGGTTAGGCCCACCCTATATCCCCCAGAATAAATCTCCCAAAACTTAACCTTAACCTAAGAATGGTACGACAATTATAAATGCTATAAATATACTTAACGCTTAACTAACATATTAAATGCACCCATTCAAATTATATAAAATAGATCACTCCCGCACTCATTCAACATTGGTTAAATAAATTTGAAATCCCAAGCGATCAATAAAAGAAACATTAATTAAGTGAATGATTTATTTGTAAACTGGGTAAATGAAATTATTATGCAGATATATAATTTAGTAAGTCTAGATAACACAATTACGGAAGCGAATATTAACTTACATAGATCTTTGCTGAGTATTAATTGTACATATTATACTGGTTGAGTTCTTTAGTGGTTCGGTTGGTCATTAGCAATTTAATCATTTTATACTTAATGTTTTTAAATCGTTCTCCACTTTAAAGTATTTATCTGGTGCATGAATGTGTAAGCAAATGTCAAAAATAACTACCTGTGGGACGAGAAGACTGTAATGGGATCCTGAGCGATATTTTATTAATTCCGCATGTCGGTTCTGGGTGAGGCTTCCAGGGTGTGTGTGGTCCTTGAGTTCATTTTCTATGAGGTTGAGAGCATTCTAGGACGATCAGCAGTGCCAGGTGCGAAGGTTTGGTGGCCAAGCCACGAATTTTGGATTCAGCAACGCATTTCGGCTATGATATTACACAAGTGTAGGTTAGGAAGTCCAAGTACTTAATCGGAAGCTCCGCAAAAAATTAATAATACTTTCCGCTACAATTCAACTTGATTTCGCCTTCAACAACTTTCAATTTAGTCCTTTTTCGGTTCCGTCTTGCCTTTTTCTTCTCTCCTCTTTCCCGCCGTGATACCTTGAATTTTTCCTCCAATCTCTATCATGCACTCATAAGTCATTAGTTCTTATTTGCTAATCAAGGATCCTCTTTATTTAATAGTTTCTGTGACATTTGCACCACGTGGGAATTTAATTTAGTTTTTCCATTTTTCTTACATATTGTTTTAGCCGGAGTCAGAAGTCTAAGTAGTACAATAGCAGTGTACACTTTTTATCACCTCTGCTTCTAAATTTGGATTGTTATCTAGACTTTACCAACATACATCCTGCTTATTGTTTCAACTTCTCTAAATTTGACTCTACTAATTGCCCCCCATTCAAAATATCTTAGATCGCTTGGAATTTTTTTTACCTATTACAGATTAATTAATTTACTTATTTTTTTTTCCTTCCCTTTTGTTCAAAATGATTTAATAATTTTCGAATTTGTTCTCGAACATTCCCTGTTTCTTTTAAAATGAAATGACAAAAAAAAACAAACTTGACAAATAATGATTATAATAAATTAATTCCTCAAAAAATAAAAACTCTTAATTTTATTTCAATAAATCTGACAGGTACTCATGTATAGCTGCGATCTGCTTTAGACACGGCTGTTTCTCGTTTATTCTTAAAACAAGATCGCTTTGTTAAAAAGTTTTGTACCCGTCATTTATTTCGTCATCAATATATATTTAACTTTCCTAGGTTCAAACCCTATGTAACGCTATTCCGTTACATATCTCCCCGCCTGGTGTAGAGTAAAATCCGAGGATTGCGGATTTTAGCTCTGAGAAGGAGCCAAGTTATTCGGCCCTCTTCAGTGCCCTCGCATTAAATGTTCCCTTTCCTTGTCCCAGTACAAAGGCATTATTCCCATATATCCGGACGATCTCATATGGACCCTCATAGATGTCGAGGAATTTCTTGAATACGTGCTGTTCCGGTCGACTGACCGGATTTGCTCTTACCATGACTCTGTCTCCCACAGCGAACGTGTTTTGGGTTGGCCTAGTGGTCTGCCTTCACATTTCCCCCATATGTTCCAATCTCCGTAATGCTATCTGATTGTCATGTTTTCGATCAACTCTTCCTGTTCGGATCGAGGGTCTATCATTGTAAGGATACGGTATAGGTCGTCCATAATGGAGTCGACTTGGTTCAAGTCCAGTGGACTCATTCTTTGAGGTATTGATCATTTCAGTAATCCGGGGAATCTCCCAAACCCATTTCCGATGATCTCCTGCAGTGTACACGCGGAATAGCCGCCCCAACTCCTGCATCACCCGCTCGCATGGGTTGCTCTGCGGGTTCCGGATAGACGTCATATGATGTTTGATCCCGGTTTGGTTCACCCATCGCCTCCACATCTTTGATACAAATGGTGTGCCATGATCCGATAAAAGGCACTTAGGTTTCCCGATGATGGGAAATTGTTTGGTTTCCAACAGTTTGATGGTCTGGTTTGCATTAGTCCGGGCCATGGGGTATGCAGCGACCATTTTGGAGCACAAATCATATGTGACCAGTAAATACCTCTTTCCCCCAAACATCGGCAATGGCCCGTAATAATCAATGGCCAGGGTGTGGTTTGGTTCCCGGACGATGATCGGTATCTGAGGTCCTTCATTCGACCGATTTAACGGTTTTGTCCTCGCACAAATCTCACACTCCCGTAGTCTTCTGGCAATGTCGTGGTGCATCCCTGGCCAGTAAAACCAATTACTAAGGTACCCCTCAGTCTTGCTTGTTCCGTAATGGCCACGTTCCTGATGGGTCTCATCAACCATTCGATCCCGCATTCCCTTCGGTATTACAATACGGGTTTGTTTCCCATTCCCTGTTTTCCTTTGGACTATTCCTTCCAGAATAATGCACCGGTCCCGATATTTCCATAACAGACCCCCCCCAGTCTCTTCCTTTTTTTTTTCGGACCCTGCCTTTGGCCTCCTCTCACGTAGGTATCGTATTATTTGTTGGCATTCTTCATCCTCTTTCTGGCCCCTCCGAATGTTGTTTGCACTAAACTCACCCTCCCGGCTCCGCCTGGTATCTGGTTATGTACGCGAATTCCCCAGCCTCGGCATTTGGCTGTGTTCCCACAGGGTAACGGCTCAGTGTGTCCGCGACCACGTTATCCTTCCCTTTACAATATTCCACTTCATATTGGAACTCCTGCAGGGTTAAGCTCCACCTCACTAACCTATTATTTGTCAAAAAACTTTTATTCAGAAATTCCAGACTCCGATGGTCGGTAATTACTCTCACTTTGGATCCGACCAGGTACTGTCGGAACCTTTTGAAAGCCCACACTATGGCGAGGGCTTCTCGTTCGGTGACAGTGTATCTTCGTTCGGGATCTTTGAGTAGTCGGCTAACGAATGCCAACACCCTCTGTTCTCCGTCCGGTCCGTTTTGGTACAACGTGGCTCCTAGCCCAATGTCGCTACTGTCCGTCTGTACCCAAAATATCTGGTCGAAGTCTGGGTATGCTAAAATGGTCTGTTTTAAAAACCCTTCCTTCACCCTCTGGAAACTCCGTTCCCGTCTCTCATCCCATGTCCACGCTTGCTCCTTTCTTAACAATTGTAATAGGGGTTCCATATCATGGGAGAAGTTTTCATAAAATTTGTTGTAAAAGGTGCACATTCTGAGGAATGCTTTAATATCCTTTCTCTTCTTCGGAACAGGGAATTCTTGGATGGCCTGGATCTTTTCAGGGTTGGGCCGTATTCCATCCTGGCTTATGATATGTCCCAAGAACTTGACTTCCTGGGTCGCAAAGTGGCTTTTTTTTAGGTTTATTTTTATTCCCTTCTGTTTGCATTCATGGAGCAACATTTCTAAGTGCCGACAATGCTCCTCTATGTCTTCAGACGCTATAATGATATCGTCTACGTACATTGTGACAAATTTCTTAACTTCATCTGATAGGGTTTGGTCCAGGCACTGCACTAAGCCTGCACCACTATTCTTTAATCCAAAAGGCACGCGATTAAACTGGTACGCCCGTCCGTTATATTTGAATGTGGTGTATTTTCGATCGTCGGGGTGGAGGCTCATCTGCCAGTAGCTATTCGTCAAGTCCATCGTGGAAAAGATTCGCTTGTTCTGAAATCTTGTCATCAGTTCACTCATGATGGGCGGAGCGTTTGTATCTGGAATTGTCACCTTGTTCAGTTGTCTGGCATCGAGGCACAATCGTATCGATCCGTCACCCTTTTTTACGGCTAAGATGGGGTCGTTGTATGGCGAGGTACACTTTGAAATAACCCCCCACTCTATCATCTGCTCCAGCTGGGTTTCAATCTCCTTACGGTATTGGAAAGGGATTGGGTACGCCCTAGTTTGATATGGGTTGCTGGTGTTCAACCGGATTCGGTGTTCGTACCCCTTGATTACTCCCGGCTTGTCCGAGAAAATGCTCTCGTAAGACCCCAATATTCCTTGAATCCTCTCTCTCTCTCCTTTATCTGGCCCAGTCATTTCATTAACTCTTTTCTCAATCTCCCCTTTTACCATGATACATTGCAGCTTCCTCTGCCCTTCTGGTTCTCTATCCATGGTTTCCCCAAAAGGCATTGTGACTCTACCGATTCTTGCTTGTTCAGTCCCATAATCAATGCTACACTTTGCCATCCTCATAAAATCAGACCCTAACACCAAGTCATGTATCAGCCCCTCAAGTATTAACACAATCTGGGTGAATTCCTGTCCTGCAATAGCTATATTCGCCCACACCTGTTTGGTCTGTATCCTTGCCTTTTTCCCATTGGCCAGTATAATCTGGGTCCCTTTCAATGGCAAGATTTTCATTTCTGTTTGCCCTTGGGCGATCCTGTCAAAAATTTCCTGAGCCATTACCGATACCTGACTTCCTGTATCCAGCAGAGCCCTCACATGAACCCCTTGGATTCACACATCGATCTTTGGGCACTCCTGTTTTCTCCGAGGTCCTTCCCCCCCTTCATCTTGTGCCATATTAGCTATCCTGATCCCATCATTCCCTTCTTTGCTAAAATAGTCATCATTTTCGGCCGCCTCTAATATCTCCAACACTCGTGTTATCTCAGTTTTCCCCTCAATGACTTGTCTAATCTCCCTGGGCAGGTTGCGCCCTGCTATCCGGATTTGTCGCTCTTCCGGTATTTGATATTCATTTATTTTTCTTAATCTCACCACCTGTCGCTGTATGAAGGTACTGTATGTTTCATCTTCTTCCTTTTTGCTTTGTTCGATTGCCCACTTTTCCCTTTCTTGTTGGGCTAGTCCCCAATATCTTCCCATTATGGCTTTTTGGTATTCTTCGAACGTTTCCGGTTTCTCTTTCATCGCCTCCCACCATTCCACTGCTTCCCCTTGGATATGGCTGCATGCAATCGCTATCTTAGATTCTTCACTAAACTGCCCGCAAGAGAACAACCTCTTCAGACTTTCCACATGTCGACATGGGCTTTCATTTCCCTTTCCTTTAAAATGTTCGAGTTTAATCCACTTTCCCTCCATCCTGTTTAATATTCGATTTATATTCGGCTATAGTAATCCACGGCCCGTCACCTACTACTCTGCTGGTCCCACTGACTGTCTTGTCCTATTTTCAGATGCTCCTTGCTCTTAAAATTCCCACAGTAAGCCCTCAAGTTTAGTTTCTATCGCTCAGATTATCCCAGTTCCCACTGTTCCCCTTTATTTATATTCAGTAGCTATCGGTATATGTGCGGTTATACCTATATACTGTTACACGCGTCGTTACATATGTAGATACGCTATCCTTTACTTATCTTTTATAATAATTTTTTTTTTTTTTTTTGGTGGTTATTTATATATATGTGTTGTTTACGCTCAATGTCCCTTTTATTTTTAAGTAACACACAACTCCTAACAAGATCCCGGTTACAGTTCGTTCCTTTGCGCAAGAATATAATAATATTACAATGCGTCTTTTAACGATGTATATATATATATATTTTTTTTTTGATTAAATTTATTTGCGGTTAACTTGCTAATATAGAAATTAATTTATGAATTACTTCCGATATTTCTTCCACGGAATCCCGCTATTCCACAGCTTTCTACAAATATCAGGTATATTCGACTGCTTGATTATTTTAATAATGATAAAAAACTAAATCCCCTTCCCACTCTCTCAAGCAATGTTTAATAATTTGAGTTTTAGTGATTATAAAATTTCCCCCCCCACTTTAATAGATAATTTATTCTGTTGTTCCGAGCGCCTTATTTATGTCGCTAAACGTCTTTCCTTCTCAGGGTCTCTTTATTTAAATTGACTTTCGTATTAGAAACGTCAGTTATTTTCACGTCGGTTCTGCCCTTTGAAACAACAGTTTCGCCGCACGTTGACGCGCCAAATGTAACCCGAACCCTCGTCTATATATCTGCGGACACTAGTTCTCCTTCTGGCTTTCTATTGATGATTCCCTTTTACGAACCCGCTGTGTTCTGTCGTCCGGGGTTACATAATGTTTTGTGAAAATAGTTTCAAACACATATACACGTACGTTTTATTTGTTTCATACCTAGATTCAGATTGAATCCGAGTAATAGGCGCCAGGAGAACCTTTTTCAAGCTCGCCATGCACGTGCACACGCTCACTCAACTATATCACAGAACATGCCCAAGCATCGCTCCAGTGGACAGCAAGAAATGAACACAGCCACTATTTCCGAACTATATCGCTCATTACTCTTAACACACTATTGACATGCCTTTATCATGGTTAGGCCCGCCCTATATCCCCCAGAATAAATCTCCCAAAACTTAACCTTAACCTAAGAATGGTACGACAATTATAAATGCTATAAATATACTTAACGCTTAACTAACATATTAAATGCACCCATTCAAATTATATAAAATAGATCACTCCCGCACTCATTCAACATTGGTTAAATAAATTTGAAATCCCAAGCGATCAATAAAAGAAACATTAATTAAGTGAATGATTTATTTGTAAACTGGGTAAATGAAATTATTATGCAGATATATAATTTAGTAAGTCTAGATAACACAATTACGGAAGCGAATATTAACTTACATAGATCTTTGCTGAGTATTAATTGTACATATTATACTGGTTGAGTTCTTTAGTGGTTCGGTTGGTCATTAGCAATTTAATCATTTTATACTTAATGTTTGTAAATCGTTCTCCACTTTAAAGTATTTATCTGGTGCATGAATGTGTAAGCAAATGTTAAAAATAACTACCTGTGGGATGAGAAGACTGTAATGGGATCCTGAGCGATATTTTATTAATTCCGCATGTCGGTTCTGGGTGAGGCTTCCAGGGTGTGTGTGGTCCTTGAGTTCATTTTCTACGAGGTTGAGAGCATTCTAGGACGATCAGCAGTGCCAGGTGCGAAGGTTCGGCGGCCAAGCCGCGAATTTTGGATTCAGCAACGCATTTCGGCTACGATATTACACAAGTGTAGGTTAGGAAGTCCAAGTACTTAATCGGAAGCTCCGCAAAAAATTAATAATACTTTCCGCTACAATTCAACTTGATTTTGCCTTCAACAACTTTCAATTTAGTCCTTTTTCGGTTCCGTCTTGCCTTTTTCTTCTCTCCTCTTTCCCGCCATGATACCTTGAATTTTTCCTCCAATCTCTATCATGCACTCATAAGTCATTAGTTCTTATTTGCTAATCAAGGATCCTCTTTATTTAATAGTTTCTGTGACATTTGCACCACGTGGGAATTTAATTTAGTTTTTCCATTTTTCTTACATATTGTTTTAGCCGGAGTCAGAAGTCTAAGTAGTACAATAGCAGTGTACACTTTTTATCACCTCTGCTTCTAAATTTGGATTGTTATCTAGACTTTACCAACATACATCCTGCTTATTGTTTCAACTTCTCTAAATTTGACTCTACTAATTGCCCCCATTCAAAATATCTTAGATCGCTTGGAATTTTTTTTACCTATTACAGATTAATTAATTTACTTATTTTTTTTTTCCTTTCCTTTTGTTCAAAATGATTTAATAAATTTTCGAATTTGTTCTCGAACATTCCCTGTTTCTTTTAAAACGAAATGACAAAAAAAACAAACTTGACAAATAATGATTATAATAAATTAATTCCTCAAAAAATAAAAACTCTTTTAATTTTATTTCAATAAATCTGACAGGTACTCATGTATAGCTGCGATCTGCTTTAGACACGGCTGTTTCTCGTTTATTCTTAAAACAAGATCGCTTTGTTAAAAAGTTTTGTACCCGTCATTTATTTCGTCATCAATATATATTTAACTTTCCTAGGTTCAAACCCTATGTAACGCTATTCCGTTACAATATATGTGGTTTAATCTTCCAAATTTGCGTTAATTTTATATAATGTGTAATTATAAATAGATAACTTATTTCATTAATCTATATTATTTTATTATCTTTAAATTTGCTATTTACCACACTGTTCTTCTTGCTTTCTGCAAATCATCATAAATACTCATGCACACACACACACACATATATATATATAATAAAAATGTATATAACATTACAATACTAGCCAAAAAAAAAAAAAACTAAACTTACTAAAATTCTTTTACAATCATAGTTTCATCTATTGATTGTGAAAGAATTTTAGTAAAGTTTAGGGTTATTTTTGGCTAGTATTGTAATGTTATATCAATTTTTAGTTTACTTATTATCATTGGTATAGCATTAGGCAGTATTTAATGTATAAGTTTTGAAAAATTACTAATGTTTTGATAATATAAAAAAAAAAATTATCTTTGCTTACATTTAACCTTTGTATCAAATTTGTTTAAAAAAATAAGTAAACACTTCAATTCATAAAAACATCAAGTCGTTTTATGTATTTTGTTAAATATATTTTTGTTAAACTTGTATAATTTTCATTAAAATAAAAGAATGTAAAAACAACTTTGCATAGGAAATTAATCGTGTGATAGAAAAAAAAACTATTTAAAATATTTGAAGAAAAACAGTTTTTGATTAGTAAAATATAATGTGTTTTCAGAAACAATTATGAATAGCAAAACACATTAAATTATTTTAGTTAAAAAATGTGCTATTCAATTAATGTCATATTTGGATTTAGTTTATATTAGGTAGAATTTTAGAGGATAAATAAGCTAAGCCACCACACTCCCAAAATTGATCAGGTAGAATTTTAGAAGACAAATAAGCTAAGCCATCACATTCCCAAGATTCATCATTATAATAAAGTGTATGCAAAGCTAAAGCAATTGGCAGTCTTGAATTAAGCAGATTTGTTTTGAAAGAAATAGCTATTTAATTTCATACTTTTGATACAGAGTAACTAGCTTTTATCTGAAAAGAATTATTGAAGCTTCATTATTTTATACTATTGATTAACAACAATTTACCCTGAATTATTATTGAATTCATGCAAGAACATAAATAATCTAAATTAAAATCAAGCATTAAAGAAATCTATATTATCAAAAATAATCGCATGTTTGCATGGACTTTATAAAGAGAACGTTTTTCAATGTGCTCAGATAAATTTACCTGAACAATTAAATCTGCCATTCTAATATTTAAGTAGAAAATTATTTAATTTCTAACAATTATATTATGATTTAAATATTAACCTGTTACATAATTTTGTTTGTGAATACATTGCATGCAATTAATTTACACGAGTACAGTAATGAAAACATAATTTGTTTTAAAAGAAAATTAATTTATTAACTGTTATTTAAAAATATTTTAGTTTAAATATATGTCAATGAAAGAATTTCATGTCTGTTTTCAAAATAATAATAATTTAAAAAAAACATTATAAATTATTTTTAGAAAAAAAAATATTTTGCTTTCAGTTATTTAAACAAAAAAAAAATGAACATAAAAATATGTGAACCTTGTAAATGGATCAATATTATAAACCTTGTGTAAACATGAATTTAGTTCTAAAATTTTATTAGAATAATTTTTAAAAATTTATAATATAAAGAATTGCTTATATCATCATTTAAAAAATATATATTTTATGAATTTTTATTAAAGACTTTAATACTGTGTTTGTTTGATATTTATTTATTCTGGCTCATTATTAATTGTTCATTTATGAAAATATATATTCTAACAAATTATCTGACTGTTTTATTCTACTCAATCTGGCTATTCTCACATTTACAAAAAGTAATAGTTAATTGGATTTGGCAGTATGGCGTCTTATTTGATTAATCAAAGAGGGAAAGCATTTTTTCTGAGTAATTGAATAATGAATGAACCCCATTTAAATTATTATTACCAGTTCTTACTTATGGATCTGAGACTTGGACACTTAATAGAAGAGCAATACAGAGACTTCAGACCACTCAAAAAGATAAGGAAAGATGCATGTTGGGAGTAACAAGAAGAGATCAAAAACGCAAGATATGGGTAAGAGAACAAACAGGTGTTACTGACCTCACTGAAAAAATTAAAAGATTGAAGTGGAGTTGGGCTGGACATATTGCTAGAAGAGATGATAATAGATGGACAATTGAAATTTAAATTGGATTCCAAAAGATTGTAAAAGACCCAGAAAGAGACCACATGTGAGATGGATGAATGAAATAAGAAAGTGTGCAGGGTGATATGGAGAAGAAAAGCTAAAGATTGGAGAAGATGGATTAAACTTGGAAAGACCTTTATCCTGCAGTGGATTGATAATAGTTGATCATGATGATGATGATTATTGATAATGTTTAATGCAAATGAAGCACATATTATATATGCCACTATTTTATGGAAATCTATCTCTAGGGTTAATTTGTCACTCTTTTTGTTTGTATTATGCTTACCAATATCATTACTATTTGTAGTATGATTGATGATCATTATCATTATTTGCACTATTATTATGGTAAATTTCAGTGACTTACAGATGATTATCCAAAGTGAAGACTAAATGCATGATGTTTGCTATTATCTCATCATCATATTACGTTTTCATTTATTCTGTTACCTATAAAATGGCAGTCAGTACTAAGGCTCAAATACAACTAAATGTCTTCAAAACAAAATATAGCAAGATGTTTTATATGATTGCTAAGGCTTATGACTTCATATTTGTAGAGTTTCATAATTACTTATAAAACTCCACTTATCTAGAGATTATAGTGGTACTGTGCACATAGAGAGTAATAGAGAATAGAATTAAAAATAAAGAATAACATTAGCAAGAAAAACAAATTTCAAAATACAATTAAACTAATATATTATAGCATAAAGAAGCAAAAACAAGGGTAATCTTAATTGAATACATTATATAAAAAAGCAAGCAATGGATATCCAGAAATGAATCATAAGAAATACACTTATAATTTTATATTAAAAAGATTAAATTTAAATTTTAAAAACTTTGGTTAATGGCTGTCATTTAAATAGGTAAAAAACAATATAATAGAAAACAAATTCCTAAACAGTTTGATGAACAATTTGCTATTTGTATAAAAATATAAATGGTATATTTACAATATAGATGAAATAAAAACTCAATAGTGGGATGAAATAAGAAAATAATAATAAAAAAAATGTAGAGAAATAAAAATATAGAAGAAAAGATAAATAAAGACAAAATTGGTAGATAGAAAGAGAAGAAAAAAATCAAAATTAGAGGAGAGAACATAAAAAAAATAAAAGCAGAAAATAAAAAGCATCAGGAAAAATGGAAAGATCTAGTCTAAAATGAATGACAATTGTATAGAATAAAATAAAAAATACTAGTAAATAAAACATTAAAACTTTAATTAAATTCTGTGAATAAAGTGGAAAAGAAAGAATATAATAGAAAAAAAGGTATATAAATTGACTACCAAAGATGTAAAAATTTTGTAGAAATAAATACAAATGTAATTGTAATAATCCCCCCACCAATAAATATCGTATAATAAATCACACTAAACAGAATATAAATTTAGATAATAAAAGAAAACATAACATAATAATGCAGTGAAGAATCTAAATTTATCTATACTAGAGGTATAATGAATGAGATAATGGAAAAAATCTAAAATTGAATTGATGTTGAATCAGTTGTATTTAGATAATAAATTAAACTACTGATATATCAAATAATTTTAAAAATGTGTTATTTGAAAATATTCAAGATATTTCATTAAAAGTTTTATTTATTTATAAAATGAAAAAAGAAATTATTAAAATAGAATAATGGATATAATAAAATGAATATATTATATAGGATACACAAATCATAAAATATTTGATGCAAGTAAATATAATGTATGTAGAGACTCGTATGAAAATAATATGCTTATAAAAACCATGAAAGAATGTAATATGTATGCAAAATCCATGGATAAAAATAATGTGAATATGTAAGTTATAGATGAACAAACAGTTGATACAAAACTAAAGAAGTGACTAATTCAAAAATACATGAAAACATTTCAGAAGGATTTAAAATAGATATAAAAATTTTAGGACTGCTTAAAATTAATATAATAAATATACAATCTTATATTGACACAGATATTATGAAGAAATCTAAAACTGACACAAATAGAGTAAATATCCTTAAAGCTAAATGATAAAAGTTAATATTTAAAAAACCTCTTATGATCATTACTGAAACGGAAATCTTCAATCCCTTTCCGTTTCACCATCAACCTAATGACCTACTCGTCTGAACTAGTTTCGAACCTATCTTATATGTAAAAATGTTATATATAAGTCGAGCGGGAAAACTTTGCTATAATGGCCGCTTGAATGGCATCATCCATTTACATACGAAAACACGCTATAATTAGACAGGTTTGATAAAATTATAGCGGAGAAATGCTCATAAATTATTATAAAATGTTTTATTAATTTTCAGTCAATTCTTAATTATATTCGCTATAATATTCGTATGTGGATGGATAATTTAAACCTTGGAATAACGGCAAAATGATTCATATATATTTAAGTTTAAATAAAAGTAATGTAAATGTTTTCTTTAATTTATTTAACGGTTTTCTGATTTAATGTTTTACATATATAATTGAAACAGGTATTTTCTTTAAATTTGCTTTTTTTTAATAAACAAATATGTTAAAAGTTATTTAGTTTTATAAAATAAGAATTATCTGTTCGCAATTAAAAAAATGAGAATTTTTGTAAACAAGATATCAATTAGTGACACACCCGGGTAAAAAAGTAAAATCTGTTTTCTGATTGATTTTTGTTTGCAACAAAAGACTTTTTCATTAAATCAGAATACCGTTCCTTCTGCTAAGTAATAACACCTGAAAAGGAATTTAATTAATGAAAATGAATCAAATTATATAGTTTATATATTTTGATACATTTTTTAAGGAAATTAAATATAACACCTCGGAGATTTTATCAGTTGTTGTAGAAATTGAATTATATTATTTTGCTTTAATTAAAAGTCAATTGGTCCCGAGGTTTACGAAATTCCAGAAAGGTGTTAAAGTTTAGTAGAAGGATATAAATAGGCCTTATTTTAAGCGGGAAGGGAGAATCCATCTTGCTTTTGAAGAGAGTTAACATCAGAAGTTTTAAATTGTTCAACCTCAACATGTCTGGCTAAAGTCAGGCAAGAATTGCTGCAATTCCCGTGATGGAACGCCTAGTTCAATCCATCCAATGCCAAAGGAACAACCAAGCTTACACCAACTAAATTTGAAGATGCCATAAGCCGTAAAAATAATTTGCCTTCGTTCCGATTTCAGTCCAGCTAAACAAACAATATTTTAAAAATCGTCTCCCAACTAAATTAAAGATGCCATAAGCCGCCCAAGAATTCACCTTCATTCCAGTTTCGAATATCTCCAGCCCATCTACAGGAGAACTGTTTTAATATTTAAAATCGCAGAGCTCTGTAAATTTCAAGAACAGTCATTGTTTCTTCAAAACAGGTTAGCTAACCATATCATTGAACTTTCTCGCTAAATTGTTTCTGAAATGATATTTAAATGAAATACTTTTTGCTAATTTTTTCTTAATTCAATAGTGTAAACTGTCTAAATTGTTTCCTAAAATAATATTTGAAATCTATAAATGAAATATTTTTGCTAAATTTCTTTGTTAATTAATATTTTGCTATATAATTTAATCACTGCAATTATATTTTGCTTTTCTTTTGCTTATTTTAATTATTGTTAGTTATGCCTATGTTTCGAAACGGCGTGCATTTAATTATAGAATATGTTTTTAAACATATACATTTAAATTATTTATATAGCGTCATTTCGTGCGCTGTTTCGAAACCCAAATTCATATTTTTTTTACTTAATAAATTAATTAATATAAATATAAAATGTGGCTTTTCAACCTTTATTTATTATGTTACTAAAGAGTAAACTAGCCTGGAGTGTAATTATAAGTATATTTTTTTAGTTAAGTATTCGTAAGTCCCTTATTAAATATACTTTTCCACCTTTTAAAAGTTTAGTAGTTATAGATAACTAAAGAGATTGAACGGGATAAAGTACAGTTTGTATAGATATTCCTGTCAGTAGCATATCGTATTTCTCATGCTACAGAAGAGTTGGCTCTTTTGATCAAGCTGATGAACTGGTGTTCATTTAATATATGATATTTAATTTATAATATCCTTCGGCTTGGCGGATGTGAAACTTATTTAGATTTCCTCGTTGTGCTGTTTTTTTATACATATATAAGATGGAGCCACGGCGTTGCCAGCACATCTTCTCTTATGGGTAGTGCAGTAGCGAAGTCTGAGCTACGGGCCAGATTAGCACGTAAGTCCCCCGCCTCTGAACCAAATAAAGGTTCCCCATTAGCAGCATGACGACCGGTTCTTGGGTAAACCGTTGTTTGTCACAAAAACCCTAAAACTATTCTTCCATCCGCAGAGCCACTTTATTATTATATTTTACTTGTGCCTAGCGTATTAGTAAAATCGTTATAGCCAACTCTCCCTCCCTAATATGCAGTCTTCGGCGTTGATCCGAAGCATTCTTGAAAACCCGTTCGATCTAAAGCTATCTGGGACGCTTTAAAAGCCCATAGTTAAAATAAATTTATTATAATTAAGGTGTATTAAGTTTCACTCCAGACTTGGTTTGATTTTACGTAAAAGAGCCACTCGAACTGATTATCAAAGGGCATAACTGGTAAAAGTTAATGTAGTGATTAGTTGTATAGCAGGATATTTGGCTCCATTGAATCATAGCCACAAACCTATTTTGCCAACAACAATTGTCAATAAATATA
Source organism: Epiperipatus broadwayi (assembly GCA_028023455.1). Lineage (NCBI taxonomy): Eukaryota > Metazoa > Onychophora > Udeonychophora > Euonychophora > Peripatidae > Epiperipatus > Epiperipatus broadwayi. The sequence goes on along the minus strand of JAQFVV010012523.1, from coordinate 2,329,177 downwards.
TTTTTAATTCATCATATATCAGTTTCTGTCTCATTATTAAATCAATCCAATTCACTAATTGCCCATAAGTATTCATTCGTAAAGCCCCTATTTATTTAAATATGTTAGATTTTTATCTGTGGGATGTCTAGTATTTACGTTGTTTATATATATGTTTAAGTCCATGAGTCTTATTGTTTTCTCCGATTTGCTAGTGGGCCGGATGAAGAATTAAATCTCGTGTGCTACCATTGTTATGTTATCCATTGGGTGTTAGATCTGGTGCTTGGAGAGTGGGTTCGAATCCAGGCTGGTCCCTGACCTAAATCTCGGGCTTGACTGGGTTTGAAGTACATTTTGTGAGTTCCAGCTCGTGTTAGATGGATAAGCATGTTTTGACTGGCACATTACTAAATGTAAAATGTATGTAAATAGCATAAAAAATTATAAATCTAAAGAGGGCAATTTATTGCAGATAAATAATATAGAAACAAAAGGACATAACAAAAATAATGCAATAGCTATGGAAAACATTTATGGGCATAAAGATATTATGGAAAAGAAATCTAATAATGCATATTGATGTTATAAAGGAGTTTTAAATCAGACACTATAAAAAATCCAAAAGTAATATAAAGTCTAGAAATGATTTTTAAGTTTATTGATGTTCAGAGATTCTGCACTTGTTGCAAAGACTAAAGATGAAATTAAACTAAATTGCAGAGATTATGGAAAAATCCAAAACAGATACGTTAACTATAAATAAATATTAAGTTAATGAAAAAGTATCAATAAATTGTCAAGAAATATAAAGATTGTAGAGGAGTTTAAATTAAGCCTAAATATATCAAATCAGAAGATGAGGTGAAATAAACTACTTACCTGTGTAGACATTATTAATTTATATTAAAGTGGTTATAAAAAGTCATTACATGACTAACACTGTAAGTATTTATAGACACCAAAGTGATTTTCCAAGTGGTAAATGTAGAAAAATCTTGCAATGGACCACATAAAACCCAGAATACCTGTGATTTGATTATCAATAAAGAGAATATTTGTGTAGATTCCTCAAGGATTACATAATATTATGATGGTGCTATAAAATTAAATATAGAAATATTGCAAAGGATTATACAACACCAACAATCATTTCTATGTAATGAAAAACTCTTCAGTCACAAATAAAAAAAAATGGTTTAAGAATCAGAATAATAATGCTCTCAGTATTTATTATAAAACAAAAAGAATATTGTCAAGATTCCCATAATACTATAAACATATAGAAATAAGTTTTGAACTCAGACTTTCACACAACCCTCAACTATCCATGCTATCTCATACTACTGACACACTTGATCACACACATGTCAGCACTAATGTGGGCTTTGAGCATTCCATCATCAGATTTTTAATGAAATGGATGGCTGAAAAATTGTGGGATGGAGTGGACTGATTCCTGTCTATTAAAGTATGAAGATTGGCTATCTTAATATAAGCTGAGCATTGATTGTTTATATGTGTGGAGATAATAATCTGGACCAACTGACGAGTGCTGGTTTAGCATGAAATACATATATTGGTGATTATTTATTTATTGACATGTGTGTGATCAGGTGTGTCATCAGTATGAGTTAGCAAGAGGAGTTGAGGTTCCTGTGAAAGTCTGAGTTCAAACCCCTTAAATATTACATATTGGAGTGCAGGCATGAAAAAGCCTGTACTGTAGAAAAAATTCATATAGAAATAAGTTGTTTTTTTAACAGATGATAAGGGATATATGACAACTAGGTCATGGGTATTATAAATAAATAAATAAATAATAATTAAAAGAATTTCTAATTGAGATTTTTATTACCTCTAAAAAAATTGTATTTGCTTGAGTTTTTTTATAGGTCTTTCTTTAGATTTTATATAATTTTAATCAGGAAAAAAAATCAAACTGCTTTAAAGTTTTTAAACACATTTTTTGAAAAGTCTGCCTCATTCTAATCAATAACTAATATACTGAAACTTTCTATGCATTCTAAGCAAAACATTTACTTCCTTCTTCTTCTAATGTTTTATAAGTATCTATATATGATCCTATATTACTTTTTATGGCTGCAGAATAAATTTGCTATTAACTAAAAAGTTACCCTTTCATTCTTTTTGGAGGCCTTAAAGGAACTGAGCAGGATAAATTCCTAATGTCCACTCCATATGTTTTGTTGTTGCAGCTGTTATTACTATGTGATTATTCATATAGTATACAAACATGGATGGGCTGCTCACCAACATGCAATAGCCAGTGTGGAGAGTTTATTGGCTTTTTACCTTTGAGTTTAAGATCAAGAAACACCATGGTCTTTCTTCTCAGTTGCCTGATAAGGCAGAATGAATGTATGTGTAAATGATGAATATTTTTTCAATAGATATATACAATCATGAAAGACAAAAATAAATTATGGTGCTTATTCCCAGGAGGCTGTGAATTCATCAACCAAGGCAGTGGTTGGTGGATTAAAGCAGAGGATGCTAAGTAACCCCAGATTGTGAACCTAGGCTGCCATTTGATGATGACTTTTTATTTAGGTATTTATAACTGCAGATCACTTTCAAGTGAAGAAAAATTGCAAGAATAATAGAAATTATCTTATATTAAATGAGACATTAAACAGGACATTAGTGGACTTTGTGACTTTAGAAGAAAAGATGAGGAGACAATTGATTTAAAAAGTGGATATGTACTATACTATAAAGCACAAATATTAGAAATACAAGTAGAGTAGGATTCATCATAAATAATAAGATTAGTTATACAACTTAGTACCAGATGCCAAATGCAGATAATTCAGGGTTATGCCCCAACAAGTTCTCATAGTGATGAAGTAGTAAAAGATTTTTATACGGATGTACAAAAGGCTTTTGATCATAGTAAACAACATTTTAAAATGGTTATGGGAGGCTTTAATGCTAGAATTGGTAAACAAATAAAATGTGAAAGTGTTGTAGGTAATCTTGGTTATGGTAATAAAAATGAGAGAGGATATAGACTTGTGGAGTTTGCAGGGAAAAAAAAACATTATATTATTAATTCTTTTTTTGAAAAAAAATGTTAAAAGGAAATGGTATGGAAGCATCCAAATAAAGCTACAGCAAAAATGGATTATATTTTGACTAACAGAAAATACATATTTCAAGATTGTAACGTACTTAATAAATTTAACACAGGAAGTGATAATTGATTAGTAAGATGTAAGATAAGTATTAATGCAAAACTAGAGAAACAAAAATTAGTAAGATAAACAATATTTACAGATTATTCTTCTAATCTTCAGAAACATTCTAATGAATTTAAATTAGAACTTACAAATCGGTTTTAAGTATTAGTAGATTTTGAACATGATTCAGATTTGAATGAAATTAATAAGAAAATAACTGATACATTTTTAAAAACTGCAACAAAAAGAGCTGGTAGAAAAAAAACAGCAATTGACCAATAAAATTTCTACTGAAATTTTAGAGAATTTATTAAGAAAAGAAGGAATATGAAGATATACAAAAATGATATATTAAAAAGGATTGAATACCTCGAATTTTGTAAAATGGTGCAGAAAAGAGTTGAAAATAATATAAGAAATTATAACTGTGAACTAGCAGGGAAAGCTGTAGAAGAATAAAAGTCTCAAGAGTGTAAAACAACATTTTGGTATTGGTAGGAAACTTACATCTGCAATAAGATAAAAGATGAAATTATTACTAAAAAGAAAGAACAAGTACTTCCTATATCTATAATATCTTCCTAATTGCTCCAAATTTTAAATGATGAAAGCCTTTAGGTAAATGATGGAATTATAATTGATATATTAAAAGAAGCAGGTGATGAAATAGAAAAAAAATTAGCAAAGTTATATACCAAATGTCTAAATGATAAAGGTTTACCAGATGATTGGAAAAATGCAGTATTAATACTAATATTTTAAAAAGGTGATAAAGAAGATATTAGAAAATAGAGAACTGTCAGCCTTTTATCAGTTTTATACAAAATTTTTATCAAAATAATTACAACTCATCTACAGAGAACATTAAATTTACACCAACCAAGACAACAAGCTGGATTTAAAAGTGGTTTTAGTATAGTAGTTTATATCCAGGTATTGAAAGACGTTATAGAAAGAACAAATAAATATGAGTTGCCATTGTGCTTTGGATTTGTAGATTATGAAAAGGCATTTGATTCTATAAACCTTTCTTCAGTGATTAAAGCTGTGGATCATAAAGATATAGATCCAGGGTATTGTCATATTTTAAAGAATATTTATAAAAATGCAACAGCAACAATAATAGGGAAGTCAAGATTGAGATGGGTGTAAGATAGAATGACTTCATATCTCCAAAACTTTTTACAGTAGTGCTGCAAAAAGTATTTTGTGGATTAAAATAGGAAGCTAAAAGAGTGAAAGTAAATGGAGATTATTTAAGTCATTTAGATTTTGCAGATGGTGTAGTTTTTTTTTTTTTTTTTGAAAATAATGCTTTAGAGCTGCAGGAAATGTTGCAGGAGTTAGCAGATGAAAGTAGAAAAGTAGGATTAAAGACAAATGTTTAAAAGACTAAAGTAATGTTCAATGGATTTTCTCAAAATATGAAAATAAAGATTGATTATGATGATTTAGAAGAAGATAACAGCTTCAAATACCTTGGTGAAATTATTAATGCAGATGCAAACATAATGGATGAAATTAATCATAGAATTAAACTTGGTTGGAGTGCTTTTGGTAGAAATAACTTGATACTAAAAGGAAATATGCCTATGTGTTTGAAAAAGATTTTTAATAAATATCTTTTACCAGTTTTTACATAAGGATCTAAGACTTGGACATTTAATATAAGAGAAATACAGAGACTTCAGACCATGCAAAGAAATATGGAGAGGTGCATGTTAGGAATAACAAGAAGAGCTCAAAAAGGCAAAATATGGGTAAGAGAAAATTGAAAGACTGAAGTGAGGTTGGGCTGGACATATTTCTAGAAGAGATGATAATACATGGACAGTTTAAATCTTAAACTGGATCCCAAGATATTGTAAATGAACCAGAAAGAGACCACATGTGAGAAGGATGGATGAAATAAGAAAGTGTATAGAGATGATGTGGAGAAGAGAAGCTAAAGATCAGAGAAGATGGATTGAACTTGGAGAGACCTTTATCCTGCAGTGGATTGATAATGGTTGATGATGATGATGATGATGATTATTATTATTATTATTATTATTATTATTATGTATAAATGATAACTTTGTTTTGCCTTTGGATTCAATGATTTATGTTTTTCATGGTGATATTTCTCTATCCTTTAAAGTTATTTATTTAATCTTCTTGATCAGGTAATTATCTATTGAAGACTTAACTTTAATTAGTAATTGACTTAAACAATTTACCAGTCAATCGTAATAAAAACAAAATTCTTTTTTTCTACAACTACATTTTTTATTCACTTAATATTTGTATTTATAGTCATTATATCATTTCTCCTTGTGGTAATATATTTGTTTTGGATAATTAATATTGTTTTTTTTTTAAAAATTTTGTCATTCTGTATTGTCTAATTATATCTCTTTTTGAAATGATTGTGTTGTTTACATTATACCATTAATTATAAATTTTGCAAAATTATACTATATATTGTTTTGATAAAATTATATTGATTTCTGGGAATGATATCTATTATAATTCTTTGTCTATTGTTAATTATAAGTATAGAATGATTATTGATATCATTTTTATATGCCAAAAGTTTCATTATAAATGCTTATAGAAATCAGTCATCAAATTATTTAATACTTTTACTACTATCTGTTTACTAAGCACTGCCAATGTCTCAAATCCTATGGTTAAAAAATACTTGCAACTCTGGTTACCCCATTGTATATAACTATTTTTGTTTTACTTTTTATTATTCTTGTTTTTGCATTTTGTTAATTGTTCTGCACAATATTGATATATATCTAATTTGGTTTTTGTCTATTGTAAGTAATGTTTGTCAATTTAATATTATCTATCACATATGATTCCTTTGTAATTTAATATATTATTATAGATAAATGAATAAATATAATAAATAAACAAATGAATTATTATTATTATTATGATGATGATGATGATGATGATGAAAACAAAGAAAATTGAATTATAAAACAAACTCTAATTTTATTTAGATTGTATTTGACTTATAAAAATAATTATATTTATTGCAACAATGAAGAATAGATTATCATTGGCGATGGATTTTGGCCTATCTCAAGACAGATGTTAAGCCCAATAGTTTTTGCAATTTATATAATAAATCTAATAGCATTTTTAAATAATGAATTTTATGTTATTTAGATTATTATAAAAATTTTCTGAAAGTTAAATGCAAGGAAAATATTTAAAATTTACAAAATTATACCCCTATATTTTAAATTAATGTTATTTTTTACAATGTTATGATAATAATATTTAAAATATGTTAATAAATACAATATCTTATTCCAAAAACTAATGTTAGTTAATACAGAATCATTATTATATTGATAGTCCTAAAATAAAGAAAACCCCTAATCACAAAAATTTGGGTTTAATATTTATCAGCAATTTCACTTTTAACAAACCCCATTCAGTCAACAAAGCATACAAATTCATAGGTGTGTTCCTAAGATTCAAAATCATTTTAAACTTTCAAACTAATAAATGATATTAGTTGTATAAAATTCTTGTAATCTAACTGATGTGCAAAATAATGCAGACAGGTCTGATAAATGTTGCAAATATATTTATGAATATACATCCAATAACAAACAGTTGAAATTCAGTTTTATATATACTTTCTGTACAAACTGATAAAGAGCACAATCTTGATCATTCTTTGACAAAGATTATATAATGTATCAAGTTTTGATGGCAGATATTATGAAATACTCTATCTGCCAATAATCAAACATGCATGCATAAAATATCCCCTCCCCCCCATCATAAAACACAAAATGAAAATAACATGTTTAGTGATGTTGAATTTTAGCATGATTTAAAGTATTTAAAATAAATATTTTAAGATTATTAAACTAAATTAGATGTGATATGTTAGACTATTTCCATCATCTATGAATGAATGTTGAATGTATAGAAAATTTTAAACTTTATTTAAACATTCCAAATACAAATTGAAGGATTCCGAAGGATTTGAACCAACCCTCATATATAAATATATCAAATTTCTACTATATATCGCCTATGACAGAATAGCACAGTTGGTTAGATTGTTTGCCTTAAATTTAATATTCTAGAATCTAAAGATCTGAGTTCAACTTCTATGTATATCAGATCAGCCACAAATGATGAAGAATGGAAATAATACTACTCAAAATGTTGTGAAGAATGAAAATAATACTACTCAAAATGTTATGCGATTACTAACCCGTGTTGTCTTTTTGGGGTGTTATTACTAACAAGTTGTTTGTATTTAGAAAGTTTAAATAAAGCTTAAACTTTTCTATACATTCACGCATAGAAGATGTAAATAGTCCAACATATTACATCTAATAATATATCATCATCACAAACCTTGAGGCAACTATTAAATTAAATTTATGTGAATATTGTTCATTGTGTAAACTTACTAATCATTGTAAAGGTTTTAAGTTTTTTGGTGGTTACTTATAAATAAAATTGAGATAATAATATTATTATTATTATTATTATTATTATTATTATTATTATTATTATTATTATTGTTGTTGTTGTTGTTGTTGTTATTGATGATGATATTATTATTATTATTATATAGTATATACAAGCAACAATGTGTCAAAAGATTCAAAGTAACAGGTAATATAATAATTGGCTTAATTATTTTTTTTAAGTGTCATAGCATCGGCCGGGATGTGAACCCGCAACCCGGGCAACTGCCTGCAAGTGCAAGGCAGTCGCGCTGACCTCTCGACCACCAATGCAAGACAATTGGCTTAATTATTTTATCATTTTTTTTTTCAACAAAAGAGTAGATAGCTCACTTCATGAGGGTAGGGCAGCACTCCAACTTTATTTTATAAAAAAGCAATGAAGAACACAAGAACCACAATGATGATAATTTTGCATTTTATTTTATTTAATCATTACTCGTCTAGATAAAAGCAACTGCATACCAATTTCTCGAAATTAATTGATTACTTAATTCTTTGTTTCTAGACCAGCAGTATAAAAAATAACTCCTTGGAGACAAAAAGCATGAATAAGTTTCATTTGGTTTAAGTAAATATATTTAAGTTTAAAGTTGTTTTCAAGTTACTCGGTGTATTAATGTCTGGTGAGCTATTACCACACACTACATTTGCACAAATAAAAATTATAATAAGTTTATTTTTTCAAGAATAATTTATAAATAAATAATAGTAATAATAATAATAATTGTATTAATATTTACAAAAAAAATAAAGATTCTGTTGTATTATTACTGTAACTTTTTCAGATATTGGCCAAATTTTATCACCCAAAATACGATCTGCCCCATCATATCCTGAGGTATTAATGGCTATTTTTAAAAAAATAAAAGTATTTTAATTTTTAAAGTTTTCAAAGCTGTAAAAAGTAATATAAACATAGCGCTATAAAAATAAATACTTATAAACATAAAAAGTAATTTTATGTTTTTTTTTTTTTATACAACACTATAATTATTAACATATTTTTTACAAAAAAAGAAAATATTAAAAAATGCATTAAGTATAATTATAGATAATTCTATAAAGATGATTAATATTATATTTACCTGATTAATTTACATAATGATATATATGTGAATGTATAATAACATTATTAAAGTTAATTTAATATGCTCTCTGTTGGAATCATCTATTATTTTTCAAGCAATAATATTTAGTGGCCTTTTGTAGTTCATGGAAAATTTCTAGAGAGGATTTAATACTAATGATAGAGGGTGCAAGAAAATATTAATATAAATAATACAATTACAAAATTATACTTTTATGGAGTGTTAAATTAATTAATTATATATGTAAAAAACTTAGATAATTCATAATGTTTTTAGCACAAATATAAATTAATAGCCAATCACCAGTATCAATGCATAGAGAGAAACTAATCATTTCCTTATCATTATTTAACATTTTGTTCTATAACTTAAAAGGTCCACCAGATGTAACATCATTCCTATCCTGTGTATTAATGTTGAGATGTATAATATTCAAAGTAAAATTCTGTCATACAGTACACATATTTTACATATATATGAGTGTTTGATATATATATATCACATTAATTCATAATTATATGAATTGCTAAAAGTAAATTACAAAATATACTATGAATGACTTCCATAGATGCAGACCTTTGAAGTGCAAAGTAATTTAAGAAGTCTATCTTGGCAGGGAAACTATTATTGGGGATGATTTTAATTTGATTTTACTTAATGATTTAATTATGAATTGGTGTACTTCATTTATTATAGTGATTAATTTAGCTTTTCTCATTTGTTATAATAAATATTGTAACCTAAGTGAAAGCAAGAAAGAGTGAACCATACATTTATGTGCCAAAATTATACCTTAAAATGAGCCACAATCAATCAGTCTTTCCAGCCAACCAATAGACAACAAGTTGAGCAAGCCAAATTGTAACCATAAAAGAAGAATTCATTCAAAAGTCAAAAGGAAATGAACAACAATGTACAGGATAAATAACATCACTACATAATGTATAAGCTAAAATTTTATATAATAGCTAAGCTCATTCAAATTATACAATAAATGTCATATGCTACAATAAGAAAATATATAGGAGTAAGTGATTACAATAAAATATAATTAAAATACAAAATAATATCAATAACTTAAAAGGAGAACTCTCACATCACTCTAGCAGAAATAAGAAACTCTTAATAATGTCAGCATATGTCATTGAAGTTTCATTTAAAATCTTTCTTTTTTAGACATCTACCACAATTACAATCCTTATTATGCATCTTCTAAATATCTTATTACCATGACCAGATAAAAGTATTATATTTAGTTTTATAAAATTAAAAATGGTATTTTAAATTCCTGCCACATAATAGTCATCTTTTGAAAATAATTTATTCATTAACAAGATGAATTTAAATAATATGGTTTGTGAAGCAAATCAGGGTATCTTAGGTTAACATGATCTCATTTATGCATACAATAAATTATTTTTACTCTTTATATTTATTCTACATTGAATTACATTCTAGAAAACAACATAAGATATACATTTACTCTTAAATTAATGTCTTATCACAATTATGATAAAAACAATAATCATATTATTAATTCAAATAAAACAAAACATAATATCTTAATTTAAAATAAATAAAATAATAATCTAGGGTGACAATCAGATATTAAGAATGGGTACAGGATTTTATAGTTATTCCAAATACTTTAAATAAATCTCCTTAAACATCTTTTAAACTTGAATCAAGTTTTACAATTTAACTTTATCATAAAATTATAAATATGATTTAATGTAAAAAAATAGTTTTGTAATAATTAAGCATAGTGATCTTTAATTAAACATATTAAATTGGCTGAAATGATTGAAAAATGATAAATTAAAATATAATTCTTTATTAAACAAATATATCTACCCTAGAAATAATTATAATATCAAATATAATTTAATAAAGTGATTCTTATTAATTCCAATGTTCATGGACTCTTATGACAAAAACACTTAAAATAATTTAATATTTTATATGATTATTTAAATTGTGGTTAATATGTATGCTGATTTCTGGTTGATAAGTGGAATGATGTCAACAAATGAATATGAAAAATTCCATAAATAACAAAACAAACTTTTATTTACAGAAAAAAAACACAAAATTATAAGTATAAATATTCCATATCTGAGTCCACATAGCCTAAGACCTTTACAAGCATTACTTTCTCTAAATTTATGTTAAAACAATTAAAAAATGTACATTATGTTTCATTAAAAAAATAAATTCAATTAATTGTATTATGCAAAAATAATCCAACAGAACATAAATTTTCTATTACTTAATTATCAAAAAGTTTTCTTTTATCAATGCATTCATACAAAGATAACCTTTAGAAGTTGTGTCCCTTTTATGAATATTTTAACATACTCAATTAATAACTTGCCAATCCAGTGATGAAGGAATAATAAGAAACGTATACATTATCTATTTATGCCTAAAATATAATTTTATAGATTTTGAAAATAAGTATTGTATTTTGTTCTCATAATTAGAAAAACTCAAATATAGAATTTACATATTGCTGATAATTATTCATATCTAGGGCAACTAAGAATGCTATAAGAGATAAGATAGAACTCCTCGATACCTTGATAAAACATCTAAATGCCACATAAAAACATGGTAAAATATTATATATGCTTTATAACATCATTAACAACAAGAAAAATCTGTCTACAAACAACTGAGTAAAGCAAAGTAAAATGTATGATGACATAGTTCATAAAAATGCACCTATTTTTGAGGGTGAATAAGAAAAGATAAGATTGTCTCCTTAGTCAAGAAAATAAGAATGCACATCAAAGACAAAATATTAAATAAGGGTTGTCTTAAAATAGAGAGACTTCGGCTACTATCTGCAAAATACATTCACATGTTCATACTAGGATGACAATAAATATAAAAGAGAGAGAGTTAATGTGACTATCTCTACATACACTAGCATAAATAAGAATTCCTAACATAGAAAGATACTAATCTACTACTTCTAACTAAAATACTACAACTGATGGATGAAAAAGATGATAAATAATAACTAATGGCAAATATGGCTTGAATAAAATTAGGAAATAGAAAAGCATAAAATAAATAATAGAAATATACATCTACTTATTTGGCATACAGAATATACTATTATAAATAAATTATTCATATGTAAAAGAGAACACATACTAATTTAAAATATTCCAGTATAATAAATTAATATTCTGAGAGCTTTCTTTAAAATATTTTAAAAATAGCATATAAAATATGAGATAATATGGACCTGAAATAAAACATGGTATGCAAAACTTATAAATACAAGTAATACTCAACTTTTTACTATTTATAATAAACAATAAAATAAAGAAAAGTCTTTATTTTCTTTTATCTTTTTTAATTAATTGACCATTAAACTGGAACATGAATAGTAAAACATTTGCAACAAAATCTTGTGAATTAGAAACATACTAATTATAAAATGCAATATAATTATAATATCAGAATCTAGAATATAAGAATAAAATATGGAAAGGGCTTCTTGAATAACTTTAATATAATTTTAGATAATTATGCTAGCAAGTAATAGGATAAATGTATTGTCATTCATTGACAAAATAAAGATCCATAGGTTTTATAATACATATTTATCAAGTTATAGTAAATATTTCTTAATATTTGAATACAGGTTTCCAAATTAATTCATAATAGATATATCTTAATTAGTTGTAATAAATAAATATTTTGCAAAATAATACTTCTTTAAATTATATTTATCTAAAAATCAAAAAATATTCAACAGGGGAGGTATTTATTTCAAATGTTGCATTCATAATGATAGCTGTCTTCATAGCAATGTTTGAAAAGAGAAAATAACTCACATGATTTAAATATTATTGCAGAGAGGTTTATCAAATAATTAAAATACAATAAAATCATTTAAATTTACTAAAATATAATGTCAATTTGCAGGTATAATTTATATTTCATTTTATAAAATAAATTATTTTCAATTCTTCAGCATATTTATTAAATAATTTAAATGTAAGTTAAATATTTGTTTACTCAAAATTGCACATGTCATTTCTTTTTTTCAAAAAGGGAGAAAATAAAGACAATAAATAAATTACTTCATGCTCTTTGCAGTTAATAATATAATGTCTTTTACTAGAATAATGACACAAGTAAATTGTTCATTGAAGTAAAATAGTATTACAATATAACTAAACATTACCTTTTGTTGATTTAAAATAATTTTGTAAATGTCTAATGAAATACATTTGCCATAGCAAAATATAGCCTTTATCCTATGAATTAAATGTTCTTTCATATAAATAAATGAATTATGGATCACAAAATTATAAATATTTTTAATTTCATTACTGCCACTAAGAATTGTAAATATATTGAGGCAAAATTAAATGTAATGCAGATGTACAAAGGTACTTTGAAATTGACAATAGCACTTGTGTCATTATGACAATAGTAACAACAATTTTTAAAGTCCTCCAATGTGAAAAATTTAACAGATAATATTTCAGACATTGAAAGAATTAAACTATATTACCAATAAAACTGGCTGGAAATAAAAATTTTAGTTTTAGGTTTAAAATTTGGAAATTTGTATCCAGAGACTTTAAAATTACTCTAACATACTTAAACTAAAAAATAATAAAGTTTAAATTAAAAATACATTTAAAAATTTTTAAATTGAAGTTTTAAATTATAACTGCTACAAACAAAATTAAATTAAAACAATTGAAAGAGAAAGTCAATAATCATGTCAGGTGTTAATTTCATTTTATAGTCCAGTGGCCACTTTGGCAAACTTATCATTAGCCTTTTCACCTATAACTTCTTTCCTGATTACTTCAAATCCCTGATCTAATATCACTAGAGAATGTTACCAACTAAAAATTAATAAATTATTATCCAATTTTTAAAAGTAAATCAGCCTTGTCTAGATAATTACAAATTAGTTTTAAAACACATTTGTTGCAAATAAAATATTTTCTTAAAGATTAAACATTAGAATGAAACAAAAATATTACATAATGGAAATTTACATTGTATCAAATAAAACAAATATTACACATGATAGTTAACACATTTATTTTCCAACAAATTTAATCTAGATCAGACTCTCAGAAAAGATTTAAATTTCCCTCTTAAAATTAGACATTTCATAATATTTTAAAAATAAATATTGTTAAAATTAAATATAATATTTATTCATTCATTCAACATTCACTTGTCTAATACTTTTTTTTCTTTAATTATTAGCTTTATTAAATCTTTTGAAACTATATGAATTTAAAATATTTAACTATAATATTGTGTTAATTTAAAATAAACTTAAAATATAATAGATTTAAATACCAGCAAACCCAAATTTAGGGTTTGACCCTGGCTTTCAGAATTTTCAATTGATATAAGCTTTAAAAAATATTTCAGGTGATTTAATTATGATTAACATAATATTACTAACTTTAAACTCTACACTAACAAATGTGTAAGTTTAAAATACTATCGCATGATGAGTTCTTATTTAAGCTTTAAAATATAATTTAAGCTCTCAAAATTATTTTACTGCAATGAAATTGATAAAATTACTGATTCAATAACTTTATGGTATTATAAAGCACTAATAAAATTCTATTGATTATAGAATTAAATAAAGTAAAAAAAATTTTTTTTTGATATTTTAATATTTTAATACAAAACTTGACCTAGCATTTAACTTCTAATAAAGCTAAGGGGCACAATATATATATATATATATATATATATATATATATATCATAAATAAAAAAAAAGCTTGTTTAGAGCTATTAGCACGCTCTTAACTTTACATATATATATATATATATATATATATATATATATAAACATTACAAGCATAAAGCTAAACTAGTCAATATAAAATCAAAACTACCCCAAATCTAAAATTAAACCAGACCAGCATAATATTAAAACACAACCTAAGGTTTCACTGCTACAAGCAGACTTCTCAAGTGTAAAGAACTACAAAAAAACCACACATTATATATACTATTAAAAACTACCCACAAATCCATTCACTTCCCATCCACCCTTAATATTAAAAGAACTCTTAAATAAGTTAATTGCTTCAGAATAATAAATTTTCAATAATAAAGACTCTTTAATTCTCCTTTTGATTTCATTTCTCTCAAAGAAGACAACCTTAGCTTCATCAAAATCAATAGTGTGGCCTGTATCTTTTTCATGGACATACAAAGCAGAACTAAGATATCTATTTTTAACTCTACTTTTATGAACCTTTATTCTTTCATTTAAACTCAAACTACTCTGACCTATGTAAACCTTCTTACTAAATAAACAAGGAATAAAATATACCACACCAGGAATAGTCTTTCTATCAAAAACTTCTTTTGTATTATTTAATAAATTATTCAATGTAACACCCCTTTTCCAAGCAATTTTCTTATTTCTAAACAATTTACTATTTCTACACACAATTTTATAAGAAGACAATTTAAATGGCAAAGAAATAAAATCATATTTTTCTTTAACCTTTACATCCTTACAAATATTACTATTAAATAAAATACTTTTAACAAATTTATCAGAGTATCCAACACTCAAATAATCTTTATAAAATTGATATTTCTGAAACAAAGCTACCCCACTAGAATTATTTAATTTAATATTCCTATGACAATAATTCCTTAAAGCAGCTACTTTATGAGATACAGACTGATAGCTATCAGGTTTAATTATAGATCTTAATTCTTTACTTTTAACTAAATGACTGCACAATAAACAATTAGTTTCTATATTTCTAATCACCAAAAGATCTAAAAATTTTAACTTACCAAAATCTAACCCCCCTCCTTCTAACACAAATTTTATAGAAGGATCAAAACAATTAAACTCATTTACAAATCCCTTCAATTTATCATTCTCAGCTACAAATAAACAATCATCAACATATCTGACATATAATTTTACATATAAACAATGCTTTTTAATAATAATTTCCTCTTCCATAAAACTAATATAAACTGAACATACTAAAGGAGAAATAATATAACCTATTATCCACCCTTCCTTAATCTTATAAAAATTACCTCTATAAGTAAAATACATAGAATCTTCCAATAACAAAAGCAAATCTTTAATTACCTTAATTTTATTTTTTGATAAAGAACTTTTCTTAATCAATACAGACAAAAGAACATCAATACTGCTTAACCTATTAACAGACTGATACATATTTTCAATATTGAAAAGATTCTATGTATTTTACTTATAGAGGTAATTTTTATAAGATTAAGGAAGGGTGGATAATAGGTTATATTATTTCTCCTTTAGTATGTTCAGTTTATATTAGTTTTATGGAAGAGGAAATTATTATTAAAAAGAATTATTTATATGTAAAATTATATGTCAGATATGTTGATGATTGTTTATTTGTAGTTAAGAATGATAAATTGAAGGAATTTGTAAATGAGTTTAATTGTTTTGATCCTTCTATAAAATTTGTGTTAGAAGGAGGGGGGTTAGATTTTGGTAAGTTAAAATTTTTAGATCTTTTGGTGATTAGAAATATAGAAACTAATTGTTTATTGTGCAGTCATTTAGTTAAAAGTAAAGAATTAAGATCTATAATTAAACCTGATAGCTATCAGTCTGTATCTCATAAAGTAGCTGCTTTAAGGAATTATTGTCATAGGAATATTAAATTAAATAATTCTAGTGGGGTAGCTTTGTTTCAGAAATATCAATTTTATAAAGATTATTTGAGTGTTGGATACTCTGATAAATTTGTTAAAAGTATTTTATTTAATAGTAATATTTGTAAGGATGTAAAGGTTAAAGAAAAATATGATTTTATTTCTTTGCCATTTAAATTGTCTTCTTATAAAATTGTGTGTAGAAATAGTAAATTGTTTGGAAATAAGAAAATTGCTTGGAAAAGGGGTGTTACATTGAATAATTTATTAAATAATACAAAAGAAGTTTTTGATAGAAAGACTATTCCTGGTGTGGTATATTTTATTCCTTGTTTATTTGTAAGAAGGTTTACATAGGTCAGAGTAGTTTGAGTTTAAATGAAAGAATAAAGGTTCATAAAAGTAGAGTTAAAAATAGATATCTTAGTTCTGCTTTGTATGTCCATGAAAAGATACAGGCCACACTATTGATTTTGATGAAGCTAAGGTTGTCTTCTTTGAGAGAAATGAAATCAAAAGAAGAGTTAAAGAGTCTTTATTATTGAAAATTTATTATTCTGAAGCAATTAACTTATTTAAGAGTTCTTTAATATTAAGGGTGGATGGGAAGTGAATGGATTTGTGGGTAGTTTTTAATAGTATATATAATGTGTGGTTTTTTTGTAGTTCTTTACACTTGAGAAGTCTGCTTGTAACAGTGAAACCTTAGGTTGTGTTTTAATATTATTTTTATGCTGGTCTGGTTTAATTTTAGATTTGGGGTAGTTTTGATATATATATATATATATATATATATATATATATATAAAACTATCCCTTTAATCTAAAATAGAAATATATATATATATATATATATATATATATATATATATAATTTCTATTCTATTACACATTCTTAAACCATATAAGTAAAGATATTCATAAAAAGATAAATCAATAGGGGTTAGATGCAATTTTTGATGACTCAAAGTTAATATTGAATTATGCATTTATCCTAAACTAAAAAAAACATATTATTTTGTACTTGAGGTTTGAAAGTTATATCTGGGTATATGAAATATAATAATTTTTATCCTAATATATGATTGATAATAATCATTAATGTATTTATTTTAACTTGATATGCAAAAGGTGTGAATGAAAAACTTGACCCTTATAAGTAAAAGTGTCACATATATATTATCATCATTTTAAGCTATTAGCCATTCACTGCATGTTAAAGAAAAATCTTTCCAAGTTTAATTCAATTTTTCTTAACTCTATCTTCCCTTCTCCATATTACTCTGGCAAATTTATTTATTTTATCTAACCATCTCACAAGTGATCTCTTTCTAGATCTTTTACAATTTCCTGGCATCTAAATTAAATCTTCAACTATCCATATATTATCTTTTTTAGCAATATGTTTAGCTAAGCTTCATATCAGTCTCTTAATTGATATGTTTGTTCTCACTCAGTGGCTACAGCTTACACACAACTATCTATGTGTCATTGTGTGGTCTCTGAAATCTGTATTTCTCTTCTGTTGATTGTTCAATTATCAATCCCTGATTATGAGTTGTTAAAATACATTTAGTAATATATATTACTGCTATAACCTTAAGACCATGCACTTGAAAAATGACAATAGGGAACTCTACAAATATTAATACAAAATTTATTTAAAAGACAAGAGTGGCCTCTTATCTTCAAACTATTTTTTAAATATATAGGAGAATCTAAAGCATTTTGATTTAAGAGCATAAGGCTATTAAATACCTCACTGATAAAGTACATATTTATTAAAAATATTTTTTCAAACATATAAAGAAATTTTTTTATAATGCTAAGTCTTTTCCTTAATTAAAAACAATAAAGTATGTATGTATATTAATAATCTATAAAGATATTTTAATGGAAATACATATGTCATTTCTCATTTCCTTTTCATTTGAACTGATGTAATTAGAAAAGTTTATACAGAACATTTTTAAAGTATTTTTATTGTTGTTTTGGTGATAGATCTAATAAAGTGTCAAACACAATATTATTTATAAAAAAATAATATACAATTATTTATACATTGTCATTATTTTTACACTGATAATTACTCCATAACTTATTATTGTGAAGCTAATCTCCAGATATTTAGATTATTCTCCAGAGTAAAAAACTATGATTATTATTACTAACTATATTTTCCTATTACTAAAATTTTAGAATAACAAAAGTTATAGGAAGTGCGATCACATATATGCTTCAGTAGGTAATAAATATGTTTTTTTATGAAGTTCTCTACGATCTGAAAACCTTATCAATGCAATAACATAAACAGAAAAATATATTCTTTTTTTTATTATTAATTAGCAAAAAATAATTAATTCAAGTCAAAAACAAGAAACAATATCCACATCTAATTTTTATCTTATAATGGCTAATTTCAAGTAAATCAAATGAAAAAAAAATTATTTTTAAAGAATAAGTTGCTTTGGAAATTTATGATTATTATATTTATCAAGCCCAAAAAAAGAAATAGATTATTTAAATATTATCATCTTGTGACCACCACATTTATGTATTTTTCATTACATCAACATATAATCTTGTTACCCATTTGACAGTCTTTTTTTAAAAAAAAAAAAAATCGGTCATTTAATAATAGATCTATAACATTTTAAAAATACTATTTATTAGTCAGATGATGGAAGATATGATCCAACTAAAACATCATGCAACATTAGTGGTATTTGCATTTAAATGAACCCAGAAAATATTATACATATAATTTTAAATTATTATCAATCCACAGAAAAGTCTAAGACCTATTCAAGTTTAATGTTGCTTTTCTGATTCCTAGTTTTTTTTCTCCACATTACTTTAGCAAATTTGAATGTCTTTCAGTATATCATCTGAAAACGAGCTTTTTTAAATGTCATTTATAATTTTTTGCAATCTGGTTAAAGATTTTAAATGTCCAACCTAGCCATATCTTCCAGTAAAACATACATTGAACATCACATAATCACCATTTCTTATACTTGCTCATAAGTGTTATTAAAACAGGCAAAACTCTCCATATAGTAGTGCCACTCAGTGAAGCCAGACTAATCAACGGATTCCAGAAGGCTCATGCATAAAATCCCTATCTAATGCCTACAAATCCAATATCCTCAGACTAGTTTCTGGCTTGTGGCCTTTGTCAATGAGAAGCTTTGGATCTGAGAGTACTGCACCTAGATCCTAGGATCTAATGCAACCCTCCAGCAGCCACCTTTTATCTCTATTTAACTACAAAACTATGAGAATAAAATTGAAAACAATATTTTCAATCCGAGCTCATTAGCTTATATAGTCATGTAGGCCTGAACTAAGTTCAATACCCATACATTTTGGTAACTTTGGTTTTGATAACCTTGGGCCTTTAATAACCATAGCCACCACTTAGGCAGAATTGCTGTTAAACCACTAAACATCACATGATCACCATTTCTTATGCTTGCTCATAACTGTTATTAAATAGGCAAAACTCTCCATGCAGTAGTGCCATTCAGTGCAAGGCAGAGTAATCAATGGATGCCAGAAGGCTTGTGAATAAAATCCCTATCTAGTGCCTACTCATCCAATATTCCCAGACTAGTTTCTAGCTTGTGGCTTTCATCAGTGAGGAACCTTGGATCTGGCATCCATTGATTACTCTGGCTTGTGCTGAGTGGAACTACAGTATGGAGAGTTTTGCCTGTTTTAATAACAGTTATGATCAAGCATAAGAAATGGTGACCATGTTATGTTAAGTGGTTTATCACCAATCCTGCCTAATAGGATAGTGGTGGCTATGGTTATTAACAAACCAAAGACACCAAAATGTATGGGTACTGAACTGAGTTCATACCTATATGTCTATATGAGTTTGATTGAAAATATAGGGTTTTCAATTTTATTCTCATAGTTTGTAGTTAAATAGAAATAAAAGGTGGCTACTGAAGGATTGCATTACATCCTAAGATCTAGGTATAGTGCTCTCAAATCCAAAGTTCCTCACTGACAAAAGCCACAAGCCAGAAACTAGTCTGGAGATATTGGATGAGTAGGTACTAGATAGGGATTTATGTACAAGCCTTTTGGCATCCACTGATTACTCTGGCTTGCATTGAATGGCACTACTGTATGGAGAGTTTTGCCTGTTTTAATAAAATATTCATCCTATTTTCATTTTAACGTTTAAATTTTTAAAAAATATAAATGATGATTTGTTTGTCTACTCACATATTTCAATGTTAGTTTCTTTTTCTAATCTTAAATTTACTTCTTTAATTAAAATTAAATTGCTTAAATTTAATATATGATTGACATCATCTACAGATATGAAGTAATTTGTATTTTTTATTAGCAATAATTATTTATTTAAAAGTGGTTGAATTACTAGTTAATAGTTCAGTCTGCTTAAATGATTGTTTTTTTTTTTAAAAAAAGGTTGGTCACATAATAATGGCTCTATAACATTTTTAAAATAGCATTCCTTAGTCAGATGACTATATCCATAACATCTACATTCATTCATATGCAAATATCACTAATGTTGCATGATGTTTTAGTCCAGAGGTCCCCAACCCTATGCCCGCAGGCACCATGATGCCCGCAGACCATTTTATGAATGCTTGCCACTAACAAACACGATAAAAAATTATCTATCTGATACAAGTAAATTTAATTTTTAAATTTTTTTTATAAATTATTGTATTATATATATATAATCAAATGTTAAAATTTTATTTTTGAAATAAATATTTTTTTGTACATTCTGTTTATTAATAACAATATCCAACTATAAATTTACATTGAAAAAATAAATAGTCCCCGCGCACCTGGCCAGTATTATAGAATATACTTGTAAGTGCAAAAAGGTTGAAGACTGTTGTTTTTGTCGGATCATATCTTTCATCATTTGACTAAAGAGTGCTATTTTTTAAATGTTATAGAGCTATTATTAAATAACCGATTTTTTTGATCATTTAATAAAAGCTCTATGTAATATAGAGTATATGTGCACAGACTTTCACACCACCCACCTCTTTCCACTCTATCTAATAACACTGATACACCTAAACACATATATGCTGAAAAGATAAATAATCACCAATATAAGTATTTCATGCTAAACCAGCAATCATCAGTTGGTCCAGACTATCATCTTTACACACATATATAGTATAAGTGCTCAGATATATATTAAGATAGACTATCCTCATAGTTTAATGGACAGGCTTCAATCCACTCCACACTCCAACTCTTCGACCGTCCATCCAATTGAAAATCTGATGATGGAATGCTCAAAGGCCACCCTGAGGCCGAGATTATTGTTCATCAGATTTTCAATTGGATGGACGCTCGAAGAGTTGGAGTGTGGAGTGGATTGAAACCTGTCCATTAAACTATGAGGATAGTCTATCTTAATATATATCTGAGCACTTATACTATATATGTGTGTAAAGATGATAGTCTGGACCAACTGATGATTGCTGGTTTAGCATGAAATACGTATATTGGTGATTATTTATCTTTTCAGCATATATGTGTTTAGGTGTATCAGTGTTATTAGATAGAGTGGAGAGAGGTGGGTGGTGTGAAAGTCTGTGCTCATATACCCAAATATTACATATATATAGCCACAGGTATATAACAAGCCTGTGTTTCAGTTATTAAAAGCTCTATGATATTTTTAAAAATAGCATTTGGTTTTAAAATAGCATTTGTTAGAAGATGGAAGATATGATCCAATTTAAACATCATGCAACATTAGTGACATTTACCTATGAATGAAACCAGATGTTATAGATATAATTTTAATCAAGTAGCAATTCACAGAAAAATTAAGATCTAGTCAAGTTTAATCTAGCTTTTTTGATCCCTAGTTTTTCCTCCACATTACTACAGCAAATTTCATTATCTCTCGATCCATCTTCAAACTAGCTTCTTTACATGTCATTTACAATTTCTTGTGATCTAGTTAAAGATTTTAAATATTCAGCCTAATCAAAACTTCCTGCAAAATACCTATTCTATTTTCATGTTAATGTTTTAATTCTTAAAAATATAAATAATGACTCTTTGTTTTTCTACTTATATATTTCACTTTCAATTTCTTCCTTTGACTTTGAATGTAATTCTTCCATTGAAATTAAATTGCTTGAATTTAATATATTATTGACATCATATATCGATATAAAGTAATTTGTATTTTTTATTTTTGTCGATTACTTAATTAAAAGTGATTGGATTGCTGGTTAATAGATAGGTTTTGTGACATAACATTTGCTTCATTTTTTTCTTTATTTTCCTGTTGTTACGTTTTTAGTATGCAATAAATTGTTTGCACTGCCATAGAAACACATACAATAGAAGAGAAATCTTTTTTACATTTGTTGTTGTTGTTATGATGATGATGATGATGTTTCAAAGCAAACTTTATTAGGCAAAAATTGGTTACATCATATCAGGAATTACATTGTATTAAACATAATATACTATGATTCATCATTAAATACAGAAAGAAAAGCCTTTTTTAAACCATTAGATTCTTTAGTATTTGTTATAGTTTTCATATTTCAGTTCTTATTGTTGGTAAATTCTGGCTTTCCATTTTATCTGAGGTTATGTCTTGTGTATCCATTATAATGCTGACCTTATTTTAAAGAGAGACCAAGTGGTGGTAAAAATGACCGGTGGTGCACGTATTGTTGACATTTTGTTTTCCTTGAATGTTTTCAGCATTTTTTTCTATTGTGATTTCACTTTTTCTATAATTGTTCAACATTAGTTGTCTAACTTTCTCTGAGCCTCTACAGTAGTGTATTAAATGCTCTTCTGTTTATTCTTCCCCATGACACAAAGCACATATTGGATCAACATTTATGTGGAATCTCCTGAAGCAAATGAAATGTGCTATAGGTAAAGCATTTAGATTCAATTTAATAATGTCAAAAAAAATTTTTGTTCTAGGTACCATCTTTTCTATTTTTTGAGTAGTTGGCTATTATCTATTCCCAATATTGTTAATTTATTATTATTTTCTTGGTTCTGAGAGAGAAAATCATGTATTTTTCAATAAATATATTTAATAGGGTTCTTAAGTGTTATTTTGTTTTTAATGTTTTCAATACTTACCAATAGTGTATTTATATGATTATCCATGGGAGGGGGTCAGTCAGAGTTTTTGCTCTATGTTTGGGAAATGTCTAAATATGGCAATCAGTAGTCTTACCATTTTTATGTGTAGAAAGTTTGTATTGTATGCAGTCTAAGGCCATTCCATTTTGTTGGTTGTTTAGTTGCTTTATTGAAATTGCTACTAATTTTCTTTTCCATGACAGCTTATTGCATAATGAATTAATTGCTGAAATAAAGGATTTTGTGAAATTTATTATTGGCAAATAGTAAGTGATGTTTGTCATAATAAGCTGATTGTATAAATATACTTTTGAGTTGATTGAGAAATAGGATTTGGAGAGTGATTCAATGATTCTCTCTGCTTCTGCTTTAAGTTTATTTTGTACTGACTTTCTCATTTGATTCATGTCCCAGTGGAAAGGAAAACCTAGAAACATACTGGATTTCTCTTGATATATCTGTGTGTTTAATTTACCTATAAATATTGTCCATGCAGCAGATTTGTTGGTATTGATTTTTAGTCCAAAAATTGATGTATATTATTTTGTGATTTTCTGCAGTATAGGTAGTTGCTTTTTTGATTTTAAAAATACTGTGACATCATCTGTGTAAGCTATACATGGCATGTATATGTTGGTGTTTGGAATTGGATTTGCTTGGTTTTTTTTTATTTGCTCTAACAGGGTGTTTTAGAGTGCTGAATGGAGATTTTTGTGGTATTGATTGGCTGGGATAGAAGGATGCTGATGATCTGCCATTGAGTGTGATGAGAATTTCTCTGTTTAGTAGCAGGTTGGTGGTTGTATATAAGATTGTGCAAGGTATTTCTAATTTTTTTAGTTGAATTAACAGTTTTGATTGATAATGAATCAAAAGTGCTTTCAAAATCTAATTGCATGGCCATTGGGGCATACTTTTTTCTTTTTAATTATTGAGTTAATGATTGTTTTGTATATCAGTGCTGCTTGACCTGTTGATGATCTTTTTTTTTTTGCATACTGATGCTATGATATTAGTTTTTTTTTTTTTATATGGTTCAATTTTTTCTTTTAAAACTTTTTCCAGAATCTTTATTACCAAAGGCTCCATTGAGATTGGCCTCAGATTGGAGAATGTGATAATTGGTGCTTGTTTTTTAATAAAGGGAATCATTGAGACTGGATATAGCCCTTGAATATTGTATAGCTTTTGTGATAGTTGATTTGCAAGCTGGCACAGATATGTGTTTGTAAATCGGCTGAAATGTGACAATATAAATTGTGGTCCTGAGTGGCATGTACCTGGAATTAATGATAGAATGAGTGCAAAATCTGCAAATTCAAATGGTGTCTTTGTTTCTGGTTTTCCAAAAAGGTTTTCTGGGGGTTTGAATTGGTTATGTTTTGTTAACTTTTCATTGAAGAGTTGATATATTGGTTGAATCATATTTTGTCCAGCTGTAATTTTCCCATCCCATTCTAGTACCATGGGAATTCTATTTGTGGATGGATAGCCTAATTTCCATCAAGTGTAACTGTGGATCCATGTGTGCAGCTGTGTTAGACAAATGATTTTTAATTGCTAGATATTGCTTTAGTTTATTGCATGTTTGACTATATAGCTGTGTCAGCTATATTATGTTTGCTTGATTGTGAATGACTGTTTTTGACATGCTGATACTTTTGTGTAGCTCATCTGCCAATGTGATTAATTTAGAGGAGGGGGTTGATTTTTGAGTAATATGATTAATATTAAATGTGAGTATGTGTATGTATGTTATATATTTAGAGATTGGGTCAAGTTGCATTTGATTGAGTTTATTTATCATGATATAAGTTTTGGAGAAGAGAAACTCTGGAGTGTTGACTGGTAGAAGAATCCTTATTGTCTTTTGTATATTAATGATTCTGTTGTGGTATGGGTTTAAATTTAATTTTATTATTTGTGCTGCATGATCAGAAAACAGGGAGAATAAAACATAAGATCTATGAGAGTGTTATGGCAGTTGTTATAAAAAATACTGAGTTCGGTAGGAGAAAACCTTCACCACTCTTAATCGGTATTGCAAGTTGATTTATCCATTTTGCAACAAACTTTTGATAGCTCATATTAAAATCTCTGGTAAGTATAGTGGGGTAGGGAATGGATGCTAACAATGAGTTAATGGTTAAAATTATTCTGTTAATTACAATAGGACCAGGGGGGTGTAGACAAATATCATGCCAATAGAGAAGCTTCTGTGATTAAATGTAGTTATCAAAAGATTGGAAACTAAGAAAATTATTTTAAATGGCATAAAAGGGCATTTTTGATTGATAAATATACCTGTCACACTTGATGGTGCTGATGTGTCCCTTAAGCATGCACAAAAACCAAGTCTGCTCATATATGTTACTGGGTTGATTTGGGATCCATTATATATTTTTGTTTCTAATAGACCCAGTATGCTGGATTGCATTGTCTGTATCCATTTGTTAATTTGTTTTATTTCATTTTTTTGTGGAGTTTAAACATTGGATGTTAACTGCCGCTATTTATATCCTCATGTTATTTACTGTTGTAGAAGAGAAGGGGGTGCGCAATTTTACTGAAGTTTGTGAATATCATTACCTTTCTTTTGTAAGTTTATCTTGTTTGCAGTGGGTTAGGGTTGTTTGTTGGTTCTGAAAATATTCATTTAATTGAGTTACTGTCTCTTACGTTTTCAAATTCTTTTGAATATTGAGAGGTTGGTTCCAATTCCATATTTTCATCTAGTTGTTTTATCTAATTTAGCTGGCTATATTCCAGCTCATTTGTTTTAATCTTTTTATTTTCTCTAATTTTTTTTGTTTTTGCTTGTTTTCTTTTGCTTTCCACATAACAGACTAAGAAGCCACACCATAGTTATATATATGAGAACTAAAACCCCATTGTTTCACCTGTGGCAAAAAAGATCACATAGCAATGCAATGCAATGAAGAAGTAAATCTAGCATAAAAGAATAACCACCCCTCACAAAGATTAGAAGAGAATCAACATATCACACACAAACCCAGGCAGCAGGAAAACATAGATTTCCCCAACCCAAGTCAATACAATCAAAAATTAAAATAAATATAAAAAAAACTATAGACCATCCCCCAAGCAAGGCAATGGAATTAACAATTAACATAAACACAAATGAGACAGAAAAAAACGTTGATCCCCTAGCAAAATCATTTAGTGATTATTTAATGGAAAATGAAAATACTTATCTGCAAAAAGAAACAAAAGAAGTGCCAAACTAGAGATAATAATCAAACAGAGCACACAATTATAAACAAAAGAACAACAGAAATAATGTTGTAGTAGTAGTAGCAGTAGTCGTAGTAGTAGTAGTAGTAGTAGTAGTAGTAGTAGTAGTAGTAGTAGTAGTAGTGGTAATGGTAGTGCTAGTAGTAGTAGTGGTAATGATAGTGCTAGTAGTAGTAGTAGTAGTAGCAGTAGTAGTAGTTGTAGTAGTAGTAGTAGTAGTAGTAGTAGTAGTGGTAATGGTAATGGTAGTGATAGTGATAGTAGTAGTAGTAATAGTAGTAGTAATAGTAATAGTAGTAGTCATTATTGTTATTATTGTTGTTATATGAGCTAAACTATGCAAAGTTATAAATTTGCATTTGTTTTATCATAGAAAATAAATTATGATTTTTATATGATAATTAACTTTTGCAACATATGTCCATAAAGACAGTTGTATCATAAATAGGTGACTTTCCAATTTTTATTTTTAAATTTTATGTAGTAATTACTCTTATAAACTTGGCCTAAAGACATAGTTCATCCCTGTTATTATTTCGAGTGCAACTAGTTGAAATAATCAAAAGATTTTTTTTTATATAAGACGCAGTGTCGTAAGGCAATCTATTTTTTAATTTCTCTTCCAGTAACTCGTTTTTTATCTTTATATTGCAGCAACACATATATGTGTACTGTTATTGTATATGTGAGTATGTGTATGTATGTATCTGTGTATGATGAATCTTTATAAACGCATGTAAAAACATTTTGCCATTTTTTATTATTTTAGTTTGGGGACGTGATTTATTTATTTTGGTATATTTATTGCACTCATTTTATTCGTTTTCTGCAAATACATTTTTCTTTCTATTTTTTATAAAACATGGCTTGATATTGTCAAAACTTGAACATTTGAACAAAAAATGCACTGACTAAGCATTAAAAAAAAATCCATCAAGTTTTACAAACGTGCTTCAGAATGATAAGAGATCGTTTTCGTTTCATTCTTTGTTGTCTTTTCGTTTTGAATCAAAGACCGATCAAAGTTTTCAGGTAGACTACATTTTTTATCTGCTTTCTGGAACTGCTGAAAAAAAAACCTAATATCTTTTATTTCTTTTAGATACAAAAATTATATATATATTCAACTATTCGTTAGATCATTTGATTCGAGAATTAAAATCTCATTCAATTTATCTGCAATTTGTTTTTTTTTGGCTGATGTTTCAAGTTGTTGGGTTTTTTTTTTTTCATAGAGAAAAGTTTGTTGTTTTTTTTTAAATAAAATACATTATTTTTATTTTTTGTAGTAGATTAATATATATATATATATTAGTATTATTAAATCTTTTTTTCCCGTTTCAGGTATATAAAACTTTTGCACATTCACAGAAAGCAAGTTTATTTTCATTAGTTTATTAACATCAACAAATTAAAAATCCTTCTCCTTTTTCTTTTCAAAAACTTTATTTTTTTATATCTCAATACTGAAGGATTTTTAATTTCTTGATATTATTGTAGAACATATATATTTTAAAAGAAAAAGTGGATGTACCTCTGCTGTGTTATTATATATTTTATTAACATAAGAATTAATGTTGATATGAAAAAAAGTTATAAGAAAGTTTTTAATAGCCACATGCAATTGCGAAAGGATCCAGAATATGATTCTTATATATGCCTCTAAATTAGAATTTTTATAATTAATAGATGCTGTCCGCAATTTACTCAAACAATATTATTTTTTATTATGTAACATGGAAAATATAATCAGAGAAATAAAATTAAACACACACAATAGGTCATTAGAAATAATAACCTACAAAATATCAATAACTGCAAAAAATCATTGGAAGTTGATTAATTTATTATTAGTACCACGTTTTAGGTTTGTCTAAATTATGATGATAATGATTCTAGCTCATCTGGAAATTGTATAGTGTTTAAAGCACAGTAAATCAAGGCATAGATAGATAGATAGATAGATAGATAGATAGATAGATAGATAGATAGATAGATAGATAGATAGATAGATAGATAGATAGATAGATAGATAGATAGATAGATAGATAGATAGGTAGATAGATAGATAGATAGATAGATAGATAGATAGATAGATAGATAGGTAGGTAGGTAGGTAGGTAGGTAGGTAGGTAGGTAGGTAGGTAGGTAGGTAGGTAGGTAGGTAGGTAGGTAGGTAGGTAGGTAGGTAGGTAGGTAGGTAGGTAGGTAGGTAGGTAGGTAGGTAGGTAGGTAGGTAGGTAGGTAGGTAGGTAGGTAGGTAGGTAGGTAGGTAGGTAGGTAGGTAGATAGATAGATAGATAGATAGATAGATAGATAGATAGATAGATAGATAGATAGATAGATAGATAGATAGATAGATAGATAGATAGATAGATAGATAGATAGATAGATAGATAGATAGATAGATAGATAGATAACCCAAAAGTATATTGTGTATGGGAGGAGAATGTGTTGTTTTGTCAAAGGCTGCTTTCTGTTTCTAATATAAACAGACTTTACGTCATCTCGGTAATTTTTCTTTATCTCTCTCAATATCTCTATTTTTTTTTTTTATTTAATTATCTAACCTTTTATAAATGAATAGATAAGTTAGGCTATTGTCTGTAAAATTTCTTAAGTAGCATAAGGATAGTATTATCCTTTGCTCTATTTTTTCTAAAAGTTTTATGAAAGTTGTTAAAATAGGAAGTTCAACATACTTTCTATGTAGAATTAGAACAAGCTCACTTTAAAAAAATTGCAACAATAATTTTTTGGGAGGGGGAAGAAGAGGGGGTGAGGAAAGACTCTCTTTTGTGAGATCTATGCATTCTCATCCATACGAATACATTTTATATACTTTTATCTAGAAATTTATTAATATTAACTCATATATTGAAACAGTCAATTTTGATTGCTTGCCTGTTTCACTTATTTTACCCTTACACCTATACCTATGTCATGCCTAAACCATTTCAGATTATCTATACAAACAACATTGAGTGACTGTATGCATGATCGCACATATATATGTGAGTAATAAGCCTGTAATCGGATGACATATGTATATGTTACAATTATATGTTTGTAATAAAGTCACATAGTTAAAAAAAGTGATTTAAAATATTTATCAATTTTTTTATTTTGCTGGAATTGTGTATATATTCCAGGTATTGCGATCCTACATATATGATGGCAGAATTAATTGTATCCTGATTATAAATTCAGTTTTTAGTTTAAATTATAAACAGTTTAAATTAGATCACTGTACTGTCTTGATTTGGTGTAGGTCTAGTTTAATAGCCTTAAAATTGACAGTAGCATTTGTGAGAATAAATATTTTTTTGAAATTAGCTAGGTCATAAAATAGAGAACAATACAAGCTGAGATTTAATTAGTGACATCAGGTTAAGGTTAAAATTTAATTATTAAATGACTTAGATTTCAGGGGAGTTTCTAGCTGCATACAAACTCTTAAACAAGCAGATGTTCAGCAGTAAAATTGTATAAATAGTGCAATTTTTGTAGGCAATAGATAGATGCTATATTGTTTGTAAGAAGTTGCAAGCTGAATCCATGCACCTTTTTATCTTTAACATATAGGGGATAAGAAGGTGTAAAATCACTGCATCTCTTGCATGATGTTGTAGACCAGGGTTCCAACTTAGCCTGTGGTTGCAGTTAACCATCACAGCTACAATGGATTAAATTACAGCATAGCCATCAGCCTACTATTGTAAGAAGATATCTATGGAAACTTAGCCACCCATCAAGAAGAATTGTGCCATCAGCATCCAAGTGCCAGAAGCTGCAAAGAATCAAACTGGTAATCTTTCTAATTACTGCAGAGATCTGTGTATAAACTGTTAATTTTACAATATCTACCTAAGCTAGCTATATAATAAACAACATTTAAAATCTGTTTGCTATGTTCTATAAATTAATCTGATAAATGCTAATTAATGTAAACTCAATCTTGTCTGAAACTAAAACTTATAATGTTAAATCACTCTTTTAAAATGTAAAACACTAATAATCTAATTTAAGCTGTAAATTACTGCTGGTTTTTATGCTATTATTCTATTTTAATTTACTTTCATAATTTTATTATTTTATTATTGTGTGGATTTGATATGTCAAATAACTCGAAATCATAAGTATACATATATAATTTTGTTTTATTTCTTGATGAAGATAATTTCATATTTTCATTTTAATAAAGATTAAATATTAGAATTATTACTCTCAACTTGCTGTTCTGAGATCTTTATTATTATTTATACTGATTAATTTTATGAACTAATATTATAATAATCAGTTATTTCCTAATAAAGTTGGAGATTGCTTAGTTATAGTTATGAATTATAACTTTTTATATATGTAATCCATATATCATAGAAACTAGCTACAGGGATATTATTAAAGAATATTTATAATGTTTTATCAGTATTTGCCCTTCAAATATGCTTTCTCTACTCTAGATTAATATATTAGAGATGCAGGTTTGGTATCTTAATATGGGTTACTAATTAATTTAGTCCCTAAATAGTATGTTTGAGATACTAGTCTTGAGAACTGGATTATATAGAAGTGCAAATATATGCTATCTATTTTAAGGTATAAATTAGTTAAACGCATTTATGTTTATATATGTATAGTTTGCGACCATGTCATTACAAAGTACCTATAGTACACTAACTTCTGGCTGCATGTTTTCTTATGAGTGTTGGTGGAGGTCACTCTCACACTTCTAGTTCAGGTAAAGCAAACTATTTTAGAACTGGAACACAAGGGTCCAGGCTGTTATTAGAGCTTATCCAACTCCCTGAATTATTAATGTTCTCCTGGTCATAGCAAGTTTTTTGGTCCCAGGGCACAAAGCATTTGATGCTGAAGCCTGTGAATAATGACCCACTCACACCCTCTTTATCTTTATTAATATTTCAATATGAGCTATAGTATGTGTCAGTAGACCTAGCATAAAACAGTTTTCTTTCCTTATGTTTAATGTTTAATCAGCATTAAGCTAACCTTAATCTAGATTATCATGCTAACCTGCATATCTTTGAGCCTGACTATGTGCTCCCCTCTTAACTCGTTATATATAGACAGTCACCAGAAGCATGATGTTTTGCTATATAATTTTAGCTATTATGTTCCATGTGATTTGGCAGACTGCAACCTAGCTAGGATTTGGCATATTAAGTACGCATAAACATGAACACTGCAGATTATTTTATAAAAAAACAGTATAATGAGAGAATATTATCTACAAATATCATTAACTATGTGATGCCTGTGAGTGCTATATCCCACAGACCAATTATATAAATATTGTGTGTTTTATTTATGATTTCTTTTATTTTATTTATTAAATTATTTTTTAAAATATAACTCATTTCAATTTTTTATTGCTTGTAATCAATTCATATTCAACTCCATATTAATTTAATGTGTACATCATTATATATAGGAATACTTCTCTAGTAGACTTAGTGAGTAACGATTAATATATTGCTAGTTCACTTAGCCATATGTGTGTGTTGATAGTAATTTATTCATTTACTTCATTAGTCTTTTGCATCATCCTTTGTTACTGCTGGCCCATGATTAAATTAAATGCATGTGTAATTTAGGAAATGTCATTTATAAGATATTTAGTTATGAAATAAGATAGAGTGAGTTGAATGTTGATTAAATTCTGGATCTTCCCATCTAGATTCGATCGGCTTTAGTGTGTTTTACCTATACTCCAGATTTTGTTGCATGGATGTACAAATCTTACCATTACAATACTAACTATTCAGATTATTTAAAAATATATAAAATTGTGACAGCAGAACTATTATGAACTTATAACTGAAGGCAAGACAGTGGATCCAGCTGCTGTTACTAATGCAACAATAGTAGAGTTTGAATTCACAAGGAAGCAAGTCACAGCTTTTCTGTTGTCCATAGCTTGTATATATGTTGTATTAGATAGCATAAAGACTGAAGGAAGCTAACTGCAGGTCAACAGTTTCCTGAATTACACCTTTTCTGATGATGACAAGAAGGCAGTCTACTGGCTAGAAAAAAAACAGATTATCCAAAGAGTTCATCA
This sequence comes from Epiperipatus broadwayi, assembly GCA_028023455.1. Classification (NCBI taxonomy): domain Eukaryota; kingdom Metazoa; phylum Onychophora; class Udeonychophora; order Euonychophora; family Peripatidae; genus Epiperipatus; species Epiperipatus broadwayi. The sequence goes on along the minus strand of JAQFVV010012523.1, from coordinate 2,296,237 downwards.
GCTTGCTGGAGAATTATTTTATATGTATACTGTTTTATCTGTATGCAGAGGGGCACATATATGGTTACTGCATCATATATACAAAGTATAGCTGGTGATTATTTTAAATAATTTCTTTAGTGAAAATGACATATATCGTTTTTAATTACATTTTTTTACGTAAATAACTTTATTCAATAAAACCTAAGATGTGTTTTCAATATATTTTATTAACAAAGGAAAACTCCAAAAATATTGCTAGATTGAAAAACAATTTTTATAAAGAAAATAAAAAGAAAACCTTTATGAAGGACTGTCAAAAAATTAATATTTTTTTAAAAAAGAAAAAATAAAAACTTCTTTTTATCTTTAGATAAACAATGAATTAATGGCATTGATCCATTCTATTATTTTTATGTTTCACACATCTTACATGTGCAGTTATGTGAAAAAATGTGATATTTTTATAAGTCTATTGTTTTGACAAATTAAAATATATAATATAAATATCAGTGTGCACACACATTTCCTTGGGTACCCACATATATGTGTCAAAACAGTCATTATTTATATATCATTAAAATGTGATAACTTATTTTTTTATTATTACTATATGACAATTCCCATCAATATGTCTGTACCCTTATATAGATACATGTTAGGTAAACACATATATGTTAAAATTAATCAGTTTTTTATTATTATATGACAATTCAAATATGTTCATAAATTATTATACCACAAGTCTGTGGGTTTATATATAACTGTGTTTTATATATTGACATATTTGTAAATTACAATGTGATTCTCCTGCTAATAAAAAAATATGGATATCAATACCATATATTTTGAATGATCAAATAAATTTTATAATGAAAATCTATAAAGGTATATGCGACATTGCTTTTTATGCACCTCCTACATTAAAAAAATTAATAAATAACTCTAAAGATAAAACCTCATTTATAAATAGATATGTAAGTGTGGTAGCAAATATATAGGAAAATCAAGATTCATGTTGGAAATAAGAACTAAAGAGCGCTTGTTGTAATTAAAAAGGTTCAGAAAATAAAACAAAATTCAAAGTACATAATAATGTTTCAGCATGTGCTTTCTATGATCATAATAAGTCATGTATTTATGGTTTTGACTACAATTATAATAATGTAAATATATTGCAAATTGGAATAATATCTATAAAAAAAATAAAGAAAGCTATACTAATATACAAATACAAACAAAGCAATTAATTGACAGCCAGCAAACATTAAAATAATGAAATTGTGGGAAGGTTGGCCTTTCAACATGTTAATTGACAAAGACAATGAGGATAGTCAAAAGTGCTCCTAAGTGGATAAAATTTTTAAAGTTATACTTTACATATATCTAATAACTGTATTTATAAATATTCAATTCTAAGATTACATATATATATATATATATATATATATTGTGCCATATCATAATATATATATATATATATATTGTGCCAGTCAAAATTATGTATTCATTCAACATGACCAATAATCCAAGCAAAAGTACCTTGAATCCAACCATACACAAGATACATATGTCAGGACAAGGATGAATCCTAACCTATTTGCTTAAACTATTGCCTCTCTGACTAATGGATAACATTTGTGATGACACTAGCAGTGCTTGGTTTTATTCCATCCCACCTGGAGGTCATGGTTCACATACAGACTCAAAATAATAAAGGGTTTATATGAAAAATTAATAATTTAATGAATTTTGATGAATGCAGAACAGTATAGATATGATTTGATCGATTACTAATGGTTTGAACCGTAATAATAATAAGTCTATATGGCAACATTACAAAGAAGTGAATTTAAATCAAAGAAATATTTAAATAAATAGAGTAATTAACCTTAGAGATTGGGAGTGATGACAACTAAGCTTATTTAAAATAATAATATTATAGGAATTTATTAAGGAATTTAGTACAAAATAAGTTAAGTCTTTGTTTATACAACTTGGTTATTTTCTTTAATTCGTTTTGATGTGGCTTTGATAAACAATGTAAAAGTTTGTTAATTGGTCGGCCAAAAACCAATCAGCAATAAAATATTATTAGCCCTCTTTAAGATATTACAAATAAATCTGCTTTATATATATATTACAAGACATGAAAGATGGGCATTTAAAACACTATTACATTTAAAATCATTTGTATATAATGAGTGTGGGAAGCAAAATAGTTCTTAAATAAATAATTGGCAATTATACAGTCAGATTTAATTAATTACAAAATTTGTTTGTGAAGGATGTGCCATCATGGCAGAGAGCATTTCAGGTTTGCTAAATAAAGATATAAAATGATGAAGAAGGCAGTATGCTATTATAGATTACAACAAAAATAAATGAGGTCTGTTATGAACCTCTGGGAGGCTTTGCTAAAGAAAATTCCTAGTAAATGCAACTAGATGATGAGAAATGCTAGCCCTCCAGCTAAAACATGTCTCTAAATAATCATAATAATATTTTGATGTGCTGGCCTTTCCATACACATCTTAAATGACAATGCCCGAAAATGGATCCCTTGGTATGAACTACGTCTACTTTGAGGGAGTGTGAAAGATTGGACTGGTCATAGATAAATTTCCGAAGGTCCTGATGAGTAAGTAGCAAAGCAAAATACTAATACTAAATGAATGGTTGTAGCTATAAATACATAATGCCTTAGACATATATATTCTAACCTATCAAAAGAAGTCTTCTATTAAAATAAATGAGCGAATTCAATAAAAAGAATTCGGAAAGCCTAAACGCTTCCGTCTATGATTTGGGTAGCAAACCCTATATTTTTATCTAATATAATAGCTCGACGTTTGGTTAGTTATAATAATTCAGCTACAGCGATATGCAGTTCAGACAGAGATAGAATTAAAAAAAAATTATCATTAATAAAATAAATTTAAAAAAAAATAAACTAACATTCTTTCTCTATCCAAAACACATTCTCTGAGCTGTAAGTACTTGCACTGTTCGACAATGATGATGATGATTTCATGTCATTGTTAATATTACTGACTAAAACAAAACATTTATTAATTTGCCAATATGATCTCAATATTTTATTATTATACAATCAGAAGTTTCAATCTCTTAAGCCATGCCACACTTGTAATGTTGATCATAATTGATCAATTCTTAATGTAAGAGCACTTATAATAATGACACTAATCTCAGGGTTCTCTGTTATTTTTAAAGAAAAATGCTCAGCAGTATTGTGTTGTCGCATATGACTGACATTCTGGTCAGCTATAGGAAACATTTACCTTATTTAAATTCCAGGTGTCTTATCAACTATTATAATATTTAACGAGATGATAACCATATTCAATAACAACGCATAATTTTGAATAATACAGCCATTTTATCCAGAATCTCAGTCGGAATGATGAAAAGACAAGGGTGCTTTTGTGTCCTTCCATCATCCATGACAACACAATAATTTAACTAAGATTTATTACTTAGACACTTCACTTAAATGTGTATGGAACAATGTGCAACCAAAACCTACTAGTTTGGGAATAAAGTGATTTTACACACACATAAAATAAAATGTCTTGGTCTGAAGTTTCAATTCCATAAATAATTCTTATTAAATTAAAATATACTGAAATATTCTGATCTTCTTACAATTGTCTATCTGGTGTATTGAATTTAAGATTTCATAAATGATTTTGGACTCAAGAAAGTATTGCAAGTATTATGCAAATACACTTTTATTTAGCACACAAGAAAAATGAATCAAAACAACTTGTAACAAGACGATAATTTATTATTAAATTTTAACAAGATTATAATTTATTATTACAGTTTAACAAAACTATCCTTTATAATTAACATAATAAACAAACATATACAATTTATTCGATCCCATATGGATAAAACAAAATATATCTAACATTAATTCGTCTATACTCTTAGACTTGGATTTGAACTACTTCTTCATCTTCTTTTTACCTTTATGCAAATTGAATATAACAAAATAAATATTATTATCGATACATCAACTCATCCATTTAGTGTATCTTATATGAACGGCTGCTTAACTTTATTAAATAACTATTTGTTTTAAAATAAAAATAATCTGATTCTAGGCAATGCGTACAAACGATTTTTTTATTATCATCTTTAATTAAATGATAGTTTTTATTTAGATAAATTATTATAATTTATGGGTTATTTATCAGAAGTTACACTTATTATTTTAATGTTTACCTTAATAACAACTGAAGTTGTTATACACATTGTATTCCTCAGTATAAGTTATATTGTGAGTGCTACTTAATCATTAACCCGAATTAAACCTAGTATTTGAACCCTCCATTGGCAAATAAAAATTTCTAAATCACGCAATTTTAAACTTACTCTCTCCATTGACTTACGTGTGGATTACCAGCACTATTCCGCCGCACAATCCAGACATTGATCATATATACTAGCACGCTAATTTTACTAAATGGATCTTGAGGAATTAACCTCCAATATACCCGTTATCTTGCCATAACTTTCTAAAAAAACACAATATTCAACACCTTCGGGTGGAATTATCTCTATTTTCTCATGAGAATATGGAATAACACCGAAGGTCTGTAGAGTAACTACTACATTAAAATAGTTTGGTGGGTCCTTGCCTCTTACTTGGGCATAATAGGAACGCACACCAAATATAATCCTCTCCTGGGTTTTAATAATGAAATACACTAAATACGATATAAATTACTGATCGTCCTAACTCTGAGAAGCGATCACTTGGGTTATAAACATACCCGAATACTAGATTTATCTATTCCCCTCATGGAAAATAAAGCTTTTGGGGAGACCTTTTCATCCCACAAAATAGATCATTACAATTATTACTAATGTGAATATTAATCATATACTGATGCTATATCAGGCAAGACAAGCAAATACACTAATTACACTAAATTTATGTTCCGGGTATACTTAGATCAACGTCTGAAATCAATGGATAACTACAGAATACACCATAATAATTTTCACCTTTGCAAAGAAAATTCAACAAGTAATTGGTAGTCTAGTATCTTAACTAAATTAAGTGAATCTTAATAAAGAATAATTGGAATAAGTTCAATTAACATAGTATAATTTGTTTCAAACTTTAAATAAGTAATATCTGTATAGCACTTTTTAATTACTTCTGATAATTTTAATCTAGATATTTTACCTATTAAGTATCTGAATTTTTTCTCTTTTACATCTAACATATAAATTTATATCCATATGCATATCATAAGTAAAACATTTTATAAAAAAAATTTTTTATGTCGAATATAAATTTAACCTAGAATAAGTATATGAAAACATACCTTTATGATTACAAGGTCATTTAAATATTACTTGATTATACAGCCTTTAACCTGTTGATATAAAAATACACATAATTTTACAAATTAGTAAAAAAACATTACTTAACAAGTGCTTATTATCTCACTAGAAAAATGTTTTTCCGTTGGGCAATTTATCTAGATGAAGAACTTGATCCATTCGTAGTTCACGAAGCAAATTTAAAATAAGAAACACATTTTATTATTTCATTTATATAAAAATTGTCTCCATTTTGGTGCAATTAATAAATTAGGCAAAGAAAACATAGCAGCATTGGATGTTAACTCTTCCTTGAATTAACTGATATAATTTTTGGGATCCAAGAAAACAATACATATTTTAACATGACGAATATTTGACGATAGACGATCACATATACAATTCTTTTCTTTTTACTATTGGTGATACATATCATTTTTAGCTAGCTGGCTTATGAATAAAATAATGAGCGAATTTTCCAAAAATACTATTATTATAAGGACTGCAGCTGACTCTTCCGATGGATATAAAGTTTTAACGACTCAAATTGATGTATAATATAACATATTATATTATGGTTATAATTAAGTCACTAATGTTTGTAGTTTTTATTCCTACTCTAGGAATTGTAATTTGTCTTTAATAAGGAATTCTCCGTAAAATGCACACATACAAATTTTCTGATATTTGCCTTGAGAAAATTTTATATTTTCTTTTAAAAATATACAGGTGCAAAGTAAATATCATTGATCATTAATATTATTTCTAGATAATTTTCAGTGAATAAAACATATTTTAACGTGGGGGAACTTACTTATTTTCAAACGAAAATTTCTTTTAGAGAGCGCGAAATGTTTCTCGTTAACTTTCTTTGGCTTTTGAATATTTCTTTAATTATAATTTTTCTTTTATACCATGAAAAGATAATTAAATAAGGTAAAGTTAACAAATAATTGTTTATTTCCTGGAAATTACTTATATTATTTATTTTAAACATAATGACACTTTCCGTGATTACTGTAGTCAATACGGTCATTTTGAACTTTAGCATAAGATAGTACATTTTTGCGTATAAAAAGCTTTAAAATAGGTAGATGGCAACAGAAAACAGAATATCCTATCAAATAGGATTAGCAATGCATGATATTATTAAAAATTTACTTGACTTATATTTATTTCTGCAATAAAAAATAATAAAAAATTTGTTACCGAATTTCAGTACTGCTTCCTCCTTGTAAAACTAATGTCAGACTAAACTTTCTTCAAATTTTGGCGGTCTTGTTTTAGCGACCTCTTACAGAAAAATAATCATTTAATTATACATAACAAAAGAAAGGAAAAAAAAAAACTTATTACAGTCATATATTTTTCCATATGATTTAAATGGATTACAAAGTAATTTGACAAATAATGAAAAATAATAAATACATTTAATTAACAATGTTTATTAGTGATGTATAATTCTGTATACATTATTATCTAAAATAATTTAAAAATTACCAGAAGTTATTGTGCTTTTATAACAAGACATTCATCTACTCTCCCCCTCTACCCATCCAAAATCAATTACTGTTTATGATATGTGCTTTTATACTATATTAAATTGCTCTTATTGTTAATAATTTAATTAAATTATTCATGCTCTTCTTCAAAATGACATCAAATTACTAAATTTATTAGTTATTTGCTTAAAACACGTTACATTGAGTAAATAGCATACTTTATTAACACTTAATATATTATTACTTATTTTTTTTATTTTCTAAAGGATAGCATTGTTTTCCTGTGGAAACAATGCCAAATAAACCAAGTGCAATAACACTAGGTTACAATATATATATATAATATATATATATATATATATATATATATATATAATATATATAGTGTATCACTAACAAAATTAATAACTTAATTCCTGTTTAAAATAATTGGCTCCCTGACATAACAGGAAGTCCCAGAAATCTTAGGCCATCAACGAATGAATCATAATTATATTATTAAAAAAAAGGCAAGCATTAAAACAAAAATGTAAATTGTTTTCTACACTTTACAAATATTTCATTTATTAATAAATTATTAAATAGTTTATGAAAGATTACAAAATAAGACTGTCTTTTAATTAACATAGATGGGACATTGAATATCAAACTCACTTCTGATGAAGTTTGACAATATAAAGCTAAATTATACATCAAATTTTTTTACTATTTTTGACAAATAAAAATACATATGTATGAAACATATACTGACAAAATGCTATAATAGATTTTACTTAATTGATTCACTAAAATTCTTTATTTTTTCAGAAATAATTACAGGGCTATTTTAAATTGGAGGTAATAGTAAGATACTTTTAAAATAATTTCAATCATTCAAAATAAATTTATATATGATGTACAAAACTAAACAAGCTTTCTATTAATTAATTTAAGGGAAGTAAGTCTCCTGTAATGATTTTTGACTGGAAAAATAAGAGGGAGAGAATTTAAAGTTAATAGCTCATTGAATTTTGTACTTGGAAATTTCAGTAAGTCAAATATTCTAAATAAACCAAAAATTAATTTAATTTTGCTGCATCAAAATAATGAGATTTTTAGAAAAATTGATATTTTAAATTTAAGAGAAACATTAAAAGAGCATTTTAAACCAAGCCATATAAACATCACACAAATATATAAATATAAATTAGTATTGATTTGGAAAATAAGTAAAATAGAATCAATGACTTGCGGCGAATTGGACGTTATCTCAGAATCAATCGGTAGGCATTCCATGGCTTGAAACAGCAGTTACAATCAGACCATTCAGCAGGCTTCCTTGACACAGTATTGTCTCGGGCTAGGTCTTGAAAGCACTGGAAAAGCATCATGTTGAGGTGGTGGAACAGACCTCTGAGAAGCAAACGACCGATCTTTTCATCTTGTCATTTCTTTAGGCACAATATACTATAAATCTAAATTACTTTCTTCAGTGACATGTTCTCAATAAAACTCAATAATAATCCCTTCTTATCAAAGATCCACTATTTATGTCATCTGGTTTTATCTATAGGATTAAATCTACAGTGACAACTGCCAGTTGCAACTGCTCTAAGTGGTTCTGTGAGGTTGGTGCCTGCTTTGAAGGGAAAATCTATAACTCTGCATGAACATGCCTTAAGGGTTGAATTGCTAATTAAAAAAAACAACAACAAGCATATTAAGTTTATCAGTCATTGTACTAACAAAATCTATTTAATTAAGGTTTAGATTAACAAAAATGTAGATTTTATTCAGAAAAATTTTAGGAATTTGGTACAATGACTTTCAAACATATTTGACATAAACTTAAGCAGAAATTTACAAAACATTTCTTACAAATATTACATTATTGAAATAATTGACTCTCTAATGTACATTGATTTAAAGATAAATATAAAATGTTACCAACTGATTAATTGAAGAAAAATGAACTTTAATAAAGAATTTGAAATATTTGTAACATTTTATAGATATCTAGGATTCAATTCAATTTAATAAAATAAACACAATATACATTTTTACAAATATAAAATAAATAAACTAATATAAAAAGGTTAGTTTTAATTATAAAATAAGATTAATGAAATATAAAAGATTATAATATTGCTTAAAATATACTACCACCTAATATGAGATGGGTGTCAGTTAATAAGGATTGGGTTCAAACCCAGACTAATGCTGGTGACATTGGCACTAGATGAAGCAGAAATATGTACTATATTTCCAGCTTCATTATATATATATATTGTAAGAGTGACTTACAACCAACCAACATTCCTGTCATAATATTTTCAACATTTTCAATCTGGTCAATTGATAGTCAAACAATCGAGCATATACATATATATGCTAAACAAACACAAATGTCACTTTAAATAAACTGCTATATTTATTTTATTTTTTACTTTTTTTTGAGAGAGATGTATTTTTAATTTTTGCATCTCTAAAGTAGTAAAATTTATATCTACATACACAACTTGATCTCACTAATGATTAAATTAATAATTATTAACTGACTGATGAGACTCACATATAAATGAAGATTAAAATAAAAGAATAATGACCTGAAGCCAAAATATTTGCTAGGTGATTGAATTTGAGAGATGGAAAAACAATGCAAGAAATAAAAAATATTTTAATAAACATATAGATTTGTAATAATGAGTTATTTAAAAATCGGCATGAGCCACCACAAGAGGTTTTTGGTTTTAAAACAATTGGATAATCTGCACATAAAGAAAAAGTCTCTGAACAGTTATTAATATTTTTTTTTTTTTTAAAAAAAAAAGAAATATATTAAGATGGACTGTGATATTCAACACTAATGAAAATAAAAAGAAAAGGAAACCTTCATTATCAGAATAAAAAAAGAAATAGTTTCAGCCGTTTGTTTAAACAACAAATCAAAATGTGCAAATGGTAAAAATAAATTAATAGTTTAAACATATGCTAGAGAGCTTGAATAGATTTGTAAGAAAGTGAAGAAAAAAAATTCTCATATCATTTTTTCCAATACTTAAATGCCATTGAATAATAACTTCAATCATGAAAGAGAATTTTGCAATGTGTATTGAGTAAATAAATATACTGTGTGTGACCAACGCTGACTTCTATGCCATTATAAATGTGCCTGTGCAAAATATCTCTTTAAGTCTTAATGGATATCGATCTGCAATGGGTTTGTTGCTGTGTGTTAGAAAGAAACAAATGGACAACACTCAGAACTAATTAGTGTGAATTCAGCAAAGTCAATGGACAACTACATCATGTCTGGAGATTGACATACAATTTATATAGATTGTTGAATATGGACAATGCCTATTTTCCTCAAGAAGATTTTTTTTATTGATTCATATAATTGTTTTTTTATTATTATTTATTTTACTATTTGTAATTTTATGAGTTGTGATTTTTTGTTTTGTATTGAATTTTGGGTATTTGTAAAGTATTCACTGTGCAGCCTTTGGTGGTCCTGTTATTAGTTAAAAACAGAGTGATATAACATTACCGGGCTGCTAGATTTTTTTTTTCTCTAATAGATCATATTTTGACATACGGCTGTAGTTTTTTCTTTTTAATATATTGTTTTTTTGTTTTTGGAAATAATTATTTTTTGTTTTCATTTGATAAATTTAAATCTGTAATGGACACTTTAACTTTTTTTTTTTGGATCTCAAAAGTAAATAATTTTTGACATACGTCTTTTTTTTTTTGTTTGCATTTCCATTCTAAATCTACTGGTTTTTTTTAGAGATATCTTTTTTTTTTTGGTTTGGATTCGATACAATTCAAAGTATAAGAGACAGTTTTAACTTTTTTTGTTGAATATCTCAAATATACACAATTTTTACATATGACTTTCTTTTTCTTTTTTTTTTTTGCCTTTTAATATACTGTTGTTGTTTTTTTTGTAAACAGACATCTTTTTTTTTTTGTTATTTAAAATTAGAAATAGACACTTTCTTTTTGAATTTGTTAAAAATGCGGGTTGCTGTTTATTGATTTAGCAAAAAAAACAAAGCTGTCCAACAAACTCCACCTCAGATGTCCATCTTTGCTTAGAAACAAAAAGAATTGTTTGGAATTTTGACTAAGATATCGATCAAGAGAGTTGATTCTCTTCCGACCAAAAGAAGCGTAAAGTTGTCCATTGATTTGAGAAAAAGACAAACCTGTCCAACCAACTCCACACTCACACTCAGCTGTAAAGCCCTAGCCTTTGAACATTGACATTCTGGGTGTGAATTAATTGACTTATAGATCAAAATAATCACAAACAAAACACAGATTTCTTTTAAATCAAACAATAAATTTTATTCACCATGTATGACTAAACCAAATCCACTGTGTCATCTTTTTCTTGCTTTTTTGAGACATCCCCTGCAGATTGCAAGAATGTGGTGGTAGCCATTTTGTTTTTCTTTTGTTACTCTCATCCGAGTCGCGACAGAAACGGGACTTTTTTGTCAACAACTACAATCGTCTGACAGAGATGTTGACATAGTTTTTTTGGGTTCCAAATAACAACAACCCCCCTCCTTCAAAAAAAAGCTCGGACAAAGCTCAAGAATATGCTGATAATTACTAGTACACCAAAAGATCTCAATTGGGAAATACATAAAATCATAAACATCAACAAACAAACAGTTACAAACTATTCCAGTGCACACCCTCTCAGATTAAATTTGAGCCAAAATACAAATTTGCTCCCTATGTGTAGGAATTCACGCTGCGATGAAAAAGCAGCAAACTAAATGGTTGTCTAGTGTTGTTAGTTTAGATGTAGAGTTAGGAGTACGGAAGAATTGGCTGTGGATTCTAACTACTACATCTATTGTCTCTTGCCTGACTAGCCATAAGGTTTGGCCACGAAAGCATTATTGTTCTGTGTTTTTACACAGAAACAGTGCCACCGCAGGCTGTACAGTGAATAGTTTACAAATACCAAATTTTGTTTTTTAAATTTGATCACTGGCACTTCAAAAATGAAAGCATGTATCTAAAATATATATAGCTGTATGGGAAGGGAAGGAATCAAAATAAGTAAATAATTGTAAGTGTTAATAAAATTGAAAATTCATAGATCCTTCCTGAAATTCGATACTGACTTCAAGTAAGATATTGACTTATTCTACATTAATTACAAACTTTAAAACAAAACGAATTATATTTTTTTTTATTAATAGTTATTACTAAAACCTTGCAATAATTTTTCTTTTTGTTTATTTCTTTTGGATGTATGATTAATCATGATGAACAAATGGTTTAGTTTTTTTTTTACTTATGCCAATATAACTTACATATACAGAGGTTATCATTCAGTAATCATCTAAAAATAGGTTTATTCCACTAAATAAAATATAATTATAGTCAATACTATTAGAAAAATATATTTGAAATTAGTATATTATTAATTTTCTTTTCTGCTGCTATATTTTTATTATTTAAAACCTTTAATTTCAATTTACTGTATATATTATTTTGAATTCGTTTTTTTTATTATTTATTACTTTGTAACTCAAGGCTGCTTAGGTATGAATTCCTATCATGGGATTTAGAAAGGGAAATTTATTGTATTCTTTAAATGATAGGAAGCCATCTTTACTGTCTCAGTGTTATAATTGTAAATATTATTCTATTGTATTATTTCTTGTTTCTTGTTTAATAAATGTCAAATAAATGTTAAAATCAATCTGATATCTACTTGATCATCATCAGCATTATACATTATCACTAATAATCTACTTGGTCATCATTATTATCATGTATTTATACCAATAGATAAATTGATAATCAATACCATGCATGTACACTACTAAATAAATAGTTTAATCTATAAGCACCACATATCACTAAATAATTATATTAAATGCCCACATATTAATTATTCATACCCACAGACCATTCTTTATATATAAAAAGATGGGTATAACATTTTAGTAGTAAGAATATACTGGTCTTTGTTTATATATAAGCACATTGGTTTGAAAATTATGTAAGTTCATCCCAGAAGAGAGCTAACTGCAAATTCTCTCTGGATTCAAATTCTGGGATCTAATGAGCCTGAAAGAGGAATGTGATGAAGACAAACTATTCTAAATTGCATTTAAATTTCTTCAATGAATATAGAGCTAGCATGGGGAAGGTATATTTGATCTTGGACTAAACATTTGCTATAACCAGCATCCTACCCAAAGACTCTGCATCTGATAGTAGTAAGATGAGTTCCCTCTTTCTCGGTGTGTCTCCAGTTCCGTTACAATATATATATATATATATATATGTAATAGAATGGGATATATCATCCAATTTAAATAATATAAACATAGCATATTATACACATATATTGAGAAAAGAATGCCCAAAATGTTGGATGACAAATGTAATAGTACATCTGTTACCAATTGAAATGATCTCAAATGAAAATACACATATGAAGAAAGAAGGCCCCAAACATTAGTGCGAATGTAATAGTACAGACTTTCCAACAATAATCATCAGTTAACCAAGCCCTAACGATGGCATGCTAAATGTAATAGTATGGGTTATAACTGTATTACTATTCTTCATCCTCATAAACGAATCGCAATGAATCAAACCTCACGTTTTAGGCATCAAATGTAATAGAATGCCTATCAGCAATTGAAATGGCCCCAATCATTGGGAAAGCCAAATGTAATAGAACATATATAATCTAAATGAAGAAAAATAACATTGTCCCAATCATTGAGGAACCAATATGTAACAGATAACATTATCCCAATTATATTTAAACAAATTACTTATCTGCCCTTCCAACTAGCTATATATAAAATAAATCAAAATTGTACAGAGCAATAATGAGACCTATCATTACAATTTATTCTCAGGGTTAATATGACAAACTAATATATATATACCAGAAACAAAAGAAATTTTATTGAATCTAATATACACATTACCTAAGTAATCTTATGTATATCTAAATATATCAATGAACATTGACTTGTATAAGTGACTTCAAAACTAAATAATAATTAAAATAGGAAATTATTCTCCATTAAGTTGTGAATTTAATAAACTTCATAATGACTTTGGCACTAAAAAGAAAATAAGAATAAAATATTAATATTCTTCCAAATAAAATACAAATGCATTACTTATAAAACAAATAGTATATCCTTTATTTCTATATTATGGTTTGATTTTTTAAGTAGTATCAGTGTTTTAAATATTTTTTTAAATACAAACCCAAATACAAAAAAAAAAATCAAATAAAGGTATATTATATACTGCAAATATATGAACTGTTGTTTATGTTTTGCATAAGAGTTATTATATGAAGTTAAAATGAAAATAGATAAATAAATAAGTAAATAATTGACTGGTAAAATATTGTAAATTAATAAAATAGATAATATATATGCTCTCAAAGCTAGGTTAATAGATTAAATATCATTAAATCAAAAGTAATCATCAAAATTTACTCCACTACATTATAAAAGGTTTATATATTATATCTATTTCTGGACTATACTTATTTCTACACGCATTGAATACTCTTTTTTATTATTTACAATGAGGCTCACTCAAGCCTATAAATATAACATATCTTTGATTACTCAGTCCTTTAGTACTAACTTATAACTTAATATGAATATGGAACTTATTTCACCTCATTTTGTTATTTGTTATCTTGTATATGTACACACAATATATATATATATATATATGATTTCTAACTACAACCATCATGATCCATCATATATATATATATATATATATATATATATATATATATATATATATATATATATAATGATTTCTAATTGATAAGTAACCTTTAACAAATCAACTCAATCTATGATCCATCCCTAAGAACATATCCAATTATCAAATAAATAAAAAAATATTAAAAGAATTAAGATGTATAAACTTATACATTTTATTTTCAAATTTCAAATACTGAAGTGTTAATTTTGACATTTATAAAATGTTGCTTTTTTAAACAAAATGCTTAAATAGAACAAAATTATACTTATAAAAACGTTTCATTTTTTTAATTAAAAAAAAAAAGAATATCGATCTCAAAAATATATATATAAACATATCACTTACATTAATAAAGTTATTTATTCCCTTTTCAAAGTTCAACTTGTTCCATTGTTTTATTCCTTTATATTTCTTTAATATTTGAATGCATTCTAGCCAAGGTTAAATTTTGAAGAAAATATCACATTAACGAAAATTATCAGTTTCCAAATGCATATATATATATATATATTCTTTTTTTTTTTAAGATTTCTCTCCTTGAAAAAAAAATTGAAATGTTGAATCCAATATATCAACTAATTTTAGTTGCTTCCAAATTGTTATTGAATTTACTATTGTAGATTTTTTTTTAGATAGCTATCTTACCTTTCAGCTTAAGACAGGATGGAATTTATATGCTGAGTCATTGCTTAATTTTTTTAATTGCTAGGATAAAGAAAAGAAGATCGCAGCTCTTGAACCATGATAATATATTATTCACCCCTCCATTATTGACATATTTACATACAATAGATTATCCAATTATTCTGAAGAAAGGCGATTCCGAAGAAACAAAGTACAATTAATTTTCTCCTTCAGTTTCTTTAATAATAATTTTTAATAATGGCAATCTTTTCTGTTGTTGTTGTTGTTTTCACATGCCACAGAATGTGCAGTATTGACAACCATTGTTAACTTATGTTTTTTTAAACAATTAACATTCAAAAATAAAAATATTAATTATATAAAAAATATTAAATCGAAAATTTATTTGATAGCTTTAAAATATATATATACATAAATAATAACATTGCATTTTTTTTAATCATCACTTAAAATAAAATAATCTTTTTTATAATCAACAATTTATATGTCTTTATTTATCTATAATAATTAGAACATGTCACTATTACTATTAAAAATCTCACCATTAAAAATAATAACAATAATAACAATTAAATATTTAAAGCACTGTACCATCAACAAATAAATAAAATAATAAATTTAAACAACAATAACTATAACTAATAACCATAAACAATAATAATACTCAATATATAAAAAATCAAAGAGATTTTTTTTTTAAAACCAACAAATGATTTTTAAAATAAAGATAGATTTATCGATATTTTACAATATATACATACAGTTAATTATCATTATATTTATTATTTTTATTTATTATGATAGTTTTTCATTAACAGAAATTTTATTTGTATTATATACATATATTTCAATGATAAGTCATGTATGTGATAAGGTATGTCTTATTCAGTGATGGCTTTTGTAGGTTTCATAGACTTGGGAGGCTGAAGATAATGATACATGTGGCATGCACACACCAGAGAAGGAACTTGTTATGCCCTCATAGACATAGTGGTCAACACATAATAAGCTTGACCTTATGATCTCAACAACATCATTGACAACTTGTTCTCCAGGTTTAGCATTATCAAAATCTCATGAGTCATAAATTTCTCTTGTGACATAAATAGAGACAAATGGAATGTTTCATTGGATATAATTTATATCTACTACTGGCTATCTATAGATAATGCATGTAATATTTGAAATTGCTAATAGGTAATAATGTAATCATCAATTAACAGTGTTAGTACTTGAATACTCTTAGGGTAAATAAACCAAGTTCACAATATCAAGTAATAACATAATAACCTCATATTAATAAGTGATAAAACCAAAGTAAATAAATAAATAACTCACACAACTATTTAAATAAAATAAATCATATTTCTTTTGTTCACAATTTGAATAATTGCTTTCTTTTAAATGGCAATAATGATAATGTCATCCCAAAGTACAAAACATACCTCTTTGTAATTTACTGTCATTTGCCTCTATTGATCTTTAGCTTCACAGTATTTATTAAGACAATATCTGTTAAGTATAGATGTGTGTATTGTACAAAAAAATGATTAATAATGATTAGTATATTGTTGTTGTTGTTATTTTTTTTAAAAAAACTTTTAACATATGTACTTAAAAAAATTATTAATAAGTAAACAGAATTACCATTTACAATTTTTTTAATAATAGACTTTCTTTTGGAGATCGATATTCCATTGTGTCAATGTCTATCTCTAATCGCATCTGGAAACATGGCAGATGAATCATGACAGCGACTGTATAAACCTTCCAAGCATTTAAAATTAATTTCCTTGAAGCATTCCTCTTTTGGTTAAGCCAAGATAATTTAGTGGGAAGATGGCGAAGTTAGTTTATACATTTTTATATATTTCTTGAATTAATTTCAGGATGAGAATAGCTAGTCTTTTCAAAGTATTTCTTTTATTTCTTTTCTTTGTCTATGTATGCCCTATGTTGATGTTCTCTTGCTTTTCGATGGCAATTAATCATAAATGGATGAGGTGGAAGATCCCAAGTTCCTCAGATAATTGTTTTCTCCCTATCCTACCTTTCTTTGGTCATACCAGCTCCAAATAATGATTGGTTATTTCTTTGGAAAAAAAAAAAAAAAAACAAGGAAAAAAATTTTATGTAAATAAATTTATTACTCTTTTTCCCCTTGATTGTTAACAATAGACCATATAAAAAACTAGTGTGATTTCTTCATTTCTTATCATGGCTGCTATAGTATCTAGCTTACTTTTACACTTGCCATATTGCCTCTAATTATATTATTTACATAGCTATTGATTCTCCAAAAACAATCTTAATGCTTTACAATATATATATTAAGGGTGGATGGGAAGTGAATGGATTTGTGGGTAGTTTTTAATATTATATATATTGTGTAGTTTTTGTAGTTCTTTACACTTGAGAAGTCTGCTTGTAGCAGTGAAACCTTAGGTTGTGTTTTAATATTATTTTTATGCTGGTCTGGTTTAATTTTGGATTTGGGATAGTTTTGATTTTTATATTGACTAGTTTAGCTTTATGCTTGTAATGTTTATATATATATATATTGAACCGTGTTCAAATATGTGTATTTGAAACACCGTCCTCTTAGGCAGAGAAGAACATACTCGGAGAGTATGTATGCCCAAACGATAGCTATAAAGTATATAACTAACGTTACATTTCCAGGACATAACTTCTTCTCGACTGTTGAGTTCAACACCAAGTTCAAAGCACTTTTTTTTGTTTGTGTATAAACACGGGCGCCAGCTGCTTACTCTAAAAGAATAGACAACGCACTTTGAATAGTGGCAACTAACCCAATGCCTAAATCCACGACTAGCTCAGTTGTTTGTAATCACTAATAGATTATACTTAATTAGTGGTTAAAAGACTTGATAAAGAATTTGTTAAAAAGAATTTATAAAAAGAATTGTAAAAGAATTGATAATTGATAAAAAGAATTGACCGACAAATAAAGTTTAATTTTAAAGATAATTTATTAACTAACATTTATTTACTAAATTTAAACATTCTAATAAAACACACGCATATTTTAAATTAACATTTCTAAATAGTTTAAACATTCCTATAGATTTAATAACAAAACATTCTAATTTAACTAATAAATATTGATATAATGACCACGCACATATTATCTCATGCACACACATAATAATGATAATAAAGGACTACATAGTATTTGAAATTTAATCACACACATATCAATAGTTCATTTATGTATGATATCGAGTTCATATAATTAGACTCTTGGAGGATTCGCACGAATTAATGAAATGCAATGGCTATTACAGTATAACGAAAATAAGCAAATGTTTTACCTAGGATTTTGAACGTAGATTTAACACTTTGTTTTCTTCCAGTATGAATGGTTCCAGTATGAATGCTTCCAGCTGGCTGGGATGTTTCCTTGCTGAGTTTTCTGATTTTCATGATTATTACTATCGAAGACAATTAGATACGGACGGAGATTTTCTACGATGTTAAGCTGACATTATTTCATGGGCAGATCTGCTGTTTTCATCGGACATCTGGGCTGGAGGTGAACGTGGGTTCCAAAATTTTCTCAGCACTGCATTTTGTTTCTTAGCTGACTCAATTAATTTCTGAACTACACTCTCTCAATAGCTTTGTGAACTGATTGTCTCAACTAATTTGTGGAATGAATTACTGTCTGATAAAAATAGGTCTATTTATACCTGCGCCTTGTTGTCTTTCTGATATCTGGGCAAAGATCTGTTGTCGAATTCCTTATCAATTAATCCTTTGATAAACGTGTTTTGGAAGATTGCTTAATTAGTAATAGCCATTCAGAGATGTTGTTTTATTTTATTAATAGCCATTGCCATGTTTTTAATGATAATCTTCTTTTATTTCACATACATTTTATTTATTTACAAATCTCAAATATATATGCACATATATTTTAATACAATTTACTATTTAGTTTTAACATTACTTTTTCTTTAATTAAAATTGAATGAAAAGAGATTTGTATATTTATATTTTTACGAATACTAATAAAAACTATTTAATTCCTATCTTTTTCTAAAACAAACTGAATAAACTCTTCAACATTTAATTTTATGTTTTTCTTTTACGAAAGATTACTTTAATAATAATTTTAGATAAAAATTATATGTGCCTATATCAATATATATATATATATATATATATATATATATATACATATATATTTATATATATATATATATATATATATATATATATATATATATATATAATATGATAGTTTATGATATATAAACAGAAAGAAAAATTT
Organism: Epiperipatus broadwayi; assembly: GCA_028023455.1. Taxonomy (NCBI): domain Eukaryota; kingdom Metazoa; phylum Onychophora; class Udeonychophora; order Euonychophora; family Peripatidae; genus Epiperipatus; species Epiperipatus broadwayi. The sequence continues at coordinate 2,276,680 of JAQFVV010012523.1, read as the reverse complement.
ATTGGCAATTTACAAATTCTTTTTTTTTTTTTTTAAATAAATAAACTGTAGTTTTGCACCTTTTTAAAACAGATTATAATCATTAATATTTTTAAAAGTGTTATTAACACATGTGATTTTTTAAAAGTGATTAATATAGTTCCTCCACTCCCTCCCTATACCATCCGCTCTATTGTTATAGTTCATAACCAAGAATAACATATACAGAAGCTAGGGTATAACTGAATATAACACACTTTAATGTAAATACCAATTGGTTAAATTTTGACAAAAATATACATATTGAAATCACATGAAGATATCAAACAAAGGAAACAAAAAATCTCAACATTTCCAATTGTAAGTTTAAAAGAAATATCATGTTTTCTGAAATTGATATTGTTATAAAACAAAATGTGCATATTAAAATAACAAAAAAACATTCACTACGATTCCTTCATGACTACTTCAAATGTGGTATGAAAAACAGGAGAAAATCAATTTTTGCATTTTTTAAGAAATGTAGAGATGTTATATATATTGTAAAGATGGACACCTCCCCTAATCTTTAAAAGTTTCCCCAGCTTTTATAAAAAAAAATACTTTGTATATCATATTTAACACCAATGGGAAGTGGCACAACTCTTAGAAAAATAACAACTTATCTTTTCACATTTGACTTGTCAAGGATATCCTTCAAATTTAACCAAATCCATTTAAACAATAACAACTTTAAAGAGAATCAGTATAATATTAATGGAAGAGATTCATCCCTATGGGTCATGCAAAATTAAAAAAAAAGTATGATGCCAAATGGTTATACACAGTGTGATCATTGGTAATTCTCTTGTGAGAAAATAAAATTATTATTTAATTATCATAAGGTGATGTTTAATTATCACTAAAGTTGAATTAGGATTATTCATATCTTTAAAGAACCCTGGAACAGAACCTCCAAGAACATAAATAGATGAAGATAGGTTTTGGGTTAAGGCACTGCTGGCTGCTCATGATACACTGACTTGAGGCTGCTAACATTATAAATTCCCTTCAACCCATCTGGTTTACCAATGATATAAGCATTCATTATTACCTTCATTTCAATCCTGCATGATCCTTCACAGAGATTGAAAAATTGATTCCCTGTGGGTGACTAATATAGGGTATGAACCCGTATCAAATAACTGACTATCAAATAATTTGCCTTCTAGGTTTGTACCCACTCATCCATTTTACAAACCTAAAACTATTATATGCTGCACAAAATAATGATAATAATAAATTATTTCAACTATAACAACTCAACAAGCAAGGGTTTACAATGTGATAACATTCCTTTACAATAACATAAAATGTTGAGGTCAGAAAGAATTTTTTGCAAGAGAACTAAGATTATAAGTGTGTGGTAAATGATTTCCAATTTGACCTTGAATTGGAATTTGGAAATAAGTTGTAATACCACATTCTTCCAGATAACTCAAGACTAAACAGTTAACTCTTATAATATTCAAAATATAAATTCAATGTAATGAATAACTGCTTCTAATTCTCTGTTTCTTCTACAGCCTATCATCATATTTTCCTTCAAATTTGCCTTATCAGGGTAGTTATAAAACAGATTTAAAGTGTCATACCAGTGATATGAATCTCTATTAGGACATCTGTATTTTAGTCTGGTCATAAAATTCACCTTTCACATACCAGATAAAATTACAATAATTCTGTTTTTTTATGATGTAAAGCCTTATTTGTCACATTTGGACAAAACTCCCTAATTTTAAACTTCATATTATCATATATCAAACATCTTGTATTTTCTTTATAATTATTGATTATGAAATGACCAGAGTCAAACCTACTCATAATCATTTGCCTTTCAAGTGGTGCATTAACAATTATACATATTCACACAAAAACTTTTTACATTTAAGTCACATAAATACATTTTATTTGTAGGCTTTTTATAAAAACCCATTTCATGCAACAGCCAGACATCCTTCTCAGCCTTACAACTTTTATCAAAGTTAAGATTATTTCATTCAAGACCATTGTACAAGACAAAATGCCCAGATCTTTTTTCATTTATCATGGCATACTCTTCTAAACAGAACTTGTCCACATCTCTCTCATGAAACTTAATTTTAGATAGTAACCTTGTGTCTTCACTTCCTTTAAATCTCTCTCTGTTGCTAAGATTTATACTTTTATGGCCACACATTTTATGGTAATAAAACTGAGCTTTTAAACTTCCTTTTTCTATAAAAAGTCAGCAGTTTTGGCAAATATTAATCAAATGAGGTCGATATTTGAAAGCCTATCACTATTCCTTTAATCCTGAGTCTTTTTAAGCTCCAACTTATCATTTAATATCTTTGATGAGAGTGTGATTTGTAACTCTTTTGATCCTCTAGCTGAATCACTTATCATCATTTGCCTATGAACCGTACATTCTTCTCTGCTTGTGATGACTTCAGTTCTATACTTTTTAAAACCTGTGATGCACTTGTTTCCTAACTTACTATATATTAGTACTTCAGCTCAGAAGAACCATTATCTAGTTTTGAATTGACTTTATTCAACTCAACAGAGTTGACCTTCAACTCAGCATAATTACTATCTAGTTTGGCATTCATAGCTCTTAACTCAGAAAAATTGCTATCTAATTTGACTATTCATAATACTTATGCCAATGTTAATCTATTACAATATACATATAATAATTTTAAAAAATCTAACATATTGTAATGGTTGGTTTTCCACCATAAGAGGGGAAATGCATCTAACTACAATCAGACATGTGGTATTCATGTAGAATTCTGCGAATTATGCAATAAAGTAACTAACCAATGACCATATTCATCTTCAATAGGCTAGCTCTTGGTTTACCCATTAAATCTAGATGTAATTTAGGATAGTTCATTTATCTCTCATTTCTCTTTTGGATTCCATTGCGCCTTTGTATTTGAGCTCAAGGAGAATATCACTTCAGGCTCTTTTCAGGGCTGAATTTATTTAAAGTAACAACTCAGTCTTAATGACAAATGACACATCCAACCTTACTATACTGTTAGATGTTGTGATGCTCTGTATGTCTGTGCTTATGTATGTGCTTAAACAATTCAATTAATGTGTGGATATATGAATGAGTTTAATAAACCAGAGACCGAATTAATTTTTAAAACAAAATATATTAACAATTTTATTGTTAACAGATAAAAAAAATGAAAATATTGTCTACATAACAAAAGGTGTGCTTAGATGTCTCCCATACATCTCTACCATGTTGAAGAACCAAATATTCATTAAACCAATCCATTCCCTAAAGTAGATATGCATACACACACTCCCTATATAAACAATTAATAAGTCTAGCTAAAATACATAAATGAAATGCAATAAACAAAAAAAATAATTTTTTCTTATCAAAAAGAAGACCACAAAATTCAATAACTATTTCAATAACTATCATTAGTTCTATGATCTGCTTTCTGCTGGAAAAATCTTCCCTAGAGCCCACCTAAGTTAAAAGAAAAGAGACCTTCAGACAAGAGTATTAGTCTAATACACTGAAAAATTAAATAAAACAATTGTTAGTTGAACATAAACAAATGCATCAGTTCTGTCTTGTCTTGTGATTGTAAATTAATATAGAGGAGGCAAAAAATTTTTTTTACCTTCAACCATATTACTTAATGAAGATGATGGTGATGAGCAATCATTGAGTTGCTATGGAGACCATCAATCTAAATTTTATTTACAAAGAAAATAAAAATAAACCTCTTTTTTAATTTGGTAAACCTTCACCCTCAAATTTCTCCTGATTGCAAAACACATTAAAGATTCCACATGTTGGAATAATAAGAACAAAATTCTAAAATCAAAAATTAAAAAACTTGATCTTGTTCGAAATTCCTGAATTAATGTTTATAATTTAAATGTCAAAGTCTTTATGGATGCATTTTATTCTGATGACTCTTTTACCATTTTTCAATTCCTCCAGTGACACTTGAACAAAGTCACTTCCGTTTGTTTTGGTATCCAGATTAGGTGTTTTGAGGCATTACTTAAGGAGATGAGCTATAGCATCACATCCTCTAGCAATTAAGATAGTCCCCAGTCTTATGACACATTTATTGAGCAAGCAGACATAGTTCACTAACTACAAAAACAGATTTAAATCTTCTTTAGCTTATGGTTGGTGTTGAATGATTTGCACAAATCAAAATCTTATTTTGTTATTTCTTACTGTGTGCTGCCTATATATAGAACATTTCTTTTTTGTCTTAATTGCATAGTTTTTTGTCTTTGACTGTTGCTGTTACATTATCTAATGACTAAAGCTTTTTTTTTTGTTTCAGTTGTTGCTAACACACTTGTTAATCTTGTTGAAATAAGTTTTTTAAAAAAAACTTTAGCACTTTGAAATCTTATTCCAAATGGATATTATTTTCAAATACATCATCCATTTATTAAACAAGAAACAAGAAATAATGCAATAGAATTATATTTATATTTATAATGTTGAGACAGCAAGGATGGCTTCCTATCATTTAAATAATACAATAAATTTCTCTGTTTTGCTTTTCTATTATTAGCCATAATAACTTGAATTGACTTCGGTGGTAGGGTTTTGATGTTAGGGTTATATGTCACAATCTTATGATAGAACATGTCTGTCACTACTGAAAACTGGCTGCCAGAGGCTAATAATGCTATAACTGGAAAATCCTCAAATATCATTTCTATCATGGGGCAGCTCTGTACCACATACTCAAGTGTTCCATCCTCCCATAAACATATCAGATTTGTGAACTCCCAATTTATTTCTTTGTTCATGTTCCCCATTGTTCTTTCAGCCTCTTGAGATGAGGAACATAACCTCAAGTACCTTTTTAGTTTAGTTTCTTCAAAATGGATGAGTGATTGCTGCACCTGATTTTGGGGGTTTACATGGGCTGTTGGAAGGGCTCAATCCATTTTGGTTATTGCTCATCTAATTTTGAGTAGGTGATCAAGTATGTGGGATAATTGTGTGGGTAATGATTCCCCATTCCAATGGTTTGAATCATTATTATTTTTCCTCCTTTTGTAATAGAGTGTGTTTACTGAGGTTCATCATTTCTCTTCTCAGGGATTCTGTTTGCTGCATTATTGGAGGAGTTGTGGTCAGTACTGTTGAGCAGTTCTGCCAGTTTCTTAATGTTCTTGGCATTTGTGCATGAAAGTGACTTCTCTATCTTCAGGGGTAAGTTTTTGATGATCATTATGATCTGGCTTTTGATCAGGTGATAAGTATTCAGAGATCTGATCTCCATGACCTGGTGACAGAAAAACTTGGTTACGGTTTTCCCTGGTTATGGCTTTTATTTCTCCTGGAACAACTGGCAGAGCAGTGTCTCTTGCTTATCTCTATTCCAGTTCTTTATGAACATTGTCTGGTAATCTTCATATGAGTATGGAGTCTGAAATAGAAACTCCCACCTCATCAGCATATTGCCTTGGAGGTGACTATACACCACAATAATCTTCTTCCCTTTTGTAAGGTTACTGTTCATTGAAAAATATAATTTAAATCTTTTTAGATGCTCTATGGGTGCTTCACTATCTGGCCCTTTGAAAACTTTTAATTTGACAAATTGGTTGGTGGCACTCACTTGTGTCATGTTAATATATGACTTGCTTGGCTCATTAGAATCCTTCTGCAATGTCAATGGTTGAGTATACATATCATCCTGGTATGTGTTTGGGATTGTCTATTCATAGACATGCATAGAGAGTAATCATCTATCTTGGATATTATTCAACTTGGAGAAGTGTGTTCCTAATAAAGGCTGCTTATTTGATTGAGATCCTTGGTGATAATAATCTGGCTGGTCTCCATTTTTCCTTGCCTTTAGTGACTATTTTTGGCTTTCTGAACTGTTTCAATTTTCCATATGTCTGAGGATAAGTAGTGATTTTCAAGATGGAGATTTTTAAATGCTTTGTTTGGCTGGTATTTATCAATACAGCTTGTTAGAGTAAATTAGCAGAGCTCTTTGTTTTCTATTTACAAGCTTCAAAATTGAGGCATGTGATATATGACTTTGATTTTTCATTGACTATTTACACTCCTTTTTAATTTGGTAAATCTTCATCCCCACATTTTTTTGCTTCTCTTGTAATGAACTTTTCTGATTCCAAAACACATTAAAGATTTCAAAGTTGGATTACAAAATTTCTACATATAAAATAAAATTAAAAAAATACATTATATATCAGAATGTATTGATCTTTCTCAAAACTCCTGAATTAATGTTTATAATTTAAATGTCAAAGTCTTTAAGGATGTGATTCGTTGTGATGACTCCTTTACCATTTTCCAATTTCTCCAATAAGTTTGGACAAGGTTGCTTCCACAAGTTTGGACAAGGTTGCTTCCACATCTTTTGACATCCAGATTAGGCATTTTGAAACATTACTCTTGCAGATGAGCTACAGCATCACATCTTCTGGCAGCTAAGATAGTTCTCATTTTTATGACATTTATTTAGCAAGCACGCATACTTCACTAACTACAGAAAAAGAATTTAGATCTTCTTTAGTTTATGGTTGGCATTGAATGATTTGCACAAATAAAAATCTTATTTCATTAGTTTTTGGTGTGTGCTGGCTATATATAGAACATTCCTCTTTATTTTTAATTGCATCATTTTCTGTCTTTGATAGTTGCTGTTACATTATCTAACCACTAAAGGTTTTTTTTTGTTTCAGTTGTTGATAACACACTTGTTAATCTTGTCGATAATAAGTTTTTTTAAAAAACTTCAGCACTTTGAAATCTTATACTAAATGGATATTATTTTCAAACTCATCATCCATTTTATTTCTGTTTGAAATCTGCTTGAAAAATACCATTATCTTTTTTTAAGAAGCATGGACTTGAATTTTTGGCTTGTCTTCTATGCTCGAGCACATTATCATTGTACATGCCCATTGTTATGTGACTTATTGGATGAAGATATTATGTAACAAGATTATATAATAAATTTATGTAATAGAATTCTGTTGTCACTTTCCAACACTCAGTTTCTAAGACATTTACTCTATCCAAGTTCATCACCACATCAATTAACTCAGACTGTTTGCATGATTTCTACAGATCAATATACAGGTCACAATTATATATATATATATATATATATATGAGTGTCTTTTTTAAGAATAAAGTTTCTTTTTATTAGAAAGGGGCATTGATTTTATTTCAATCCTACTTGGGTTTGGCACTTATTACATGAACCCCATGTGTATGTGCATTTATATGTTTGTTCACCTATTAAAGTAAATATTTAATCACTAAACATCATTTAATCACCATTTTTATGCTTGCTCATAACTGTTATTAAAACAGGCAAAACTCTCCATATAGTAGTGCCACTCAGAAGGCCTGTGCACAAAATCCCTATCTAGTACATACTCATACATTATCTCCAAACTAGGGTTGAATTAGATCCTAAGATCAAGATGCAGTGCTCTCAGATACCCAAGGCTCTTCACCGACTAGTCTGGGGATATTGGATAAGTAGGCACTAGATAGGAATTTCATGCACAAGCCTTCTGGAATCCATTGATTACTCTGGCTTGCACTGAGCAGTACTACTGTGCAGAGAGTTTTCCTGTTTGAATAAGTTATAAGAAAGCATAATAAATGGTGATCAGGTGATGTTTAGTGGTTTAATAACAATACTTCTTAATAGGATAGTGGTAGCTATGGTTATTAAAGAACCAAAAACACTAAAATATATGGGTACTGAACTGAGTTCAGACCTATTATATAAGATAATGAGATTGGATTTAAAATATTATTGTGTTTTCAATTTTATTCCCATAGAGATAAAAGGTAGCTGCTGAAGGGTTGCATTAGATCCTAAGATCTAGATGCAGCGTTTTCAGATCCAAGGCTCCTCACTGAATAAAGTAACAAGCTAGAAACTTCTCTGGGGATATTGGATGAGTAGGCACTAGATGGGGATTTTATGCACAAGCCTTCTGGCATTCATTGATTATTCTAGCTTGCACTAAGTTGGACTACTGTATGGAGAGTTTTGCCTGTTCTAATAAAGTCAATATTAGGTATTCAATTTATTACTTTACCTTATGTTCTTTTTTTCTTTTTGTTTAGCCTGCTATGGTTAACATATAAGGGTGTGTTTTTACATGGATTGTAAGATACCCTTACAGTATATTTTATACTAGAGTCATGTTACCTTTGCCTATATCCAAAAACAATTGTCACACGAAGCACGCGTAAAATAGAGGGAATTTGCACCCTATCAAAAATGTTTTTGCCATTTCCTTCAAAATTAAACTCTCCCTTTTGGTAAAGTTAGGTTCTTCTTTGCTCTTTTAAAGCACCCTTTACATGTAATTGGTGTCATCATGCATCAAAATTTTTACTATTTTGCTATTGATACATCAAACCATGTGTATCTCTTATCAAGTCAAAAAAATTGACCAAAATATATTTAAATTCAAAGCAGACTGAGATTTAAAATTTTGATGCTTATGGCTTGAAATGCCTAATTGAAGCAGTGATGCATGACAATATTAGTTTAAAATATTTATATAAGCTACATTAGCCATACATAGGCAAGCCAAATTTATATAATGATATTTATCACTCATCTCACATAAGATCACTTATCAACTTTATAATTTGGGTACTATTTCCATACCTTTTCAGTACTTGTCACTAATAAACCTTGCATAAATAAATAAAAAGTTATACTTTCCTGAAACGTATGTGATCTCAATGTCAGTTACTTGCTCACTTTTTAAGTGTGTAGTTGATCATTCCAAAATGCAATGATATGTAATGTATGTGCTAAGGTCTGCCTTATTCAATGATGGCATTTTTAGATTCCATAGACTTGGGAGCCTGGAGATATGATACGTGTAGCATGCACCTGCTTGAGAAGGACATTCTTATTCCCCATGAACATAGTAGTCAATATGTAATAAGCTTGACCTAGACATCCCTTTCAACATCATGGACAACTTGTTCTCAGAGTTTAGTATTACCAGAACTCATGAGACATCAATATAGACAAAAATATAAAACAGAGGTAAAAAGAATTTTTTATTGGATCTAATTATATGTTCTACTGGCTAACTATAGATGATGCATGCAATATTTTGAAAATTTTTAATGGGTAATATGTAATCATCGATAATGTTTAGGCATATTATTTCAAAAAAATCTAAGTAAAATCATAAATATATTTTATTTTTAATTAATTATAATAAAAATACTATATAAAAATAATTACAAATAATTATATATACTATGAAATTATGCAATTTTCCCCTTTAACTTTCCTAAGAAAAAATGGAAGTTTTTTCGTATTTTTATTTAAAAAGTCAATCAATCAGCAATTTCTAGTTTTATTGGAGGGGTTAAACTCATCCAAGGCAATAACTACCAGCAATTTCTCTTTTTTTCAAATGGACCATTCTTTACTAATAATAATCAATTAACTCAGTGCATTAGTCGTAATAAAGACTATGAAATTTATAAACAGGAGCAATATATATTTTTCCATCTCAATCAATAAAAAGTATGAAATTTGATCTAAACCACAAATGTTCTGTTTTTTTATTTTACATTCGTCAAAACCCAATTTAATTTACTTTAAAAATTCTTTTTTAATCCTTTAAGTAAAAACTTATTATGATTAACTTTTATAATTATGTGTATATTCATTCAGATAAACTATTTTGATTTATATAAAAGTAGTTTTCTTTATCATATTAAAAATTTAGATTTTTGTCAAAATCAGAAATGTTAAATAAAATATTTGTTTCAAATAAATATTTTTTTATATATTTAAATAATTTATAATTTTCAAAAATATTAAGAAATTGTATTTTTTAACTGATATTTCAGTTATTTAAGATTTTGTCTATGTTTCTTTTTACTTTTTTTAAGCCTTCACTATATAAATATTTATACATACTTAAGGTTTTGTTTTATAATATTGTATGGCATTAGACCAGTCTGTCTCAGTGTATATATATATAATCATTAAAAGTCATTCATCACTTAGACAATCCCAATATCAATAACAACAATTTCAAACCGTTGTCAAGGTAACATATATATTGCATTGATCATTTTTAGGAACAAGCAAGCAAGCAAGAATATGCTCTTTATAAATAGAGTATAAATTAATTAAAGCCCATTATGAAAATAAAGAAAAAGTGAGAAAAACAGAAAGTTAGGAATTAAATAATATTAAAATAATTATCTAGTTAATGTAAATCTAGACTTGCACAAACTTTATATCAAATTATTTGAGAACATATGTGTTGAATAAGGTAAATAATGTTTATTTTACTTCTAATACACTGTTTGGTTTAAACAAAGCTTATTTAACAAATATGCTAATTAATATTTTGATACAAATAATTGTGCGTGGTTAGTTGGCTTAAGTTCAAAATAACGTTTATATTTTGTATTTTTTTCATTTTTAGAGATAACCTGTTGTTATAAAATTTAAAAAAAAAAAAAAATTAGTTATGGATTTTATTAAATAAGATTAAATTCTCAGAATAAAAAAAAGTTAACTATAACAAAAAGTAGTAACTTTTGGTTGATATTTATTACTTAGCAAAGAATTTATAATGTATTTTTATTTTATTACATGCATTAATTGTTTAACAAGTAATAGCTATATTTTTGTGTAACTAAAATTTTGATTGGAGAATATTTTTTGTAAATCTTATAATAAAAAAAAATAAGAATAAAGAGGGAGCTGATTGTCAAAGACTTGAATCATATAAAACATCAAATAAATAATGATTGCAAAACAAAATGAAAAAAAAATAGGAAGTCAATAGTAATTTAAGTTAATGCTTTATGATTATAAAATTAACCTGTCTCATCTGTCAATTCACTCAAATAGGTAAGAAATACACATCATACTTTCTCAATAATGTTAAATAAATAGTTTCTGGTCAATCTATATATTGCATAATGAATTTATTAAAGAAAAAAACTAATATGTACTACCTTATTTTCAACAAATGATCAAGAAATGTTCTTCCATTTTTTATCTTCTTTATAAAATATTATAACTTTATTTTTCTTATTGCATTGCCAAATCCATATAATATTAATATCATTGATGTTCTTGATTACTTTTTACAATGCTTTTTAACAAGACGAATGCCTCAGCAATCTTCTTCTGAAGAAGATAGCTGGGGCAATTGAAATCATCACAGTGGGTTGTAAAAAAAATATTATAAAAGTAATAAAAAACATAAATGATATTAATATTATAGGATGTTTTTCCACATGAAAGCTAATTATCTCATTAAAAGAGAGCAAGTATGTTTCCTACATCATCATCATCAACCATTATCAATCCACTGCAGGATGAAGGTCTCTCCAAGTTTAATCCATCTTCTCTGATCTTTAGCTTCTCTTCTCCACAACACCCCTGCACATTTTCTTATTTCATCCATCCATCTCAAATGTGGTCTCTTTCTGGGTCTTTTACAATCTCTTGGAATCCAGTTTAAATTTTCAATTGTCCATCTATTATCATCTCTTCTAGCAATATGTCCAGCCCAACTCCATTTCAATCTTTTAATTTTTTCAATAAGGTCAGTAACACCTGTTTGTTGTCTTACCCATACAGTGCGTTTTCAATCTCTTCTTGTTACTCCCAACATACATCTCTCCATACTCCTTTGAGTGGTCTGAAGTCTCTGTATTGCTCTTCTATTAAGTGTCCAAGTCTCAGATCCATAAGTAAGAACTGGTAAAACACATTTGTTAAAAACCATCCTTTTCAAACACATAGGCATATTTCCTTTTAGTATCAAGTTATTTCTACCAAAAGCACTCCAACCAAGTTTAATTCTATGATTAATTTCCTCCATTATGTTTCCATATGTATTAATAATCTGACCAAGGTATTTGTAACTGTTAACTTCTTCTAATTCTTCATAATCAATCTTTATTTTCATATTTTGAGCAAATCGATTAAACATTACTTTAGTCTTTTTAACATTTATCTTTAGTCCTACTTTTCTACTTTCATCTGCTAACTCATGCAACATTTCCTGCAGCTCTGAAGCATTATTTGCAAAAACAACTACATCATCTGCAAAATCTAAATGACTTAAATAGTCTCCATTTACTTTCACTCCTTTAGTTTCCCATTTTAATCCACAAAATACTTCTTGCAGCACTGCTGTAAAGAGTTTTGGAGATATGGAGTCACCTTGTCTTACACCTTTCTCAATGTTTATTTTTCCAGTATCATTATGTAATCTAATTGTTGCTGTTGCATTTTTATAATATTCTTTAAAATATGACAATATCCTGGATCTATACCTTGATGATCCAATGCTTTAATCACTGAAGAAATGTGTATAGAATCGAATGCCTTTTTATAATCTACAAATCCAAAACATAATGACAACTCATATTTGTTTGTCCTTTCTATGACTTCTCTCAATACCTGGATATGATCTATTGTACTAAAACCACTTTTAAATCCAGCTTGTTCTCTTGGTTGGTGGAAATCCAAAGTTCTCTGTAGACGAGTTGTAATTATCTTGGTAAAAATTTTATATAAAACTGATAAAAGGCTGATAGGTCTGTAATTTCTAATATCTTCTTTATCACCTTTTTTAAATATTAATATTATTACTGCATTCTTCCAATCTTCCGGTACATCTTTATCATTTAGACATTTGGTATATAACTTTGCTAAAATTGTTTCTAATTCTTCACCTGCTTCTTTTAATATATCAATTATAATTCCATCATTTCCTGGAGCCTTTCCTTTCTTCATACACTTAATTGCATGTCTCACTTCTTCATTTAAAATTCTGGGCAATTCAGAAGATGTAATAGATATAGAAGGTACTTGTTCTTTATTACTATATAATTCTTGATAAAAATCTTCTACCAATTTCATGATGTCATCTCTCTTTTTAGTAATAATACCATCTTTTTTTCTTATTGCAGATAGAAATTTCCTACCAATACCAAAATTTTGTTTAACATTTTTGAGACTTTTATTTTCTTCTACAGCTTTCCTTGCTATTTCACAGTTATACTTTCTTATATCATTTTCAACTCTTTTCCGTACCATTTTACAAAATTCGAGATATTCAATTCTTTTTAATACATCATTTTTGTATATCTTCATATTCCTTCTTTTCTTCATAAATTCTCTAGTCTCAGTAAAAATTTTATTAGTCAATTGCTGCTTTTTTCTACCAGCTATGTTTGTTGCAGTTTTTAAAAGTGTATCAGTTATTTTCATATTAATTTCATTTAAATCTGAATCATGTTCAAAATCTCCTAACACTTGAAACCTATTTGTAAGTTCTAATTTAAATTCATTAGAATGTTTCTGAAGATTAGGAATATCAACTGTAAATATTGTTTTTCTTAATAATTTTTGTCTCTCTAGTTTTATATTAACACATAACTTACACCTTACTAATCGATGATCACTTCCTGTGTTAAATTTATTAAGAACATTATAATCTTGAAATATGTATTTCCTGTTAGTCAAAATATAATCCAATCCTGCTGTACCTTCATTTGGATGCTTCCATGTCCATTTCCTTTTAACATTTTTCTCAAAAAATGAATTCATAATATAAAGTTTTTCTTTTTCTGCAAACTCCACAAGTCTATGTCCTCTCTCATTTCTATTACCATAACCAAAATTACCTACAGCATTTTCATCTTTCATTTGTCTACCAATTCTAGCATTAAAGTCTCCCATAACAATTTTAAAATGTTGTTTACTCTGATCAAAAGCCTTTTGTACATCCATATAAAAATCTTCTACTACTTCATCACTATGAGAACTTGTTGGGGCATAAACCTGAATTATCTGCATTTGGTATCTGCTATTAAGTTGTATAACTAATCTTGCCACTCTGTTCGATACACCATCAATCTCCACAATATTGTTCTTCCACTTTTTATTTATAAGGAATCTTACTCCACTTGTATTTCCAATATGTGTGCCTTTATAATAGAATATATGTCCACTTTTTAAATCAATTGTTTCTTCTCCTTTTCTTCTAACTTCACAAAGTTCAATAATGTCCCATTTAATATAAGACAGTTCTTCTTCTAATTCTTGCAATCTTCCTTCACTTGAAAGTGATCTGCAGTTGTAAGTACCTAAATAAAAAGTCATCATCAAATGGCAGCCTGGGTCCGCAATCAAGGGATTCTTAGCACCCTCCGCCTTCGGCCACCAACCACTGCCTTGGTTAGTGACTTTACAGCCTCCTGGGAATAAGGGCCATGCTTTATTTTTGTCTGTCATAATTGTATATATATATTGGAAAAATATTTATCATTTACACAAACATTCATTCTGCCTTATCAGGCACTGAGAAGAAAGACCATGGTGTTTCTTGATCTTAAACTCAGAGGTAAAAAGCCAATAAACTCACCACGCTGGCTAATGCATGTTGGTGAGCAGCCCATCCATGTTCGTATACTATATGAATAATCACATAGTAATAACAGCTGCAATGACAAGAACGTATGGAGTGGACATTAGGAATTTGCCCTGCTCGGTTCCTTTAAGGCCTCCAAGAGGAATCAAAGGGTCTCCTTTCAGTTAATAGCAAACTTCTTTCTGCAGCCATGTTTTCTACATATCTGCTTATAAATGTTGCAGATCAATAGAAACGTTTCATATCTCATTTATAATATTATTATGGTATCAATATTTTAATTTATGCAGTTTGAGAAACTTTAGAAAATATTTTAACTTTATTTAAGCACAAGAAGTTGCATAAAAATTTAAGTGTTTATTCTTATTTTATTTTCTTGCAATATTTGCAGAAAAAACAACATTGTCTATTAATACAAAACAAATTTAACTTTTTTTTTTCAGGTTAACCTTTAATATTAATATATTTTACTATATTTAAGTGTATATTGTATATATTGCTGTTTGTAAAGAAAAAAAAAGTATATTGGATGGACTGTGCATTTTAACCTTAATTATATTTTGGAATTTTTTTTTTTAATATATACATTTGTGTTTTGTTTTAAAGTGACAAATATTTTAGAAAATTTGAATTGTATTCAACCTCTCACAGTTACAAATATAAATGAATCAGTCTGTGATTATTGGTTATTGTAAAATGTTAAGAATAAAATTCTTTTATCACTTTGACAAATCTGTTTTTTAGCTAAGTCATTTATTTAGGGATAATATTTATGATGCAATATTCACATACCAATAATTAATTTGATATTTATTTGAAAAAATAATCATAATCATGTGTTTTTAGTGTTCAAAATTACATCATAAATTTGTTTTTCATAAAAGAAATACATAATTTAGAAAATGGTAAAATTATTTCCAGGAAGTTTAAAGTCCTCAATAAATAAGGGAAAATGTCATTAGAATAATAAAATTAAATTTAATGATGTAATAAACATATATAAAATTAAACCAGAAATATGTGAGATTTTAAATATAGTATAAAATTTATTAATACTTGTGAAAGTTTAATCTCTTGAATTGTATAGCATTTTCAATTATTATGTTGTTAATCAAAATATTTAGTTATGATTTATAAATATAGTTTTTTTTTTTCCATATGTCATAGCTTTGGCCGGGAGGCGAACCCACAACCGACTGCAACCAACTATTTGCTTGCAAGGCAGCTGCTATGACCTCTCGGCTAACAATGCTTGACATTAAACAGAGTTATAATAATGACTTGTGATTTAGTAATATGGATTATGCTTTGTTGATTTTTACACATTTTACATCTTGCTGAGTGATATATATATATATGTCTGTGGATATGTTACTAAAACAACACAAAATTCATAGTTATATGTTAAATGCAAAAAAAAATACTCATTTTCCCCTTCTATGATTGAAGTGGTACTAATGATATAATATTTCTCACAAGTTATCCCATAATTGGACTGGATTGTATATGTTGCATTTGTTTAAGATATAAATCAAAAAGAGAATAATATTCAAATTTACATGCATATTTCATATTTTTCTATATGATAGTTAATTTAAGCTGTATCCATGTAAAGACATTAGTGAATTATATTCAATAATTTATCATATTTAATTAATGTGCTTTACATCATAAGCCTTACAAAAAGGAAAATTGCTTCAAAATAATATTTTATTTTTAAAAAATCTACATTTAACTGATTCATTTTATAATGCCATTTGTTCATCTTAAGTTATGGTATTTTAATACAAGTGGATTTAATGTAATATGGTTGTCAAGCTATGATGTTATCTCAATCAAGATGGAATATAGATACATGAAGTGAAATTAGCACCATGTGTGTTTTTATGGCTGTCAAGTTTGTTTTATTAAGCTTGGTGGATAACTATTTATTTATGATATGAAGACTATTTTTCTTTTTGAGATATGCAATATTTGTCTACAGACTTACTATTATTTGTATGTCAGTTAATTAATTAATATAATTAATTATCTAATGATATGTTTGCATAAATTTTTTATATAATATCTTATATGCTGTTCATAATTTACAAAGATTAAATTAAGTTTACATTAAATAATAGGATAGTAATACAGTTCTTAACAAAATATAAATCAAGATTAATGAAAGTATTGATTTAGAAGTTTAAACAATATATCAATAGTAAACAATTTGATTGGTAATACAATTTTAAATTTAATCGTAATGTTTGGTACAAATAACATTCATTGATAATATTTTGTAGAATAAATATCACATGAAGTAATCATTATTAAAGATGATTGCTGAATTCAAATATTCATTTATCTGATACAATAATCATTATAGAAATGCATTAAAACTATATATATATATCAAAATTATTAGAAATATTATATTTAAGTATATTAAGTTTTTTTTTAATAAATAGAATGCAAAAGTAGAAATCTTAAGAAAAGCTTCAACTTATGCTACTTTGGTTAGAATTTAGATTTTAATGATCCAAAAAAGAAAAGTACATGATGAAAGATGAAGAAGAGTATAACTAAATATTTTAGAATACATAAGTGAAAAATAAAAAAGAATAAGAAGTTATATTTTTATTAATAGTGAAAATTATTGCATTGTCATGTTACTTTATTATAAATTTTGCAATTAATAAATGTAAGTACGTTAAAAAGAAAATATATTAAATTTCACTTACGTTGTCTTCTACGGGTTCTATAAACTTAATGATATTTATTTTTTTAAACCATTATGTCTTATAATGAGAATTTTATTGCTTAAGAGAGGTCAATAATAGTCTTCAATTTTTTTAGATCTGAAAACTGTTTCCATACTTCTTATTTACTTTATAAGTCATGTCTCTCTTTCTAATCTTATCACATAATGAGATCAGATATCTACTAGGTCACAGTTCTATGGTAATCCAAAAAATATTTATAAGTAAGTCTATTAATCCTGTTTTTAATCTTGACAATTCTGTTATTAGGCTTTATTATCTTAGTATCCCAAGAGCAGCACTTTTTTTTCTCTCCTGTAAAAGTCAATTACTCTAACTATCCTTATATAAAACCGATATTTATTTTCTAATAAATATTTGATTTTCTGCCATTATAATTGTATGCAATTTACAATTTTATTTGTTTATGATATGATTTTAATTTATAACATATCAAGATATACCATTTTGAAACTTACCAGAGATAATGAAAACATAGAGGTCAATATTATGTAAAACTGTATCTTTCATCACAATCACATGTGATGTGGCTTTTTTTTTTTTTGGAATCATGAATCTCTCAGTCACTATGTTCAGAGAAACTTCCACCTTACCTTCCCTTTTCATTCACCACCCTAATTTTTTTTATATTCTTCTTTATCCTGCTTAATCACATGTCAACAACATAATCTTTGTCAACTCTATGGCCTTTATACATAAATCCTCTTTACCTTTTGCCAAACCTAGCATAAAAACCTACTTTCTGTATAATTACTTTGTTTATATTTATTCTCCCACAACTTCATTATCTGTACCCTTTGTGCTTGTAAGCATTTATATTTAATTATCAGAGGCCTAATATTTTCCATACCTTCCTTGCATAACTTCCAGACTAAATCATCCATATTTTTCCATTTATGTGATATTCTCTTGTTACTAAAGATCCTGTTTGAGCCTTAAATAGTAAACTACTTTTCTTGCTATTATCATAAATTAACTTGCCCCAAATATTCTGTTTACTTCTGTATACATTTTAACTCTTTTTACTCTCCATACTAGTTCTCCATCTCTCCAACTCCCTATTTTGTATTAATGCATCTATTCTTTTATCCCATTTCTTGTCACTAAAACATTCAACAATTTTCCTAACACAATCATCTTATCTTTTGTATAAATATACTGACATAAAGTTTTTATCCAAAACTTCTACATACCATACTACCTTTCTGTCCCATTTTGTTGCCTGTATTTTACTCATAACCCAATTAAATACTATTTTGGCTATTCTCTTATTTCCCATAAATTGAAATCTACCAAATATTTTCAGCTTGCTTTTTGCATCTCTCATATAAAAACTTGACCATCTCATTACTCCTTGAATTGCCTCCTTTGCTATCCATACATATGCATCTACTGCATGTCTTCCCTGCTTCTCTTTGTACTTTTCTAAGTAATTTAACACCCCATTGCTAACATATAAAACATCATTACCATAAATTAACCCTGCTACTGCCATTCTTTTTCATACCATTCTACCTATATTATATTTATTATATAAAAACAATGCTCATTTCCTTATCAGTCCCTTTATTTTCTTTGCTTTATTTATCAATTTTTTGTCCCATTCATCCAAGCAATTTCTCTGATTACTTAAAATGATTTCCAAATGTTATACCTATTCACCACATTTAATTTTATATCCCCCAATAAAAATTCTTTCTCTTTCCCCAGTATTAATCATCATTATTTTTTTATTTTTCTTCTCTCAATTTAATCCCCATCTCTTTACCACCCTTGTGCATGTCTTCAGCATAACTTCCATATCTTCTCTACTTTCTGTGGACAAGAAGATATCCATAAATAAAAGATCTGATAATGTATATATTCACTTACCACCTATTAATGGGGTCTCTATCCCTCTTTCTAATTCTCTATGCTCTCTTCATTTGTCTCAAATATTACAAAAACAATATTGGTGACATAGAACATCCTTGTCTTAGTCCCATTCCATTTTTAACTTTAACCAATTTTATATTTCCTAATTGATAGATATAGTAATTACTTTCATATAATTTTTTAATAAGATCCATTAAAGCTCCATCCATTCCCAAATTTATTAAACTTAGCCATACTCTATTTAACAATTCTATCATGTGCCTTCTCTATATTTATAAAAATTATATATAATTATCTATCTGTATTCCTGCTCACATCTATAAGTTGTGTAACTACAAATAAACTATCTCCTATATGCCTATCTGATCGAAAACCTCCCTGCATTTCTCCCAGTATATTATTTTATTACATTTGTTTTGTGACTCTTCCAGTCACCATATATGTAAAAACTTTATATAATACTGATATTGCCACTATTGGTCTATAATTGTTTAACTTTTTATGATTGTTACCCTTTTCTTTAAATTGTAGTCTATCTCTTGTATTATTCCAGCTATTTGGAAATTCTTTCTTTTGTACCATTTTATTAAAACATGATAATAGATTTAATTTTGCTCTTTTCCTAAATTCATCATTATCTTTGCTGCCCATCCATCTAAACCTCTTCCCTTTTCACTTTCTTCTCTGTGTCATTCAATTCATTTTCTGTAAACCTAATATTTCCATTACTATATGCTTTCATGTTTGTTGTCACTCTGTCCTTTACATCTAACATATTTTCCATTGAAGCAGTAAGATTCGTATTCAAATCTTAAGTTTCACCTTTTTCTGTCATCTCTCAATGACCGATCTATCCCGCCCAAATTTAAACTTTTTGGTATCGAATTGTGTGTGTAGCAATATTAAAAATGTATAGATCTATGTAGAATTCAGCATAAACATGCACACATTTCAATCTCAAATTAAAGGCAATAAATAGGGATAAAATAATATAATTTAGATTTCTTTTAGTTATATAATTTTGTATAATTTTAATCATTTATTTTGGATTATAAGTTCGTATTTATTGCTTTGTTTAAATTTCATTTAATAATAATTCTAAAAAAATCTGATGTAATATTTAATTAAAAGTTAAAATAATCTTATGTTCCCTTTTTGTTTTTGAAATTTAAAAGCATCGGTCAGTGATAGATAATAGATTAATTAAAGAAAAATTCCCCAAAATGTAATTAGTAAATGTAAAATGTAAACAATAGAACGGCAGCTTTCTTTAATTAAAAAACCAACAAAATGCATTGATTATCCTCAGGGCAGATTAAGTAGAACCTAAAAATACCTTAACAAAAATGTGAAAGATCAAGATAAAAAAGAGAGGCCATCTTAGACTTGCTGGAGACATTCACTAAAACGTTAGCTTTGCTCTTGATCACTGAGAGTATCCAAAAATAATAAAAATAATTTGTTCCTGCCAAGGTATGACCGAGTAAAGCACCTAGATTATTCTCCATCGGGAGATGGCCTATTGGATGCCGAACTTTCCATTGCCCATCATAAATTCACCATGAAGATCTGCTGCCTGAAATAAATGAAAAAGCTGCTGCTGCTGTGAAATTAAATGAAATATCTAAATACAAGAAAGAATTGCCACTCGTGAACCTTTTGCTGCTAAACTAATGGAATCAGAAAACTTCTTATAAAACAGGTACCTGTCTGTGTTCAAACTCTAGAGTACTCTAATAATATGCTATAGCTCTTCTTCATACTACTTATCTAAATTATAAAATGTAAAACTACCATATGTATAACTAAAACTGAATAATTAACTTAATGTGTAAATTTCTCTAATAATCTAGCTTACCTCATTCTATCTTGGGTGCGTATTTCTAAAATCTACATTTTATCTATATTTATTATTTAATTATTGCATGCTCACAATTGTCTCTATTTTCAAAGTTTAAATCTATGATCATTTGAAACAGTGAATGCATGTCACATTTTCATTAATATGTACTTTGTCGGGCCGAGGCAGAGACCAGCCTGACATTCTTATAAACCATAACTAACTTAACTTTCATATAAATCGACACGCATTCAGTGCATCACTTATTGTAATGCAGGGTCTACTACTTCGCAAATGGCTGATGTATTAGTTATAATAATTGCCAATTTATATAGGTTTTGTATTTATTAAATCATCATGAATAATTCCAGAAAATTACATTTCTTTGAGAGTCACCAACGTTCTTTAGTAACTGTTGATAATGTAGGGCCGAATTAGAAATCTATTTAAATCTTATCATAATCGTTTATACTTATACATGTGTTACGTTTTAAAGACGCGATGATCTATTCCACCGTAAATATTCAGGATTCTTCAGGGTTGAAATTAACCCCAGTCATCCTACACAAGCGGGCATAATGGGTGCTCCCGTAGGACTTGACAACGTCATGCAGCCAGCCGGCAAAACTGCGACACAGACCGCTTGTCCCTGGTTATGCTTATGTGACACCTTACTTCATCGGGCTGAGGCAGAGACCAGCCCGACATTCTTATAAACCCATTCGCGGCATTGCAGTTTCAATATACTGCCATTCCATATCGCCTTTCTAAAGCGTACCACGTGTTCCTTTGCTTAATTTTATTATTCTATATATCACTCCGCCTCTGCATTATCTTCATAATTCACTCTCAAATAAATGTTTGCCCTTAGACATAAAATAAATATTTTAATTAAATAAATATATGTCCGCCGCTACTCTTAACTCTTACTTTAGACTCTTGCATAGCAAAGGTGTAAATTCCCCAAGGCATGCATTAGAAATACTTACTCGAGAATTTTAGGTAGCTAGATTACGCCCTCAAATAAATGAATTCCTTTTGTAAACAAATAAATAATGTATTCTTTAAAATATACTCATGTTGCAAATCCCGCTACTGAAGCTTTGAATCCCTAAAATATTATTAGTCAATGATTTTATTAAAATGTATTAATAAATAATTTTAAACTATATGTCTGCAGTTACGTTTCATTTATTCGATACCCATTCTATCTAATATTTCCTAGATTATGTAAATATGAATGTTTAATTAATATTAGTTTGATTATTGGCTAACTCGAGAATAAAATCATGAATCTCTTGCATATCCCTGACCACCGTGCCTAAGGAAATATTTACTAATGTCGCATCAGATGCGTTGTTTCGTGGATTGTATTGTGGAACCGATAAACTATGTTCGAACTCAGTACCACGGGTGGCTTCGCTACTCGATGGTGCTGCTGTTCTGTATGGTGGTCGAATTCTGCACTATGTTTATGAGTCACACGTTTTCTGACCGTTACTCCATATATATTACATACTTGTTTAAGATTGTCTTTACTTCTTCTCTAGAACTATACTCTATTCCCTTATCATCTAGTAATACTATTTCTCTCCCCACTATATTGCTTCTGATAATATAGTTCCATTTTTTTTACTCCCAATTCTTCCACTCTTATTAATATCTTCCAACAATCTACTATTTAATTTCATACTCTTTATATAATTATCTCTATACGATAACCATTCCTTCTAGTGGACATTATTTACATTACATTGCCATAAATATATTATTAAAATACATACATTAAATATAATTATAATTTAATAATTATATTTATTATAATATAATGTAAATAATGTCCATTGAGGAGGGTGGTGCTGTAGAGTAATTGGCAATTGGTTGTGTAAAAAGAATAACCTTGAAAAGATTCCATTAAGAAATGAAAGTCAGATTGATGTATTAAATATTTTTATTTATTTATAGTGAGGGCCTATTTCAATTTTGTTTTAAATTGATTATTTTTAATTTTATATACAGAAAACAACATCATGGACCAATTTTTAATATTGAAATTTGATCATTTAAAGTAGCTGTATTTGTATACAATATTCCATTTTACTTATACGCATATATTCTAAATACTATTTTATGTAGGAATAAAACATTATTGATGCTTTAACAGAAAATACTTATTGTTATGATTGCATTGATTTAAAAAAAATTAATTTGAAAATAAGTTTTTATAACTGAATCTACAAAGTATCTGCACAAAAGTTATGAACAAATGTAAATATGTCAGAATGAAATTGAAAAAATATTTGATTATAAATCTCTACTCATAGCTCTAATTAAAATATTAAAAAAAAAACATTGTTTTTATTGGATTTTGATTTGTTGATTAGAATAGAAATTTAGTATGTTATTGTTTTAAACAATTATTAATTTTGTGTTATTTTTGTTTTAATTGCTAAGGTTTTTAATTTTTTATGACTTAATTTCAATAGATTTTTATTATAGCCATGTCAAAGAGAAGATGTATGTTCAACAATCCTTTAATCAAAATTTTCTTCTTTATTACAAAAAGGCATTAAATGCTCAAACAAGGTATTGAAGTGAAAAATTAATATTTTTAAAACAAAAAAAATTTATGGGGCAAAAAAAGGAAAAAAATTTGTAACAAGAAAACTATATTTTCTTACTACTCTTTGAAATCAATCACAATTTTAAACCAATGGCAAAAACAAGGCAATGCTACAAATACAAAAAATCATGCTAATTATTAATATTTAAATACTAGTGTACTTTATAACCCTGGAATTTAAATGTAATTATAGGGGATTTGAATCCAGACTTTCAATCTCACTTTATCTATCCAATCTATTTCATACAACAGATGAATGCTTTTTTCAGCATGAAACATTTATATTAGAGATCTTTTTTCACATGTGTGTTGTCATATGTATCAGTTGTATAAGATAAAAACAGGCAAAACTCTCAATACAGTAGTGCCACTCAGTGCAAGCCAGAGTAATCAGTGGATACTAGAAGGCTTGTGCATAAAATCTCTATCTAGTGCCTACTCATCCAATATCCCCAGACTAGTTTCTAGCTTGTGGCTTTCATCAGTAAGGAATCTTGGATCTAAAAGCACTGCACCTAGATCTTAGGATTTAATTCAACCCTCCAGCAGCCACCATTTATCTCTACTTAACTACAAGCCATGAGTCTTAAATTGAAAACACTATAATATTTTCAATCCAAGCTCATTATCTTTTATAGTCATATAGATCTGAACTCAGTTCAGTACTTATGCATTTTGGTGTCTTTGGTTCTTTAATTATCATAGCCACCACTATTCTATTTGGCAGGATTGATATTAAACCACTAAACATCACGTGATCACCATTTCTTATTCTTGTTCATAACTGTTTTTAAAACAGGAAAAATTCTCCATATAGTAATGCCACTCAGTTCAAGCAGAGCATCCATTGATTATTCTGGATTGTACTGAGTATCACTACTGTATGGAGAGTTTTGCCTGTTTTAATAACAGTTATAAACAAACATAAGAACTGGTGGTCATGTGATGTTTAGTGGCTTGTATGAGATAAATTGGATAGCTAAAGGGAGCCTGAAAGTCTAGGTTCAAATCTCCTACAATTTTATGCTATTATTGTAATTATCTTTTTTACTAGACTATGGAACAAATATTAAAAGACTTCAAATTAATTTTATTATAACTATCATTTCCAAAGAAAGCCATATCAAATTAAAATGGTTTCTATTTTAATGAGATATTATTTAGCAGAAAAAAGAATATAAATAAAGATATTTGAGTTTTTACAATTACTTGGTGAAATGTGATTTTGAAGACTTTAGCCTAATAAAAGTTGCACTTTTATTGTCAACAATTCAAACACAAATTTTAATACTAAAAAAGGAAAAGGCAAAAATAATGTAATTGCAAAACTGTATGACTCTATTAAAAGAATCACAATTGAAATAGGTTACATAGAACAGGATGTGCACAGTGTTTTCCTAACTGCTGCAGTGTTTTTCCAATTGGCTTTCAAATTTTTATTGCCAAAATGTAAGCATTTTTACATATTGCAGGGACTGAGTGAATAAAAACACTTTATGACTTTGTGAATAAAGAATATCAAATTTGCTGTGCATATATTGTTATCATTATTTGCTTTAGAGAGATTAATTAATTGATGGTCTTAAAATTCTCATTTCATATTTTTCTTCTATTGATAAATACCCTGTGATAAGCTAAAACTTTTGAAAATCTACTTTCATTTATGTTTTTATAATTTTTTGCAGGTCAACTAAATATTATTTCCACAAGATAATTATAACTGCATTTGAAGTCCAATCTTAAATTGCCATTTTTATTGAAAAAATAGCTAAAAAAAGAATACATTGAAGTTGCTATTAAAAATTTTTTAAATAATTTAATTGACAGAGTTTTTTAAACATTCAAATTTTAAACATTATGCAAATTCAACAGTAATATAATGTGTAAGAGAATAGGCCTATCCCTATAAACAGTCAAAATGCTAAATAAAACTGTTAAGTGTAAAATTGTTGTGAATTCATAATTTTCATTAAAATATATTCACCCATCTGCTAAATTAGATCAAGTTGCTTTATTCAATAAATTTTACTGTTTGAAAACATACACTCAGATGAAAAGATTATGAAATGTTTGAAATTGAATGGAGTGAAAAGTTGTAACAAGTTTTTGGACATTTTTATATATCTATATGCATCTTTTGAAATAGAATTTTCATTCATGTAGTTATTGTGATTTTTCTATATAACTGAAATCTCAATAACAGCAAGAAAAAAAAGACACATGTGGTGTCCGTTTTTCTGCTCCAAATTCTGGGATCTTTAATATACATGTATGCTTAGTAATTGTTTTAATTATAGTTATATACATTTTAAGTACTTGTCCATAAGCAAAAATAATAAACAATAACGTTTGATAACCAATGTAATTTTTCGTTATTTACTATATTCTTAAAATATTTTTTCCTACAGTCAGATATTTTAGAGCTATATCGTAATCTTTAATCTGAGTTTTTATAAATACTACAATGATTATAGCAAAAAATAACTTTTTTTCTTTAATTTTGTTTTAAATACATATATATTCCTAATCGGGGCTCATTGCTTTTTTTTAATCATTTTATTATATTCTATAAACTATATATTTATTTATAGGCGTATACATAATTTATATTTTTAAGTGCGTTATCAATCCATTTTTATTTTCATCATTAGGAAGCAAAGTTCTCAAAATAAAACTTTTTTATTAGAATAATTTATTTTCTATATTAAAGAGATTTGCAAAATTAACGTTAGATGGAGCAAAGTTTATCCAAATTGCCGTGCACTTTTATCTAATAATAAAGATTATTAAATTATCTGGCATCAGTTTGTCTTCTAATCGCTTTTTATAATTAATTTTAATTTACTTATATCACAAGAAGTCATTAACATCTACCACCACGCTATAAATTGCATTACTAAAGACATTTGCTGCGATCCGTTATTTAACGCAGAACTTATTCCAGAAACACTTAGATTTTAATAAAGAAGCCCTGCGGCTATATGAATATAGATTAAGATGTTTTTATTTTGTAAATTAAAAGTGATAATGAATTTCAAAATGAAAAAAAAAAAATGAATAGTAAAAAATTCTGATTGCAAAAAGCTCTTTTTCTTTATTTTTACTTTTTATTTCTTTTTTGAATTACCATTTATTAAAAATCAACAGGGAGTTATTTCTGTTAACAATAGTTTAAATATATATATATTAATTCATATATATATATATGTAAATACGTGTACATTTTTACACTAAATTTAATGTAATTAGACAGGACTTGAACTCAGACTTTGAAGTTCCCTTCAGCTATCCAATCCATCTCATACAGCCAATACACATGTTCACATACTTGTGAAAAAGATAAATGTTCTCCAACATAAGTACTTCGTGCTAAATCAGCACTCATCAGTCGGTCCAGATCACTATCTGCCATACACATATACAATCAGTGCTCAGTTTATATTAAGATAGCAAATCTTCAAACTTTAATGGACAAGCCTCAACCTTCTTCACCCTTCAATTCTTAAGCCATCCATATCATTGAAAATTAGAGGACATATTTTGGAGATCATTTATCTTTTTCACATTATATGGTCATCCGTATTGGTTGTATGAGATGGAGTGGATAGCTTTAGGTTGCTTGAAAGACAGAGTTCATGTTTTATCTAATTACATTAAATTTAGTATACACAATATACATGTATTTAAATATTACATATTCAGTCTGTATTCTGTCCATCCCTCTTATGTGCATTTAAATGAACATATTAAGATCTTATATGTGAGAGGTCAAAGTGACAAAGTCAACATGGATATGACAATATTATTGGCATCAACAAGGGCTTTCAGTATTTCATCCTCAAATTTTTAATCATGTGATTGGCTGAAGAGTTGGAGGGTGAAGAAGATTGAAGTGTGTCCTTTAAAGTTTGAAGATTTGCTATCTTAATATAACTGAGCACTGATTGTATATATGTGTGGAAGATGGTGATCTGGACCAACTGATAAGTGCTAGTTCAGCACAAAAGACATATATTGAAGACCATTTATCTTTTTCACATATATGTGGTCATGTATATTGGTTATATGAGATGGATTGGATAGCTGTATGGAACTTGAAAAAGACTAATTTCAAGTTCTATCTAATTTATATATATATATATTGTAACCAGTTGGGTTACATGGCACCCAGCAACATAGTTGGGTGTGTGAATATATATATATATATGTGTGTGTGTGTGTGTGTCTGTATATTATGCCCTTTTGATTAGGCTCAAATAGATTCACTGAGTCAGTTTTTAAAAAAATTCTAAATTAAGGATACCTTTCGATTGGTGTAACTACTGTGTAATGTTGGTAATGTTTTAAAATGCTTTATTAAAGTAAAAGTGAGATTAGTAAATACATAAAAACTATATTAATATGTTAAAATAACAAAGTAAAGCTAAATATTATAATTTTGTATGGTTGGGGAAACTGCCCATAGTAAAATAATATGCTAAAAAATCCTAATAAACAAGTGCTAAAAGCTAATTTTAAAATCATGACTTAAAATTAAATACGTTAGTGTATTTTAAAATAAAAATTATATTTAATATTTGTGATATAAATTATTTATTTAAATGTAATATTTTGTGGTAGATAAATGTGTTTAGTTTAATAGTATCAAAATTATTATTTTAAATTCTATTATTACATTATTATTCTTTAATATAATATTTTTTGTAATTATATATTCATTTCTGTTATCAGACAATAATTATAAAAAAAATTGGTACATTCTGTCTGGATTTGAAAGTCATGTGACACAAATACTCATACTTGTGTGCTTACAAGATTTCTAGATAAAGTTTCAAAATTACTTTAGATTTGTGCTAAAAATTGAAACATTTGTTTGTCACAAGATAAAAAGTAACTTATAAAATATTTAATTGGGTGGTTTTAAAAACAAAAGTAGTTAATAAAATTAGATTTTTAAAAATAGATACATTAAAAATAAATATTGGATAAATTAATAAAATATTATTTTTAAAATGTTATTTTAAAATGTTTAGTTTGTTTAAATAAAAGTATAAAATTAATTTAGAATCAAATAATATAATATCTAATATTTTTGAATGAGTCATGATTGTTATTTTTGATTTTTAATTGTGCAATATTGACTGATGTGTAAATTAGATCACCAGTTAAAGATCTAATAGCCAATTAAAGTATCAGTTTAATTTACTATAAAAGTAGAAGTTCACATGTTTCTGGGTGCTTTTAATAACTTAATTAGGTGTTTTTAATAACTTAACTAGATACTTAGTAATGAATTAATTCTCTTAATAATTTTTTTTTTTAAAATATCAAAGTATTGCTTAGTTTATTACTTGGAATAATTATTTTAAAAGAAAGTATTGAAAAGATTATAAATGTATTAAGCTAAAATCAGCATTGTTAAAGCAACAAGATTCCCTATCAAGTATTTCTATTAAAACTTGAACCAGCTTCATGGTAGCCATGGAATTTATATCAGAAATAAATGTATATTCGAAAAAATTAAGGATAGAGTTACAAATACCAAATGAAAATATAATTCTAGAAATATTATTGGAAAAAAATATATCATTATTTTGTTTTGGTATTTTGGACATTGTCATGGAAATTGGACAGAAAAATTCATTGAAAATTTACTTTAAATGCACTATATTGTAAGAAAAGATAGCCATATTGGTAAAGCAAAGCTATATGATAAAAACTTTAACTTTTAATATTTTAAGAGAATATATTTTTAAAAAAGTTGCAGTAAATATTTTAAAGAAGTATTTTTTTAAAAAAAGTTTATTGGGAACTTTTCCTTTAAATGATAAAGATATAAAAACCAATAGTACTGCAAATATATTTTATATGACAATTCATCATTGTTTTTAAAAAAGACTGCATTTATTTAATAATGTAAAAAAACTGATTTTGGAAAATTATTCTTTGGAAAAGAAATACATGGGTAATTAAAATTATACTGACAAAATAATTTTATAATAACTTTATTTAAATTATTAAAAGATATTTTAAAAATGGAATTATAAAGTGCGTATTTTCTGTACAAGTACACAGTTAATCCATATAGCCATAACTAATGTATCAAAAGGCCCATGTAGGATCCTATTGAATGGAAAACTCTGGAAGATTATTTTATAACTTTCCAAGGTGATATCACATTTAATAATCATTATCCTGAAAGATATAGACAAGTGACTATAATTTTTATGAACTTTCATCAAAGGATTAATGATTATTTTTCTCAATAATTTCAGATTTAAAAGTCGACATCATTTCATTTTTTTATCATTTATGAGTTAACCATGCTGTGTGCTTGAGGGAAAGAGAGCTCTGTGCTTTGTTATCAAGTGTTGAACAGTAGCATTGTCTTAGTAACTGTACCGGGGAGAATAAAAGTTTTTGTTCTAAAGCATTGGATAGTAGTTGTTTTAACAAACATTTTGGGAGAAGAAAAAATGAAAAACGTCTATGAAAGACTTTTAACGAAGAAAAATTAGGAGAAAGAAAAGAATATTGTTTTTTAAATTTACTTTATAGCAGATTGGAGTTTTTCATAAATATAGTCTTAATTATCTTTTTGCTTACTAATAATAGTATTAAGTTGTTGTTTTTTCTTATTATTCTTAGGCAGAAAAATTACATATTAAAATCTATTAATCTAACATAATTATTATTGTAAGGAATATTTAATTCTTTGTAAAGTTTTTTATAAATATTTTTCTAAGTATGATAGTTTTTGCTGAGTAAATTCTATTGTTATTTAATATGTTTCTTTTATGAAATATGGACCAGAAAACATCTAAGAGTGACCAACTAGCAATTTTTCACTATGGGTAAACTTTATAAAATATATTAATTTTTATATGATGTATATTTTTTTAGATTGCTTGGAATATTTTATAGTATTACCTTATCATATGAATGTATGAGTATTTGTGTGTGTATCAAATACACATAAAACTTATTATTATTCTAGAAATATGAGCTAGATTTTTTTAAAAAAGATATGCATACTTTTCTTTCATATTACCAATGTAATATGATTTAATGATATATATATAATTTATATGATTCTTTAGTGGAGGAACCTTATTATTATTATTTTAAAATGTTTTAAAGTATTGATTTAATATATTAATACAAAAATCATTTGTATTTCTATTGCTGAATTTTGGAAATGAAAAAACCTTTTCTTGTTTTAGTAGTTTTAGATTAGCAAAGTCATACATGAATCTTATTTATTGTTTTAGAATAATGTTTGATAATTTTGCAATGTAGATTGATAAATCTATTATGAAATTTTTAAGTGATAGTGACCTTGAGATTAAGAAAAGAAACTAATGGGATGCTTGTATGTAGGATTTATGGGGAATAGAAAGTAATTTATATTATTATCTTAGTAGTTTATGCAGGTACAGATAACATGGCCCTGTAACTTGTATATTTTCTATGGGCAGTTTCTTAGTATTGAGTCTTTTAATGTTCGAAGAAGCTGAATAAATAGCCTGGACATTATTTTATAATGGAGGTCATTAGACAGAGAAGTCATGCCTCTTTGTATACACTGCCATATAGATTATCCTATATTTTTATACTATTGAGTCGATACTCCAGTTAGTTCTTCATGCCTACACATTGTATTGCTATCATAATTTCAAAAGTTATTGCATCGTACAGAACAGTATTTATAAAGAAAAATAGTAAATAATTTTGGGAATTGTAGAATCATTATTTTCTTACTTTGTTTATGTTGAGATCAAATAAAAATGAGATTGAAAATAAATACAAACTATAAGGATAAAAAAAATCATAAATATTTTCGTATTTTATTAACTCTTTCATGGATCATTTCTATTATTGGACAAGTGAAGTAAAACTCTGAAACTTTTAATTGGTTTTAATTGGTCAAGTGACAAACTCTTTGATAGAAATATTTTCATCTTTTAATATATATTAATTTTAGTTTTGTTTTCAAAAAGTATATTAATTATTTGTAATGTTAGAAAAGTAAACGAAAGTTATTTCAAAAATATATTTTTATTTGTATTTTATAGAAATATTCAAAAGCGGAAAAATCAAAGAAAAGATTGTAGCAAATTACAAGCAATACAAACATCATTTATATCCCTCTCAGATTTACGTTATGAAAAAGTGAAGAACTTTTTAGTAAAATCTTAGCGGTTTTTCTAAAAATAATTATATTTTCAACATATTTAAACAAAATACATTATTATAATATTTAAATAAATGCCAGAAAAATATTCTAAAACATTAATTTTTGTTTTAAACTCAAATAAACAGCTTTGTGTAATCTAAACTCTTGACAGGATGTCAAAATTGTTGCTAATGTTGATTTACTTTTCAATTTACGATCATGTAAAGTATACAATTTTTTAATAAAACCTTACTACTCTTGTAAAATAACTATATTTTCAGCAGATTTTATGAAAATAATTTGAAATATGTATGAAAACTAATTTTAAAAAATGCTCTAAAACATATATTTTCATTTTCAGCGGTGAAAAATATTTCTTGGCGGTCTCTTTTTGACCAAATCATCATCAGCCAATCAGCGTTGGTCTTCTTCTTTTGTTAGAATAAAAACACCCCTAATATTGATTTTTTACTTGTAAAATAATTCAAGAGAGGGCAGCATCTTACAGGACTTTTGCTAAGCTTTACAACAAGCATATAAGGATTTCTATAGCTCAAAAAATGACGGATTTCGAGAGATGTAAAGTCGATGACACAAATAAGTGTCAAACCTCCTTGAAGTGTTAACTATTTTTAAAAAAGAATATAAGTAATAATAAATTAATCACGAGATTTTTGAATAATTTTTGGATATTTTGATTACACATTGTAATGCATATTTTTAAGGAATAGAACATCTAGAAGAAATAACATAAATAAAACAAGTACTTATATTTTTTGAATATTTTTTTTAAAAAAAAAACACATAAAACACACACACAGACATTTTTTATTAGGGTAGTGCCAAGCAAGGTATATAAAAGTATGTCAATCATATTATTTTAGTTAAGTCCATTTATTTATTCAACGTATTCAACGAACCAAAATAAACATTTTTGAATAATATCAGCACTATCATAGTAGAAGTTTGTTTAATTTATTACAAAATTTATAAACGTATATTAAAAATAAATGTTACTTTAGTAGTTTATAATTTCATATTTTTTGTGTATGCTTATGGAAAACATATTTTAATACATGTCAATTAATAGATATTATATTCAACTATAATTGTATTCATCATCATCGTTATTATTATTATTATTATTATTATTATTATTATTATTATTATTATTATTATTATTATTATTGTTGTTGTTGTTGTTGTTGTTGTTGTTGTTGTTGTTGTTGTTGTTGTTGTTGTTGTTGTAAAGAAATATGCAAAGTTATAAGTCAGAGTAAAGGCTTATTTACTTGCTGATTTTATTTTATTTTTTTAAAAAATGAAGAAGTATGTAATTTATCTAAGCTGTAACTGTAAATATTGTATATAGTTTTTGTTTAAAGTCTATAATAAATTTTATTAAACTTGATTTATAAAACTTTGTGTTCTATTGATTATTCACATTACAAATACATGATTATCAGATATTAAACCAAACATAATATTTGCACAGTAGGAATATAATTATTTACTTAAGAAATCACAGTGCTTCAGAATATAATATATTTGAGAAGTTTCATTTTACATTATTATTATCATTATGGTCATAATTAATTATATAATTTATTGCATATGAGTATAATGTTATTTGTTGCCACATATGCTCAGATTATCAGATTATACCACATATTCTATTTAAGATGCCACATGAGAACAAAAGATTATATTATATTTATTAGTATTGTTATTATTATTGATAGTTACCATAACATCAGTATTTTTACTTTAAATATCACAATTGGTTGTAATAAGACTTTCTCTTATTCCATTTTGTAGAGGCTGTATATTGTAATGAACTTTGATGAACAATCAGCTGATTACAATTATTGCAACAACTCTATTTAATTGAGTTATAGCTAAATAATAATAATACTAATATAAAAATTTCTCTTTTGTTTCCCACACTTTTGTTGCATTTTTCTAGCAATAAACCATTGTCTAAAATTCTTGATTCTTTAAAACCACATTGTATCCCTAGTATCCATTCATTTATAATGGGGCAAAAACCTATTAAATTAAATCTGTGAACATATCTTTGCTGTAGTTGACAAATATAATATTTATTAATAAATATTGCAATCTTAACTATTACTTTTTGTGCAAATTGGCACATTAAACATATTTTGAGTATACATTCCTTAAAAAAAATCCAGTAATTTTGAACCTAACATATTAGCAATGCATTAATTTGTTTGATCATCAGATATTTTTTGTTTCCAAATACTGTCCATAGTTTTTAGATATGATCCTGCCTGTTTTTCTTTTGACTTTACTTTAATAATCATGTTTTTAATTATATCACTTCCAATATGCATAAAACGTTTTACATTTTCTAGTACATTAATGTTAACTTTTCCCCCCTATCTTTTCAAGTACTATTGATTTTGTTTTGCCATGTTAATGTACAAACCATATTCTTTTAACTTTATTTAATATCTTTATTGTGGATTTCTCTTCTTCGTTGATTCGTATATAATTTGTCTAATTTCAGTTAGTTATCTTCATTATATACATAATGTTTCTTTGCCATTTTTTGATCTTATTTATTATATGATATATGTGCTTAGTAAATTGGTTCTTTACGTCTTATAGTTTTACTAATTTCAAAGTAATCTCCTATTTATCCATGTCCAACTTCATTGACTTATCATAGATATACATCAGAAGGCTAATTTGTTCATTATCTACTTTCTATGGTTTAAAATCAGCCAAATCACTTTTTGATAAATGCTGTTAAAAGCCTTCTGAAAGTTAACAATATTTATATTTTTTCTTGTATCTTTCTTTGTGATAATTCTGAATAATAACATTTGTTGCATAATGCATGAATTGATTATCATAGCAAAAGAAAAATTATTATCAAAGAACATAGATACAACTGTGCTTCAAACTATAGCATTTATTGTAGATGTAAGTCAGAATACAAGTCTTCATATAATGCAGCATTTGAAAGCCAGATTGTTGAATGGATCATAGATTGGTA
This sequence comes from Epiperipatus broadwayi, assembly GCA_028023455.1. Taxonomy (NCBI): domain Eukaryota; kingdom Metazoa; phylum Onychophora; class Udeonychophora; order Euonychophora; family Peripatidae; genus Epiperipatus; species Epiperipatus broadwayi. The sequence continues at coordinate 2,241,916 of JAQFVV010012523.1, read as the reverse complement.
ATTATTCATGATTAAACTGAGAGTTGTTTTAAAATATATTCTAATATGTTCACAAGAAATGTGATGTTCATTTTTTTAGAATTATCTACTATATATATTTAATTTCAACAGTTATTAATCATTAAAATTGTTAATTTGGACCTTCATATTACTAAAGCATGGAATCTCTTTTAAGATGAGTATTTTGAATACAACTAAATATTCTTGGATTGGGTGATTTTCTGACAATCATCTCTATTATTAAGTTAATTAAAAAGGAAAATGACATTTTCTGCTAGGGAGAATATTAAATTTAATGTAAAGGTTCATATTAAATATATTATATAAAAACACAAGTACAAAGACCGACAAAAGCTTACAAATATTTTGTGAATTAAAATTGCAAAGAAGATACAAATATTTGTTAATATCATTTTAGTTCCTTTTAGATGCACTAAAACATCATATAGACATTAAGAAAAGTTATCAACTTTCGATTAAATTCAACAATGACAATTTCTTACTAATGTCAATGATAATTTAAACAAATAGAACGAGTATTTTGATTTTCTTTTAAATAATGATAGAAAAATGGGATGATGACTTTTAAGAAAATATCCATTTTATCTGCTCATTTAGAATTAGAAACAGATTTCCAGCTTAATCAATTCATAACAGTTTTTTTATTCTTAAAAATGAAAAGCCTACAGTTCCTAATTAATTATCTAAAAGAATTTTAAAATATAGTAGTAGTATGTTAGCTCTAAAAATATTGTTATTTTTAGACATATATAAAATTATGAAGTTGTTTTGGCTGATCTTAAAAATGCTTATATTAACTCATTGTTTTAAAATAAAAAAATAGATATAAGTGCAGTAATTTTCGTGCAATATTAATTACTATTCACTCCATCAAATCGGCAAATATACTTTCAAAGCTTTTGTTGAATACGTTGTTTCCAGTTGTAGATAAATGAGTATTAACCAAATAATCAGACATAAAGCTTCAAAGTAAAAATAGCTAATTACCCATATCACAAAAAAATAGAAATACATAACTATCAACGTACTCCTTTTCATTTCCTCTTTCTCTTTCTTCCTTCTTTTCTTCTCACTTTCCACTGTTCTTTCATTATCTCATTTTCTTTCCCTCCCTTTTTTATTTTTATTCTCCTTTTTGCTCTCCCTCTATCTCTCCTCTTTTATTTATTTTCTTTTTATTTATTCCTCTTTCCCCTATTCTCTCTTCTCTTTCTATCTTTGCTTTATTTTCTCCTTTTTCTTTATCTTTTTTTTCTTCTTTGGTTTTTCTCCTTCCCTTCTGTCCCTCTCTCAAAATGATCTTGTTTATTATAGTCAATGCAAATAATGATATATACTTATGCTTATTAATTAATTAATTAATTCGTAATTTACTTTTAATAAACAACAAAAATGTAAATATATTATTAGCTAAACATGCAAATTTTAATCATTTAATATTTGTTATTATTATTATTATATACTTTTAACTTTAGTAGGAAGTATTAAAATAAAATGTTAATATCTACTGTGAAAAATCAAACAAAATTTGTAATTTCGATATTCAGTAGTTTTAAAAATGAAACATTAGTAGATATTTATTGCTCGTGCTGTAAAACATTTTTATGAGGCTAAAGTATAATAATCTGGAAACTTTTAATGATTTGAACTATTGTAGACTAGGTTTTATATTACACGTTTTGTAAATATAAAATAGCTTAGTTATAGACAAAAGTTATATAAACTAATTTTACTTTTTAATCTTATAGATACAGCTAGCTGTGCGTTAATAAATTGCATATTAATATTTATTAAAATTGCAATTACGTTAAAATTAGAATTATTATATTCCTGATTTGTTTAAACGTCGAAACTATGTTAAGTATTTCACTCTTTAAAATAAATTATATTAGTTAGACTTATATATATATGTAAAATTCTATAGATATTATTTTTATTTTTTTTCTGTCTTAATTGTAATAAATTAATAAATGTAACTATGTAAAAATTACAATATTATTCGAAGTATTGTGATGCTTGTTATGCTAATAAAGTGAAGATTTAGAAGTGTCAGACAAAACTTTCTGAGGCTAAACTAAGATACAAGTTAAAATCTTATTTATTTCATTTATCATATAAATGATATATTTACGTAGTAGTTAATTTTAACATGTTTATCATTATTATTACTTTCATATATTATTAATTCATTGCACAATCAAAGTTTGATTCTTTTTTTTTCTCAACAATAGCTTCTTTTCACCACATTATTCAAGCAAATTTCCTTATGTCATCCAATCATCACACACATCATCTGTTTCTAAATGTTTTACAATTTCTTGTGATGTACAGTTATGACTAAAGACTGTCCATTTATCTTCTCTAGAAATAGATCCAGTCAGCTTAATTTTATTTTCTCAATTATTTCCATTTCATTCATAATACTTGTTTGACTTATTATCTACTAATGTAATTTTGAGTCGTATTCCTTTTTTGTGCTGTCTAATGTCTATAAATTAATCTTCTGTAAAGGATCCGAGTTTTAGTACCATATGTAGAATTAGTAAAATTTAGCTATTAAACACCTTTTTTACAAATACATAGACATATTTACTAAAAGCACTTTAATGCAAATTAATTTATATGATTTATTTTATACATTTTATTTTCATATGTATTAAAATCTTTTCAAGATATTTGTAGTTGCTAAAATATTTGTACTCTGGAAAAGGTGCAAGTTTCAGATCCATATGTAGAATTAGCAAAAACTATTTATTAAAAACCTTTCTTTTTAAACACATGGGCATATTTACTTTTACTATTAAATTATTTTTACTAAAAGCATATTAACTAAGATTAATTCTATGATTAATTCCCATGATTATGTTTTCATTTATTTTAATAATGTAACCAACTTACTTGTAATTGTTAACCTCTAATTCATTATTATGAATCTTTATTTTCTCTTTATGTAAAAATCAGTTATCATTAGTTTTTAGCAATACGTTTTTACATTTATCTAATAATTCATAACATTTCCTAAAGTTTTGTATCTTTATTTTTAAATACAAACACATCATAACCAGATGCTTTAAAAGATATCCATTTCTTTTTTACTTTCTTAGTTTACCATTTTACTCTGCAAAATACTTCCTTAAAATACTTGCATCTTTATTGATGTTAAACTTCTTTATATTATCAAGTAATCTAATAACTATTGTTGTATCTTGCTAAATGTTTTTTAAAATTTGATAATGTTCTACATTTATATCTTGATATTTTAAAAATGTAATCACTGCATAATTTTTTATAATGTAAATGTCTCTTCAAATCGAAAACATAATGGCAATTTGGACATATTGTTCTTTTATAACTTCTCTTAATACTTTGATATTATTTATTGTTTTGAAATCATTTTTAACAATTTTGTTTCTTTGGTAATCTTAGTAAAGGTATTATATATCATTAATAAAAGACTGATAGGTTTGTAATTTACAATATTTTATTTTTGCCTTCAGTAAATACTAACATTCAATTATCTAGACTAATACAACTTTATCGTTTAGACATTTGATATATAACTTCACCAATAATTCTTCTATTTTTCTCACCTATTTGTTTTAAGCTATCATTAATAATTTCCTCAATTGTTAGAGCTTCTTCATTCTTCAAATCTGATTACTAATATATATTTTGACAGAGAAAAATCCAATTCATTAGCCATTTATTCACACATAAAATTAACTAACTATGAGGTCAATTTTAATACAACAGATATTCTAGCAAAAACTGGACAATATGACCAGAGACTTTTAAAGGAAGCTATAGAAATTGTTAGAAGACCCAAAAACTTAAATAAGAAGTGTGAATTGAAGAGAATAAACAATATTTGAAAACTGGTATTGGAAGATAAAGTATTTTCTTAAACTTATTAACTAATAGAATATGAGTATGAGGAAGAAATATAAGGAAAATTAAGCAATTTTAAATCTTACACATATTTTTACCATTGAAAAAAAAGAAACTCTAAAGAAAGTACTTATTATTGTATTGAAATATCTGATATTTAGCTATTTTATTTTTATTACACAGAATCTGTTAAAAATAATAGTATAAAATCATTTATCTATGACAATATTATATGTATTAGTAAAAAGGAATTATCTTTTGAATGCAAAAATTGTTTATAGTATACAGTTTTCAATGGTCATTGTCTCTTAACATCTAACTGTAATTTTTACTAATACAAGAATAATAAAAAAAAATTATGTATGTATAGATAGATAGATAGATAGATAGATAAATAGATAGATAGACAGACAGACAGACAGACAGACAGATAGATAGATAAATAGATAGATAGATAGATAGATAGATAGATAGATAGATAGATAGATAGATAGATAGATAGATAGATAGATAGATAGATAGATAGATAGATAGATAGATAGATAGATAGATAGATAGATAGATAGATAGATAGATAGATAGATAGATAGATAGATAGATGGATGGATGGATGGATGGATAGATAGATAGATAGATAGATAGATAGATAGATAGATAGATAGATAGATAGATAGATAGATAGATAGATAGATAGATAGATAGATAGATAGATAGATAGATAGATAGATAGATAGATAGATAGATAGATAGATAGATAGATAGATAGATAGATAGATAGATATACAATCTTATAATGTAGTAGTAGTTCATCTGCTTAATTTGATGTAACCTGAGTATTTGATGTTTCATTAGTGGATGAGTAAATACATTTTTTATTGTAAGCTAGTTTAGAAAAGTTTTTAGTGAACAGTCCATTTATATCTATCTCTAATTATCCAATACTAATTATTAAATGAGTATGTAACTATTGGTAACTAAAGGATAATATAAAATAGTAAAAGACAAAATACCCTCATCACTCAGTGGTTGTTGAACCTCATGTGGAATGTTTTTTTACCTAATTATTTTTGTTGGAAAATAATAGAATTGTTGAGAAGACATTTTCTTGCTTAAACTATTTGATATATTTTTCTTCCTTTTGTATATAAATGCATTTATATTGTGACAGGGATTAAACTTCTACATCTCATAAAAGTATAAGATTTGTATTAGTTGTTTTAAAAAATAGTAAAATTATTAAAAAGTTAATCAAGTAAAATTGTGCAGTTACAATGAATTTAAAGGATAATTGGTGTTTATCTCATATTTCAAATTCAGTAAGCAATGGTTTGCTTTTTTTTTTCTTATTGATCACCTATTCAACTGTCATAAATATGAATTGATAAAAAAATATATAAAGCAAACTAGTGCTTTAATTGTCTAAAATGGTAACTAACTCAAAATAAAGTAATAATAAAATATACACTAAATAGATATTATTATAAATGCATGAAATAATAATAATGAATATAAGCAATAGATTTGTACACTAAAAATTTATCCATATTTTAAAACAGTTCCTCTCAAATATTCTATTTGGTATATATTTGATCACACTATTTTGAGTTAATCAGCTTTTTAGATAATTAATGCACTAATGTCTATATATTTTATGGCCTAATTTTGCACGCAATTTTGAATCTTGAACTTATATTCATATTTTTCACAGATGCAAAACTCTCTGTACAGTAGTGCCACTCAGTGAAGTCCCAGAGTAATCAATGGATGCAGTAAGGTTTGTTCATAAAATCCCTATCTAGTGCCTACTCATCCAATATCCCCAGACTAGTTTCTAGCTTGTGACTTTCAGCAGTAATTGCTTAATAAAATAAAATGTGTAAATCTTTAATTACATAATACTAATGGTGTCTAGCTATGACATAATTATTGTGTCAGTCAATAAGAACATATATAAGCCCACATACTAATTTTGAAAGTTCTTGTTCACTTTAGTTAACATTGCATTTTTGCAATAAATATTTTTTAAGAAAATACAATGTATATATATTAAAATGTTTTGAGTAAAACAACATAATAAAAAAAATAGACAGGAAGTTATAACTTTACTTCAGGAGTGCTGCCATCTTTTGAGAGATTTTAAAATAACCAAAATGGGATTTATTACCTGAAAGTGTTTTGAAAATTTTATTTAAATGCTAACTTAAAAATCATTTATACATAATATGTGAGTGCTAATGAGTTAATAGTCCATGAAGAATAATGAATAATGATTTTCCAGATGGAATAATTATTTTTTTCTAAAATGCTTATTTAAAATTTTGTAAATGTATATACATACGCATTTAATATATATATGAGTGCCAACAACTAAATCAATAATATACCAAAAATAAAAATAATGATTATTTAGCAAATGGAAAAATTAACAGCTATATTTAATCGTGGAAATTAATACATACATTTATATTTATGTGTGTGTGCCAACAAATCAAAACATACCAAGAAAATTAATAATAATTATTTTATCAAATGGAATAATTGGTTTAGAAAAAAGAAAAATGCTGGGACAAGTTTAACTTAATATGTATTAATACGTATGTGTTTGATGCCAACAAAGAAATAAATAATGTACTAAGTTTATAACTTCAAATATAATAATTGTCATTTTAAAAGGAATAATACTTATTAATTAATATCAACTTCAGTAAAAACTCTTTTCAGGATAAGGAAACAAAGTATTTTGGGAAGTATTGAAATATCAGATTCGTGGTAAATTTTGTTAACTGAAATAAATGTTAATTAAGGATCAGAACTCTTTATGATAAATATTAATCCCTTCGTGCAGGTTGTATATATATATGTAATCATTTTGATTTAATATTATTTTAAAAGGTCATTTAATAAATACATGTGTGTGAATGAATGTATAAATGTGTATTTAACCAAAAGAAAATCTTGATAATTCTAAATTTTATATTTAAATAATCATAATAGATTTTATTTAATAATTTGTTAATAAATACCCAATAGGCAAACTACAAACAAGTTAATATTGTCTTTCATATGAATTTATATATTATCTATTGGATAATAGATAAATGAATAATTTCTTCTGGTCTGATGAAGTATGTTGTATCTCTTGCATTATTTTGATAGTTTAAACAAATATAATTTTCTATGATATATTTAATTTAAATTATTATAACATATTTATTAATTGTCTATTATTAACTTTGTAAATAAAATTCTTATTATTTATTACATTCAAGTAAGAGTCTTATTTCAAATTAATAGATATGTAACATAATAATCATAATTTATAGTCTTTTTGTAAACATAAACACATAGATCTAATTAACAAAATAACATAAATTTTATGATTATATTAAACTTTAGTAGTGATTAATAGTATGTCCTATGTTTTATGAATATCCACCATCCATTGGTATAAGAGTTAATTGGTAAATTATTATAATAAATTTTATATAATCATTAAGCTTAATAACTTTACTCATTCTTGAATATAGAATAAACTTACCCCATAGTAATAAAAGGATTGCTTATGAGTGAATACCAATATAAATATTATTAATAAATTTTAAACATTATTCCAAAATTGATTTTGGACTGTTTTATTAATAAAGTTTAAATAATCTTTAACCATTTATTCCATTACAGATTTAGTTTATGTTACTCTCTTATTATTCTGACAGATTTTTTTGCTCTCATTAGATTTAAGCTTTCAAATTTCACTTTAATATTAAAACATTATTATTTATCAAAATATAATAAATTTGACCTAATTTGATAGATATTTTTGTTTAGAAATTAAATAAAATTTAAAAAATCACATTTGATTTTGGGATTTTAAAAATTAAGTTTTAATCAAAACAAAGCATTATCATATCAAATTTCAGGTGGAGCAGATTCAATTTGCAAAATGAATGAAATCTTCTTTATTTGATGTTTGTTTTAAAAATCTGAATGAAATATTTTTAATATCTAGTAAATATATAAGTTTATGCTTTAACAGTTTAAATTTTTTTAGTAATTTTTATGATAATTACTAAATGTTAGAACAGACTCTTGTTGTGATGACATATCTAGACAGTGGTATTTTCCATGAATTTAATCTCTATGGTTATATTACACAAAAAATATATTCTTTTATATTTAAAAATAAAACATTTCTGTAAAAAATACATAAGCAATAATATATATATGATTTCTAATGGTTATTACACAATTGCAATACAAAAATAATTATAAACTTTTTTAAAAAAATAAGTTTTTAGACTATCATAATATTTTCTTGAAGTAATCTTGGAAACTTTGAGATCACCAAATATATACTGACTAGGCATCAATGTGGAGTTTCAGAAATTTTGTGATTTCTACTAATTTAATTATCCTGACATCTTTTGAATTATTTTGAAATTAAAATATTAAAAAATAAATATATGTCAATTTTAAAACTATAAAAAGATATTAGCAAAATTTCTCAGTAGAGGGCAAAAAATAAAAATAATTTCTAGATTTTTCAGACTTGGCTCCATTGCTTGAATAAATGGTGTGGTTAACTTATACACCATTATTAATTTTAGCTTGCCTGTTTACATTATTATAGATTTGCTATTGTATAATTTATGCTATTAAAAATTTTGCTTTATAACTCATATGACATATGAGTGTTAACATTCCATTTGGCCAATTTATTCCATAATAAATTTTATTATTCTTACATATTGTTATTTCATTGTAATAAGTAGATCAATTAATTAATTAGAGGTTTCAAAAAACTTGACCCTATATCCCGATTGTGAGGGTGAAACAATTGAACACGTAATTGGAGCATGTATGTGATTTGACAAAGTCGGGAAATTTATCCATGACTGCTCCCAAATGGGAGTAAATTATATCACCTCAATATGAGACTGTATAAATTACAAAATATTTGGACCAATCAGAATTGCAATCTTCACTGTATTTTTATTATGGAAAACCAGATATAAGATAGTTATTGGAAAATCAGAAGTAGTTCAATTGTTTTCTAACCACTTGGGGAAAATCAAGAAAAGGGATGAAGGCTATTCATCAAAAAAATGATAGAAGACACATGGTCATATTTGAACACTGCACTCTTGGACTAATATACTTTGACCTTCATTGATGGTCTTATTCATAATTACAATGCTCAATAGAGTGAGAGTCACTAGATCTTGTTTAATGATTGATTATATGTAAAAGTTTTCATTATAAATAAATATATATTATTAAAAGTAAAAATAATTTGCCTCAAAACTTGGAATATTAATATAAGGAATTCTCATGTTTTCTTCATATTAACTAATACAGATTTGATATTCAAAACTAAAGCATATAAATAGAGTCTCTTTTTTTCTTTTATGATTATTTTTCATTCATTACAGATTTGGTATCACAGTTCATATTACATAATAAAGCCATCTTTCATTGCTCTTTTTTTTCTATTACAATACATATTATTGTTCTTGGGTTTCTTGAAATGATTTGTATATAACAAGATACGGAGGACACAGAGGAAAGTCACATGACATCACATTTTTTTCTATCTGTTTTTCAATCCATCTATCTGTCTCTAGCCTAAATTTATCTATTTATCTTGCCCTATCTATCTATTTTCCATCTCTAACCATTTGTTTTTTATCTCTTTAAATATTTGTCTATCTAACAAAAATAATAATAATTTTCAATGACTTTTTAAAACTGGAAAATGAAAATTCATAATAATAATCAAAAATAAGTTCAAAAACTATTGGAAAAAATATTAATGTAGATATTAATGTAATAAACATCATATGATCACTATTGATCATATTGAATGTGTAGGCACTAGATGGCGATCTTAAGCACAAGCCCTCTGTCATCCATTGATTACTCTAGCTTGCATTGAGTGGCAATGTGTATAGAGAGTTTTGCTTGTTTTAATATTAATGTAATGGATGAACATAATCATATACTAAAGTTTTATAAAATGTTGTTAATAAGTATAAACTGCTATTGAAAGAAAATGTGTCTAAGGGACTTGTAATTAACATTTTTAATAAATACTTAAGGATCTGAAACTATGATATTTAATAGAAAATCAGTATAGAATACTTTTAGAATTATAACTAAAAATTAGAAATGAAAAATATAGTATAAAAAATAGAGATATTGATATTTTTACTGAGAAAATTTAGATAATATAAAGATAGTGACATTTACACATGAACAACTGAAATAGTAAGCTAGATATCTAGGTATATAAAGAGATTTAGTAAAGACTCATGAGATGAAAAGTGTATCTATAAATCTAAAATGCTAGAATAATACAGACCATTAGCCTGCAGGATATTGATTCTAGCAGAACTTAGCAATGTGATAGAGATACTATTTGTGCGTCTACATATAAATATATAAATAAGCGTAAAAGCAAATTGAGATTCTAAACGAATGCATGTACTGTGCATATAGATATACTTACTGAAAAATAGACACAGAAGGAAAATTTATGAGCAGATTTGTACAAATGGTAATAAAAGAAAAATACTTTAGCAATATATAACTTAAAATGTAACTTTTTCCCCAACAAAAAAGTAAAATTATTAGCAAAAAAAATATTTTTCATCATTGCTATTCAACTCAGTGACACTTTTTTTATATGTATAAACTAAGTTCAAAGCTTTGAAAAACTTAACCATTTGGAAAAACATTTCTCAATAGCGGCATTTAAGATTCCACCAGAAGTTTTTCTTTTTTAGAGAAAATTATAGAATGCCTTTTTTCTCTTTTTCGCTTTCTTTTTCTTATAAATTTACCTTCATTTTAGTCAAAATGTTACTTGCTTGATTATAAATGACAAGAATTTAAATCAGATAGAGATCAGTAGAAAAGATCCTTTGGTCGCATTTCATGGTACACTTAATGGAAACAGACTTTTTTTTCTTTTCTTCTTTTTTATTTTTACGAAAACAAAAATCAATAATTAATTCAAGATTAACAAAAATAACTTATTAATTCTGTTGAAGACTTATGTGTTATGTATATTTATGAAGTTGTTTGTGTGTAAAATATAAATTTACTATCTACATTATATATATATTCCATCCCTTTTTGATGTAGATTTTTTTTTAAAAAAAAAATCAGTATTTTCATTAAAAATTAGCAAAATTAAAATAGCTTATTAATTCTATTCAAGATTAAAAAGCCACATATATTTATGATCGACTATATGTATTGTACTAGGTCGTTTTCTTTTCATCAAGAAAAGTTTTTTTTATTATTATTTACTGATACTGATTACTAAAGGGGTCTTAAATTATTTATACTATACATACAAGTATAACAAATTAACGTTTGTGGTATGACCAAATCGCTCCGTTACTTTCTAATCTATTAAATTAATATTAGGATAATGCGATTGTATATCCTGGTAAAGCTAATTCTGAATAATAGTATATCTTATGGTACAAAAGAAAACTATAACTCGGGACAGTTTTTATTTATTTTTTATTTCAGGTACCAGTGTTTAGCGAATCGCATCACAGAACACACCTTCATAACGTTAATTAATAAAGATTGAATTTCTCTCCTTTATAATTACAGTATTATTTTTTCTTTTTGTTATTGGGGTTTTATAGAGATTTAATAAATTAGTTATGTGTATTAGCATTCTTACACGAAGAATTCTAAATAATGGAGCCTGTTGAATTTAAATTACATTATAGATTGAATAAACAAGTAAATACACATTATACCACACAAATTATCTACTAATAATACCATACTATTATTAAATATTAAAATATAGATATAACATCACATGGAATATGTATAAAACACATGTTCTGCATTACAAATTTAATTCAGTATTCTTCTAGCAATAATAAAGTTTAGTTCAGCTGACTTTTAGTTCATTAAAAGTTTATATTACTAGTTCAGAAAAATATTAAAGTTAACTATAGGCTTTTATTAATCTTACCCATTATTTCTTTGAAGAAATTTTAATGATCGGTATAATAGGTATATACGATGAATATGGTTTTATTTCTACAAACTAGGAGATCCATTAGATCTGTTTGAAGTGTTGTTTTTTATTAACTTGTTGGGATCTTGGTATTATAATGTTGGCACAGCAATTTGAATCAAAGTATCTTCTCAACTTTAGGCTAGGGAAGTAGACATCGGTGACTGTATTGGCTTAGCAGTGCATCTGGTTTCAACTATGTGGAAAACGTTTTTATATAACTTTCTGGATCTTTATCTGTTATCCAACACTCAGTGAAGAATACAGCATTCTAATTTGCAGAACTCAATAATAATAATAATAATAATAATAATAATAATAATAATAATAATAACAACAACAATAATAACAACAATAATAATAATAATAATAATAATAATAATAATAATAATAATAATAATAATAATAATAATAATAATAATAATAATAATAATAATAATAATAATAATAATAATAATAATAATAATAATAATAATAATAATAATAATAATAATAATAATAATAATAATAATAATAATAATAATAATAATAATAATAATAATAATAATAATAATAATAATAATAATAATAATAATAATAATAATAATAATAATAATAATAATAATAATAATAATAATAATAATAATAATAATAATAATAATGATGATGCAAGTAAGGAAAAAAAAGATTGCCTCAAAGTTCTCGGGTCATCTTTTCATACCACTGGTATCATTACATAGTGCAGGTAACTATTCATATTTTTTTTATTTCTTCAGGAATTTAATTTTCCCACAAAGCTTATCTTCATTATAATTAATTTACAATATTAATAACAATTTAAATATATAGTTTTCTATTATCCTTAATATGGTATTCATTTCTGACTTTGAACTAACATAATTTTGTTAGCCAAATTGAATGAATATTTTACACAAATTGAACAATGTTTAATTATATAAAATCTCTAACTTTCAGTATATATATATTATTCACAAAGTTTATATTGGTGATTGACATTCTAATCAGCCATATTTAACTAGGGAGAGTGAAAATATATACATCTCTCTGCCATCATTAATTTGTCATTAATTACTGTTTTTTTTTCTTATCTTAGAAAATTTAACAGGTACATTTTTTTTCTTTGATTAGTTACTTAATTTTTTATTAAATTTGACATTGTTTTTATTTATTTATTTTCCCCAAAATCATACAAAGGATTATGCTAATTTAATTCCTTATCTCTGGTTAAAAGGCCATTATTTCAATTTTACTTATTGAAAAGAAAATAACTCAATGATAGAAAGTTTAATTCAATTACTGAAGGAAAATCAAATGGTTAGTTGTTTTTTTTGGAGGGGGGGTTAGTATTTTTTAACCAATGACATATTACCTTGAAGCCATATCAGTCTGATCTTCTGATCTTTAAGATAATGTCTCCAAGTGATTTGCAGAGATATGCAATCCCTAAAATTTATCTGCAGATCATGTGGAACTAGCAGGTTAAAGATCGCAAGATTAGATTGATATGCCTTCAGGATAATATTTCATTGGCTGGAAAATATTAAAAATGATCAGTTAAAGATGACCGTCAGGTAGATAATGAGCACCACCATGTTTTCTGGTCCTGAAAAAAATTGTAAAAATGTACATTTGAAAATAATATATACAACTTAATAGTACATAATCTACATCAAAATAATTTAGAAATTGAAAGTAATTAAGTGTAAATTTGTTTCTACACACTGAATTTTATGTTTACAATGTGTCTCATTTTTTGACTGAAAATTAGAAAAGTCAGCGTATAGTGTTGGAATGGGTGGGGGAGGGCTCTGATCATTTTGCCTATCTAGAGGGCAAGCTAATACATGCTCCATTATAAAATTCAGTGCATAGAAACAATGTTGACTGAAAGAGGAAAGTATTCATTTATTTAACACTCTCATAAGGTGCGTGCTCAATTAGCTTGAAAGACTGATATTTGAATGTAATCTAATTGTAAACACAGCGCTAGATCAAATAATTGCTTATTTACTAATAATAAAAAAAGAAAATGGAAAAAAGAATCAAAAAATATGTACATGCATTTAAAATAAATAGTCAAATAAAGAACAGTTTTCCTGATTTAATGCGAATCTGGCATTATTAATGGCAACCTGGAGAATAACTTAAAAGATACTCTATATTTATTCAAAATAACAATGATTTATAAAATGCCGTACTTTTACATGCATTTGGATTACTTAATGTCTATATTTAATTATATATATAATAATATACATCAAAATGACATTATTTATTAGAAACAAAAATGAAAATTACTTACAAATAGCATTTACTGTGATGGACTGAAATGCAAGATCTCAATGAAAAAATCAATGTGATGCTGTGGGTAGCAAAATCACAAAAGACAGATAAATGACAAAATTTCCCAAAGCTCTCTCCGATTTTTAAATCTCGTTGGTCAAAAAAATCCAAAAATTGACTCTCTCATGAATTAATCATGCCAGTGTCTTGGTTGCCATGATAACATTGTCATGTTATCATTGATGATGTCTATTGGAAGAAAAATTGGTAAGTGTAATACGTCATCGGTTGATTACTACTAAAGTACCATTTTTTTTTAAATCAAACTATATTTTGATAAGAATTTATAAATATAATTTTTTCTATTATCATGTCATTTTTTTATTTATTGTTAATCATTTAGTTTATTAAATAAGTGTTTTAAAATGTTCTAGTGTTAATATCTATTTTTTTAACTATTTGTTACATGAATTGGCAATGTGTGCAATTTGATTTCAGTGCAGCTTAGAATTTAAGGGATTGTTTTCAAATTTATCCCAGTAAAGTTATTTTAAAATAAATTACTAAAGCTATATTTATTTATCTTTTTCTCACAGTAGCAGTTCATAGAATTCTTGCTTTTTGAGTTAGATTAGAGCATAATGGTGACTTATATAGATGTAAGGATTATTTTGGTGTTTGGGCATTTATATGGTAATACTAGATGATGCAAAGACATCACTTTTAATGTCCGTGCACTACATTTTATTTTTTTATCATTAGAAATTAAATTTATAGTTGACCAAATCATTAATAACTATATGGACAGTGCTTTGATGATTAGCATGTTTTTGTATCCCTATCTAATGTTTTTATTATTATGAGTGATGGATTAGCACTTAAGTATGTGCATCAAATTAATTATATTATATTCTGCCCTTAACTTGGAAGTGGTTAGATAAGTAACATGTTTTATATGATACCTCATTTAAATTCAGTCACATGATTGATTGTTGATTTTATGATATTCATATGATGATTTTTGACTGATCTTTATTGATTACTTATTAATTTTGATTTTATTGTTCTTTTGAAATGAGAGGGATGTACCATATATTTTCCTCATGCTGATTCTCTGTTTTTATTCATTACATTTTTTAAATATTTAATTTGATTATTTATTTTATTATAATGTGTTTTCCATCTCCCATATGGGTAAATATCCCAAAAATGGAAGTAACTATAACTTCTGATGAGTTGTATAATGTAAAATAAACTATTAAAAGAGAGAATGATACCATATGTCCTTTATCATTTGTTTGAATTTATGCTTAATATATTTATGTAATTTTAAAGAATGGAGTAAATTCAATCTATTGGTTATATATTTTATATACATATATAATCAATAGATTGAATTCACTTCATTATTTACAATTACATAAATAAATTAAGCATAAATTTTAACAAATGCTAAAAGACATAGTATTATTTTGTCTTTCAATAGTTTATTTAAATTATATAACTCACTGAAAGTTACAATTATTTTCATTTTAATTAAATATAATATGAGTTATAATTACTTACATGCACACACACACGCATATATATATATGTCAACAGATGGCGTTCTACCAAAAACACCGTCAAGCGTATTTCATTTACATAAACGTCAGAGAATGCATTCACTATCTCTAACTTTAATTCCACTTTCAGATCATGATTTCAAGCTATTCCTATCTTTCACTGATGATAGCAAATAGCTTGAAATCATGATCTGAAAGTGGAATTAAAGTTAGAGATAGTGAATGCATTCTCTGATGTTTATGTAAACGAAATACGCTTGACGGTGTTTTTGGTAGAACGCCATCTGTTGACATAAATACAAGTATTAACAAGTTTTTAACTTGATTTTGTTTTTCATATATATACATATATATTGTAATGGAATGGGATGGAAAGGTGTCACAAAAATATTAAATATCAAATTTAAAAAGTATAATATTATTAAAGTAAGGTTTTATCACAAAAATATATAGAAAATTCTATATTACAAAGAGAGCATGAGTTAATGAGAATTTCTAGAGAATCAGTCTGCTACTCTTCACAGTAACTAAAATAACTGTAAATCTATCAACATTATAGAGTAAATGTAATTATAAGTACTACTCAAAACACCATTCATTGTCATGAATGATCAACAATTAAAAGAAATTAGTACAATAAATCAACAATCCATCTTGTGGCTAGATTATTGAAACATAACTTGGATACTCACTTAAGTGTTAATCCACTACAATACATAATCAGAAAATCTAAACAATAATGTTGGGATATTAAAACATGCTGATCATCATCAATGATCTTGCCACTTAAGTACCAATAATGTACTGGCCAACTATAAACTTAAATTGTTAATAAGACTAAACTAAAATTAAAGGTAGTGCATGGGCTTAAAGAGTATTTATTATCTTTTGCACCAACCAGGATGATGATTGATCATCTCTAGATTACCAAAAGCACTAAATATACACCCCCATTTATATATTCATCCCATTCTTGAATCTAGCTCAGAGAAAATAAGCTCTATTACTGTTATGTGACCAAAATTGATGATTTAATACAATTTTTAACAATTGAATACAAGTTTATTAATAACAGTAAAAAAATTGAAATTAAGGTCCATAAAAATAAAATTACACACATGAAAGCTTTCTGATTTTGATTACAATATAAAATTTCAAATGATCACATTACAATTTACATAATTATTACTCAAAATTCAAATTGTTACATCGATTTACATATATGTGAACATAGATGTGCAATTTTTCATATAAAATTAATATATTTTAATTGATATTCAATAATGACAAAAATGAATAAATTTTACATATATGTCTTATTTTAATTTGTTACAATAATATATTTTTATAATTAATTTATTTGGAAAATATGCATAAATTTTATACATATATGTGTGTATAAACAAAATTTAGATATAATTTAAAATCAGTTATCAAATTCTATTACAGCTTCTTTTTTTTTATTCTTCTAAAAAAAGTATAGACAATTATTGAGAGGTTAGAAAAATTTTATGAGGTTACTCCTTAACTAATTATAATTGTCTTTCAATTTAAAAATATAGATTTGAAATGTCTTCCCAAATGAATTATTTAAAAACAAGTCATTTTTGTATACATGTTTATCTGTGCTTCTCTTTGCATATAGACACAGCAGCTTACATATGATTACTTCTTTATTCAGCTGGTGTTTCTCTTGGGAAAGTGGGTTTTTTGATCAATCCAAGCAATTGTCATCATCAGGTGAAAGTATATAATTCAGGTATGGTTGGCTTTCTCCCTTCTGCAGTTGTTTCCACTTAGACTTGGATTTGGTAAGCTTCAGATCAACAAGCTGTTTTCCAGAACACTTTTAACCCCCCCCCCCCCCCCCCCCCCCCCCCCCCCCCCACCCCACACCCCCCCCCCCCCCCCCCCCCCAAAAAAAAAAAAAATTAAAATTTTTTTTAATTTTTAATGGGGGGTCTCTTTTTATTTATAAAAAAAAAAAAAAAAAAAAAAAAAATTCAAATAAAAAAAAAAAAAAAAAAAATTATTTTTTTTTGTTTGTTTCCTCCCCCCCCCCAAAAAAAAAAAGATTTTGGGAGGGGAAAAAAAAAAAAAAAACCCCAAAAAAAAAAAAAAAAAAAAAAAAACGTTTATTTTATTTTTAATAATATTAATAATTATAATATATAATAATTATTAAAAAAAAAAATTAAAATAAAAAAAAAAAAAAAAAAAATAATATTAATATTTAAAAAAAATTTTAATTTTAATAATAAAATTTGTATTAAAAAAAAAAAAAAATTTTCTTTTCTTTAAAAAAAAAAAGTCTTTTTTTTTTTATAATATATTTTTTTTTTGGGATATTGAATATTTAAGAAAAAAAAAATAAAAATTAATTTTTAAAAAAATTAATTTTTTTTTTTCAACCACAAAAAAAAATAATAATTATTTTTATAAAAATATTTGTGTAGAGTTTAAAATAATAGAAGAGAATTTTTTATAAAAAGAGTTTTTTTTATTTTGTGGGGTGGGCAAATAAAAAAATTTGATTTTTTTATGATACAACCAATGAAAAAATTAGGGGTTTAAGGGTTAAGGCTATGAATTTCAACACAAAGAAGTGGGTCATTTTCCTCCATGTGAATTCAAATTCCACTAATGAACTGAAGTGCAGCTACTTCCTTGCATTCTTATATTATCATGGCAGTTCTGTATATAATTATACTAGCCATCTCTGCAGCTAGCTTTATTGCTGCCATTCTCTGCTACAGTTACCAACTCTTCACAAAATACTTTAGCCAACTTTGCAGCTAGCTCTGCAGTTAGCTCTTCTGCTAACCACTTCTTTGAAAATTAAAGCCAAACTTTGCAGTTGGCCTAGTTGGCCACTGCTTAAAATTATTACAAACAGACTCTTCTGGCCAACTCTTACAAAACTGCAAACAAAACAAACTGATATTTTTATCTGTCTTTTCATAATCTTGGTTGGGTCAGGTGATAAAAGCATAATGGCTATTTTCAATTAACTTTAAACTTTTGGAATTTGTCCAAAGATGACATCTATATATATATGTTTTTACTTTGCTAGTAGAAATTTACAAAGTAATAAAAAGATTTCAAAAATAGACATTTTTACAATTATCAGAAAACATACTTATTTTTAAATTTTTAAAATCAGAATAAAAATATTAACTTTTATTTATCAGACCTTTTTTAAATATTTAATTTTATAATAAAATATTATTTTAAATCCAGAGTTATTTAACTCTTTATTTATTATTTCAGTGAATGTAGAAAATATCTTTTACAATTTTTGTCTGTGTTCATTTCTAGTTTTCCTTTACTTTATATATATATATATATATATATTGATATAGGCACATAATTTTATCTAAAATTATATTATTAAAATAATCTTTCATTAAAGAAAAACATAAAATTAAATGTTGAAGAGTTTATTCAGTTTGTTTTTGAAAAAGATAAAAATCAAATAGTTTTCTATCGTTAATTTCAGAAGGGAAGAGGGGTGTTTCGTTAGAGAAATTAAACTAAGGGTTATAAAAGGAAGTAAAGAGTTTTTATTAGTATTCATAAAAATATAATTTAAAAAGTTAAAACATACAAATCTCTTTTCATTCAAGTTTAATTAAAGAAAAAATAATGTTAAAACTAAATAGTAAATTGTATTAAAAATATATGTGCGTATATATGTGCGATTGTCAACAATAGAATAAATGTTATTATAAATAAATGAAAGTTAAAGAAGATTATTATTAAAAAACACGGCAATGGTTATTAATTAAAATATAAAACAACATCTCTGCATGGCTATTAATAATTAAGCAATCTTCCAAAACACATTTATCAAAGGATTAATTGATAAAGAATTTTGACAACAGATATTTGCCGGAGGATATTGAAAAGAAAACGCTTCATTGGTATAAATACTGAATATTTTATTGGACAATCAGTTGAGACAGTCAGTTCACAAAGTAATTGAGTAGTGCAGTTCAGAAATTAATTGAGCAGTTAACAAACAAAATGCAGTGTTGAGAAGATCTTGGGAACACACATTTATCTCCAGCCCAGATGTCCTAGAAAACAGCAGATCTGCCCATGAAATAATGTCAGCTTAACATCTTAGAAAATCTCCATCAATATCTAATTGTCTCCAATAGTAATAATCGTAAAAATCAGGAAACTCATCAAGGAAAAGTCCCAGCCGGCTGGTAAGCATTCATAATGGAAATATCCTCACCGAAAGCAGCCTCCAAAGAGAACAAAATTCTACGTCTACTTTCAAAAGCCTAGGTAAAACATTTGCTTATTTCGTTTATACTGTAATAGCCATTGCATTGCATTAATTCGTACGAATCTTTCAAGAGTCTAATTATATGAACTTTATATCATACATAAATGAACTATTGATATGTGTGATTAAATTTCAAATGCTATGTAATACTTTATTATTATTATGTGTGTACATGAGTTAATATGTGCGTGATCATTATATCAATATTTATTAGTTAAATTAGAGTGTTCTGTTATTAAATCTATGAAATATTTAAACTATTTAGAAATGTTAATTTAAAAATATGCGTGTGTTTTTATTAGAATTATAAAATGTTTAAATTTAGTAAATAAATGTTAGTTAATAAATTGTCTTTAAAATTAAACTTTATTTGTCGGTCAATTCTTTTTATCAATTCTTTTACAATTCTTTTATAAATTCCTTTTACAATTCTTTATCAAGTCTTTTAACCACTAATTATGTATAATCTATTAGTGATTACAAACAGCTGAGCTAGTCGTGGATTTAGGCGTTGAGTTAGTGGCCATTGCTCAAAGTGCGTTATTTATTCATCCTTGAATAGATAGCTGGCGCCCGTGTTTATACACAAACAAAAAAAAAGTGCTTTGAACTTGGTGTTGAACTCAACAGCTGAGAAGAAGCTATGTCCTGGAAATGTAACGCTAGTTATATACTTTATAGCTATCGTTTGGGCATACATACTCTCCGAGTATGTTCTTCTCTGCCTAAGACACTGGTGTTTCGAATGTACATATTCAAATTCGGTTCAATATATATATATATCCACTGTCAACCATTATCAATCCACTGCAGGATTAAGATTCTCCAAGTTCAATCCAACTCCACAAATCTCTAGTTTCTCTTCTCCACATCACCCCTGTACACTTTCTTATTTCATCCATCCATTTCACATGTGGTTTTTTTCTGGGTCTTTTATAAACTCTTGGAATCCAGTTTAAGATTTCAATTGTCCATCTATTATCATCTCTTTTAGAAATATGTCCAACCCAACTCCACTTCATCTCTTATTCAACAATGTAAGTAACACCTGTTTGTTCTATATATATTGTAACTAAATGGTTAGGCTTGCAGTTTATCAAGCCATATTTTATCAGTCTATTAATTAAAAATTTAATCAATTGTAATCTTGATGATTTAAATTTATTGTTTGAACCAGTGATATGGTCTAATGATTATTAATTTTAGTAGATAAGTCTTTCTAAGATATTTAGTTTGAATGTTCAACATATATGGCAACTTTCTACAAGGTTATGTGTGGGCATACTCACATACAGTCTGACAGATAAATTAGTTTCATAACTATAATACAAGGTAATATTGTTATTAAATAAAACCATAAAAGCATTTAAATATTTTTTATTATTAAATAATAATTTTTCAATAGACTCAAAATTGGAATTATTTTTAAGTTAAACAGTATAATTAATTATTTAATATATTTTTACTTCAGTCTAAGATATTCTTAAACAGTTTATTTATCATCTGTGTTTAAAGGTAGAGATTTACTAATTTTAGGCAAATATAATCACTTACAATATGATTGTTTTATTGATGTACAGTCAGACCCATTTACTAAAAGTCGATAAATAGGTTTGCACAGATTTATTGAAGAGACTTATTCTACCAGAAAACAAGATTTTTTTAAGTTAAGAGAGATCATTCTACTACTTACAGTACATAAATTATTTGAAATGTATTACTTTTTGTATTAAAAAGTACAAATTATTTTTATTATTAATTAATAAATTATGGACTAAATTCTAAGTATCCTGCATCTATGAAAGAATACATCACTACTATTATCCTGTAATTTGGAAACTGATTCACCACCAGGATAAAAGCGTTATCAAGGAAATGGCCACCAAAAGTAAACTCAAATGTAACTGGTCAAGAATCTCATAAGCTTAAAATTTCATAATTTACCTTACAAATGTTTTGTTTATAATAGCTATAAAATACATAATAAATATTGCTATAATAAATTTGGAATTGTAGAAAATCATTTTGGAACTTTCATTCATAAAAGAAATGTAAAAGTGAACTATATTACAGGATATCTATCTTTTATTGCTAAATAATTTTTGGTACACTCATAAAATGTTTTTATTAAAATGAAATATTATCTTAAACTAGACTTATATACCACTAATTTTACTTAACATTATAAAATTTACAAAATACATGGGAAAATAATTAAAATTATTTTATTGTGTTTAATTTAGTAGCAATAATAACTCATACCCATCTAAGTTTCATTAATTATGATTAAATGGACTATTGATATTAAATTTATAAAATAAAAAAATAGGTTACTGAAATTCTTAATATGAAATGCTAGAAATTACCTCAAATTTATAAGAAAAACCAGATATTTTGTTGAGTTTTGGCAGAATTGTCATGATTATTAAGTGAAATAATAGTATTTTGCTAATATTATTTCACAGTTCAACTTAATTCCAAATGTATAATTCTTTATGTTAATAATATTGTGAATTTTAAAAGCACAATAGAATATTTATTGAATAGATAAATTGTGCCTTAAAACTTAATAATTATTCACAGTAATAATAATTGAAATCAATGTTTATCTTCACCTTTGTATTTTTTTTTATTTTAAAATTTTTCCACAAGAAAAAAGAAAGATTGTAACTGTTTAATGATTTCACAATTTCCTTAGTAATAATTTGATTAATAAATGTTTACTTGAAGTATCTAGCAAGTTATGATCCTGATAAAATATATTAAAAATACATATTTACAAATGTTTGTGCTAAATAATAAATGTTATAAGGATGATATTATGGAGGATAATTATTCACACTAATTATATATTGTAAGTAAAAGTGGATGTTCCCCATAATTCAATTGGTAATCACAGGAAAAAGACAGTTTACTTGAGATATTTACAAAAGAAAGTTGCAATGATAAACATGGAGGAATCATGATGTTGATAAATAACAAAGAATATTACAAAGTATTCGAATAATTCTGCAGTTTTTAAGGTATTTCAGATTTTCCACTCAATAGATAACTTTTAGATAGGTGTTTGGCTTTCAGCTGGTATTTTTAGATCTAGTGTCTGAACCTACCCTGGCACCTCTCTGAGGAGTGCCAAAGCATAAAACCATGGTCAAGGGTTTGGGGGAATGCTGACTCTGGCTAAGCATTTATCACAAAGCTTGTTGAGGAATTGGCAATCCTCATTGTTTATAACTTACAAGCTTAAAAGAATAGGGTCATGTGATCTATGACTCTTATTTTGACTATTTAAAGTATTACATTTGATTTTTTTTTCTTCATAGAAGAAACATGAAGAAATATTATTTAAGAATATTTTTATTGTATATTGTAGTATAATTTTATGTATGTTTAAGGTTAATAAGTTCAGCAACTAGTTTGCTTATAAAATAAAAAGATCCAAAACAATTAGAATTAAATATGGGCTTGCTCATGGTTAAATCTTGTTTGTATTAATAAGTGACCACAAGAAAGGGAAAAATCATTTATGAAATATTATTAAGTTTTATTATGTTATTTTTTTTTGTTTTTAATGTCTTTCTGGTAAAGCTGCAACTAGGCATATTTAATAATATGTTTTAATTATTAAAGATGGGGTTTGCTTTTGAGTTGATATTACTATTTTAATTTCCATTCGAATATCAGCCTTTCAAGCTAATTATGCAAACGCTTTGCGAGTGTTAATAATAAATGAATACATTCTCACCAATACAAGATATAGTATTTATGCAGGAATAAAAAAGAATTCTCTTATTCCTATGACTCAAATTCACACTTATAAGGTAGACATTGCTTATTTGTGAGATTTGATTGTTACAATGTTAGATAATTATGATATTGTGCATTGCTATATTGTTATTTGTCTTTATATTCATGTCATCTCATGTGAGGTATACTTATTTCCTTACCCTACATGAAAGTGGGTAACTCATCATCATGGATTGATTATATATGATGCCCATGGACTATTGAGATAATCAAGTCCTATGTTGTTGCAAAAAATTTGTTTATTAAATAAGGGATTAACTGCTCCTTTTTCCTCAAATCCCCATAAGTGTACCAAATAGTGGTACTGAAATTTCAGACCATTCATAATTATACCATGACTGTGGTCTATGTTACTTACTTACTTATTTGCTTTAGCTCACCACCATTATATTATATCATATTGTATATGACATTAGATTTCACTTCATTAAGTTTTACTGATTTAATATTTAGTGACAATGAAATCATTCTTGAGAAGGTATGAATTAGATATGTGAACCATGTTACCATTAAGCAAATGATGATAGTAAATACTAATATCCCTATTAAATACTAAGTTATAATACAGTGTCATTGTACTAGATATATTTACTCAATGGGAACTCAAATATAAATACTATATTTATTATTTGTTACTCTTAGTTCAGTGTTGGTAAACCACAAGTTTCAATAGTATTAGAAAAAAAAATTATGATATGATGAATCAAATGCAGAGTTGCAGTGATATTAATTTATTTTAAATAGATTAGAATATTGTTACCAATCCACAGTTTAGATACATAGAATTAGAAAGTTATATAATCTGCTTAACCTATTAAAATAAGCATAATTATTAATGCTTTGGGTAATACTGGTTATCATACATTGCCTAATATTAAGTATTGCCAGCCTATCTCTTATAGCTATCATCATTGGCATCACTTAATGTTATTGGTTTTATTATATATTCAGCATATCATTAATCAATTTTACTAAACTTTTCTCATAAATTTTTTGTCATGTGTTTATGGTTTGGTTGTCATTCGGACAGCTATCATAACATCTGATTGGCTGTCAAATAAGTGTTATAATGAGCAATGAGATTTTCCAGTATCTCAATTTAATTTCAATTTCATCTATCTGTGCTTTGCAAATTAAATATTATTTGTTGACAGTATATAATATTATAATATTGATTGAGTAAAATATTGGTGGTACCATGCAGAGATGCTATTTAAAAATATGTTATAAGTAAAATATTTGGTTTTAAAAAATAATATTTTAATAAGTTGTCAAATGCCATCATTCACTAAACTTGATCATACTGTATATGGAGGTCAAATCCAAATTATTCATCAATGATATTCTAATTGTCTTATTAGCACTTAAAAAATAATTATCAAAAACTGATTTAACACTCAGATTAATTGATTTTTCTTTTTTCATAGTGGTTAAATGTTACAACAGTTATTCAACAACACAAAAGAGAGACACAAACATGAATGAAGCATTTTGAAAAAAAATTTCTTCTTTATATATTTATACTATATGACATTTTTAATTTCCTAAATAATAAACACTTCGGAAACTTTCATATAATTACCATTTCTAAGTAATGACAACATATTTTTACTAAAAGATTATGTTTCTTTTTTCTATAAGCACTAATTATTTGCTTATTGTCTACAAAGTTTAAAATTTATTTATAACTCACTTTTAGTTCTTTTATTCTAAGATAAGTTGATCCTATTGATTTTTAAAATATGATTAAATCTGTTATATTTTAACGAAATTCATGTTTTAAATTGAATTGCTAAGCATCTTATGTTATTTTTAACAAAATTATATTTTGGATTGTATTTAACTTAAAAAAGGATAGAATTTATTTCAAATAAAGATTAATTTAATTTAACATGAATCTATACATTCATGCACAAGTTATTCCCATAAATATGATTTTTTTATTTATATGTATATCTTATTTACTTAATATTTAAGTCCATAACATTATTACTTAAAGCCTATTTTTTATTAATTAAAACATTTTATGCTAACTATCAAAATTGCTCATATTAATAATATTTATATGCCTATCTTAAAACTAATGATATATATATATATCAGCCACTTATAAATAAAAATGATTGTTTAAACTTTAATGATATATATATATATATCAGCCACTTATAAATAAAAATGATTGTTTAAACTTTAATATAGAAATAAAACCAAAGTTAACTGCATAATTATGTAGTACATCTCTGATTTACAATATATTTTCTTATATTGTTATTAGTCTTTTAATTTTTCAAATAATATCTTTAAAAAGCTGCCTTTTCTTACTAAAACCTTCAATACTTTGCCTAATTGTAGTATTTATTGTAATATATCCATGCTTAAATATTACAAATAAAAGCAATTGATATTACAACCTTTAATATTATATTTCAAATAATATATTTGTTCATTATTAAATGTTATTCAAAATATCTATTTTTCATTTACTAATTTAAAAAGGGAGTGTCTTAATAACTGTTCTTTCGCTATCATCATAAGTTTATTCTTATACATCAGTAAAAAAAAAACCTGTTTACTTTTATAAATTAAATAGGCCATAAGATGTTTTTAATTTCAGCAGATTTAATAGGGGTAATTGTATCATTATAAAAAAATACATTGTGGTTTACCATAATAACAGCAGTAATTATTGATGTGTATGATGTATCTTGACACTCAAGGTCACATGTCTACATGAAAATTTTTAAGATATATAAACTGATTGATGTTATTAATTTAATATCATCAAAATGGATAAATGGTAAAGATTGGTTTCTACCAGTAACAGACAAATCATTGGGCTTATAAACATTACTTAATAAAACATATTTTGTTTAGACTACATTCGAAACAATACAATAATACTATATATTTATTTATGAATTAATAAATAATATCATAAATTAGCAGCCTAATATAATATTGAATTATTATTACAATTTAATCTCTAAGCTCAAATTGCTTACATTTATTCATTTGGCATCTAAACTTAAAACGTATAATAGCATTTTAAACCCAGATATAAACATTAAATTAAATAAATATTAACACAGCTATTCTATTAATACTAATGTATAGTATCATTAATTTAACTCCATCCTCTTTTATGTGGAATATTTTAGATGTACTTATTGCTTTTATTCACCACACACATTTCAAAGACAAGAGTAAAGTTCTCTAAAAATCATAGATGGCTCATTTATTTATTTTTAGACGTCTTTATTCATTTGTTGGAAATATGTGGTGAATACAAGTTTTAAATATATCAATATTAAAAATAAGAAGATAAAATGTTTGGATTTTGCTCTTAATTCTTTGAAATTAAAAACATTCTCACTTTAAATCTTCTTCAAGAAGCTGCCTATAAACTGCTTTGAATACCCTAATTATAAAAATGAAAACAAAGTTGAATGTTATACTCATTCCTGTTTCATATCACATTTCTAATCAACAGCAATAACGTTTGTCCCATTTTATCATTTAAAGACTATATAATATGGACAATGAGCCATTTAATGCCATCTCATAATCTTCTTTATTAATAAAGCAGGTGCATTAAGTGATTATTTATTTATTTTTGTTTAATAAAGATAAAATTAGCTCTGAGAAAATAACTTCTGTTATTAGATTTGCTATTAAAATAAAAATACTTAAAAATAGAAAAATTAACAAAATGCTGAAATAAACTTACTAAATTTACAATACATCTGAATTAACAGTTAATGTTTTAAAAATTTAGATAGATGGTCTGAGTTAAATTAATAAATAAACATTGCAATAGCTAAATAAGCTTTAAGTATGTTTGGATAGCTATATAAAAACCATTGTTATCAGAATTAAAAAACAACTCAATGGATTTTATTGACAAGAAATTATGTATGTTGCTGAGAATGAAATAAGTAAAATAATTGAGCTTTGTCATATTATTGAAGCTATTAATATCAATATAAAAGATAGTAAGAAGTATAAGCTGGCTGTAAGGATTCATCACAAATAGTTTTATCTATTTAATTATTTAAAAAATGTAGAAAAATCGATTAAACTCGTATTTAAGAAGAACATAATAGTAAAAAAAGAAAAACAAGATAGAAATTAATAGATTTAAATAAAAAAAATAACAGGAACTAAAAAAGCTTTTAAACAACAGATATAACTTAGAAATAAGTGCAGTCATAAAATAATAGCTAAAAAACTCTGGATCGTAGTTTCTTTCTTTGCTTTTCATTTCCCTGTTTCAAACATATGAAGTCTCAAGCAATGATCCATTTGTTTATATATTTACTTAGAAACTTAAAATTAAAACAGGCAAAACTCTCTATATGTATTACAGTGAAAGCCAGAATAATCAACGGATGCCAGAAAGCTTGTGCATAAAATCCCCATCTAGTCCCTACTCATCCAATATCCCCAGACTAGTTTCTGGCTTGTGGCCTTCCTCAGTTGTGGCCTTCCTCAGTGAGGATCCTTGGATCTGAAAGAACAGCACCTAAATTTTAGAATCTAATGCAACCCTCCAGCAGCCACCTTTTATTTCTACTTAACTACAAAACTATGAGCTTTAAATTGAAAACACTGTAATATTTTCAATCCAAACCCATCAGCTTATATAGTCATATAGGTCTGAACTCAGTTCAATACTTATACATTTTGGTGTCTTTGGTTCTTTAATAACCATAGCCACCACCATCCTATTAGGAAGGATTGGTTTTAAGCAAATAAACATCACATGATCATCATTTCTTATGCTTGCTCATAACTGGTATTAAACAGGCTAAACTCTATACATATTGCCACTTAGTGCAATCCAGAGTATCAATGGATGCCAGAGAGCTTGTGCATAAAATCTCCATCTAGTGCCTACTCATACAATATCCCCAGACTAGTTTCTGGCTTATGGCCTTCCTCCAAACTAGTTTCTGGTTTGTGGCCTTCATGAGTGAAAAGCCTTGGATCTGAAAACATTGCACCTAGATCTTAGGATTTAATGCAACCCTCCAGCAGCTATCTTTTATCTCCACTTAACTACAAAACTATGAGTCTTAAATTGAAAACAAATAATATTTTCAGTACAAGCCTATTAGCTTATATAGTCATGTAGATCTGAACTCAATTCAGTACCTATACATTTTGGTGACTTTGATTATTTAATAACCATATCCACCCCTATCCTATTAGGCTGGATTGGTTTTAAGTCAATAAACATCACATGATCACCATTTCTTATGTTTGCTCATAAGTTATTAAAACTGCTGGAAGGCTGTGTTAGATCCCAAGATCTAGGTGCAGTGCTCTCAGATCCGAGGCTTCTCACTGATGAAGGCCACAACCAGAAACTAGTCTGGGGATATTGGATGAGTAGGCACTAGATGGGGATTTTATGCACAAGTCTTCTGGCATTCATTGATTACTATGGCTTGCACTGAGTGGTAATACGTATAGAGAGTTTTGCCTGTTTTAATAACACTTATGAGAAAGCATAAGAAATGTTGATCATGTGATGTTTATTGGCTTAAAACTTAAAATTATTATATACATTTATAAATGCACATAAGCACATTCACTCATATGTATAACATGCACATCTTTTTCCCTATACCTTTGTTTTCGGAATTAGACAAAAAATATGTGCGTGCACATCTCATGAACAAAACGATAAAATTATTAATAAATCCTGTATTCACTTGCTCTTTGTTACATTAGTTAACAAAGTGACATTGTTTCACAAATAGTAAACGGCATGGTTTAATTTATTTAATAAAACAATCTTTGATAAAATATAATTTATAGAATTTTAGATAAAATAAAATATAAATAATTTTTAAAACTCTTAAACAATTTTAAGACCAAACATATATAAATATTTATGATAATTTAATGATTTAAATATTTAAAAATAAAATTACAAATAATCTTAGTTCATTGATTTTTTTTTTCCATTAAAGTTTAAAAAAAAGAAAATATATTATAGGTTATTAGACAAATTAGTTCTATTTTCAAAAACTATTATTTAGAGTAGTGGTTCCAAAAGTGATTCGTATGAAACACCTGGTGACCTTGTGCCACTCAGGGGATCCATGGCAAACAAAAATAAATTTGGAGGTGCGTGGACAATTTCGGTGATAAGAGAAAGATTTAATATAAATAAAAAAATTGTGACTCTTTTTCATTATTACGAAAGTTAAGTTAAATAGCAATAAATAAATTGGTAGCCTTTTTTAGTCCTGAGTAAAATGTAAGTAGAGATGGGTACATAAATTACACAATGACAAGCATTGGATAGTGGGAGTTGGGCCAACCATGGACATCTATCTGCTTATCTATGCAAGTTTAAGCAGGAATGGAATCTCACTGCTACATGCAATAACTTGTCTAAATATGGCACACACACAAAAAAAAAAAAAGCAACTAATCAACAATTTATTTCTGTTTTATGCATGATTTGAAGTGCATGCTACAAATTTTCCTAGTTTTGACCAAAAAGAAATATCATTTTTTTTATATTGGTACGAAGATAGAAACATTACCTAAGTATTTTAAATATAATTGATATCTTTGTATATATTAAATTTATTTAAGCAAAGTTATACTTACGTTACAGTTAATTAATACACTAGTTTTATTATATAATATTTATCAGTATTACATTTTATTTATTAATTTGTTGGATAATAAGTAAATTATTTATTTTTCTTGAAAAATAAATAATAAAATTAGTAATAAATCTGTACCCATACAATTTGTGAAACTTATTTGAAATTTTATCCTTATATTTTAAATATTTAATTGATAAGACCATTACGTTGTGGCATTTCATTTTCAAAATAAAACAAAATATTAATAAATAGTGTTTATTGCAAATAAATTTTTTGTTTAATTTTTTTATATCTTAAATTTTTTTTAGATAATGGTATGAGTGAGTTGAAGAAAAAATACAGAGAATATATAGTGCTCAATATTTAAAACATGGCTTCATTTCATTACCAAAAAATAGTACTTTACTTATGTGCTTTCTATGCAATAAAACTTTGTCAAATGAATCAATGAAATCTTCTAAGCTAAAGGAACATTTAACAAAAGTTCATAGTGACAAAAAAAATAAAGATTTAACTTTTTTACAAACAGCCAAAGAAAGATGATGATGGATTGTGTGCTTCTTGTAACATTTCCTTACTGATTGCAAAGTCTAAAAAGCTGCACGCCATTGGTGAAGAACTTATTGTATCAGCTGGAAGTGAAGTAATATGCACTGTGTTGCATAAACCAGCTTTTAATATAACAAAAATTCCACGGAGCAAAGAAGGATTGACAAAATGCTCATCAGTGCTTAGAAAATTCATTATGTGAGTACTTAAAAACATTTAAATTCTCTATAAGCTTCATGAATCAACTTTTCCAGGAAAAAAAACTTTACTTTTAGCTTATATGAGATTTGTAAAAGAAGAAAAAAATTCTCAAGAATTGTTATTTGCCAAATGTTTTGAAACTGATACAAAATGTGAAATAATATTTAATAAATTAAAAATATTTTTCAATATAAAAGCTATACTCTCAAGGAATATTTCTCCATTGCTACTGATGGTGCTCTAGCAATAGTAGGACAACACTGAGGCTTTATGACATAATTAAAACAAGCTATACTGAATGTATTATTTATATATTGTGTCATTCATGGACAACATTTAGTTGCCGAAAATCTTAGTGAATGCTTGTGTAGCTCACTAGATTATGTCATTAGAGCAGTTAATAAAATCAAATGGAATGCCTTAAATGAGAGATTATTTGCTCGACTTTGTATAGAAAATAATGAAAACTATAATCATTTAGTACTTAACATGGAAGTTCATTGGTTATCTAAAAGTGCATATTTGGATCGATTTTATGCACTCTTTGATTCAGTATTGGAATTCCTTGAAAGTAAAGACAATGATTTGCATTTCAATTTAATTAATTCAAAAAAATTACATAGCTTATATGACGGACTTATTTGCCAAATTTAATGAAATCAATTCAAAGCTACAATGTAATCAATTAAATTTAATCAAAACTAAAAGTACAATATCTGTGTCTGTTGCAAAACTCATGCTATATAAACAAAACTTTGGAAGAGGAGAATGCTCTTAGTTTCCAAATATTTCAAAATTGCAAAAATGTGATGAAAATTTGCTTGCTTATTGTCAGCACATAGTGGAGCTTCATTCTAACCTCAGCCAAAGATTTGAAGACATTCTTCACTTAGTTATGCCCAATTGAGTGTTGGATCCTTTTGTAAGTAGAACCACAAACTCATATGAATTCATACTAATACAGGAGCAACTTATTGAATTATCCACAAATGAGAAGCTAAAACCAATGCTTGATCAAGGATATCACAAACTCTGGTTACAAAAACAGATACTAAATTTTTATCCTGCACTATGGGTCACTGTATAAAAGCTGCTGATTGCTTTTCCATATTTTTATTTAGTAGAACATGGATTTAGTGCAGTTATGAGCCTCATTATGAAAAAGAAACAAACTAGGAAACACAGAACCAAACATAAATAATCTCATATCATCCCATCAGGTTCATAAGCATCTTATTGGAAAAAAAATGTGTTTTTGTAATTTAAAATAAAAGTTATAATTTTAATAAAACTACTTTAAATATCAGAATGATTTATTTATATTTTATTTTTATGTCACCATTTACAATTCAAGACATCAAAGTTAATTTTTGGAATTTTTGTATTATTCAGTTATGTTGATTTATTTCTCTTGGTGTTCATAGTCAGATTTTTGCCATAAGGAGTCCATGGGCATATTAAATTTGGAAACCACTGATGTAAAGTAATAAAAGTTACTATAAATGTTGATAGCCTAGCGGTTAGTATAGCTGCCTTCCAAACAGCAAGCCCGGGTTCGCTTTCCGGTCAACGCTTTGACATATTAAAAAAAAAAAAAATGTTAGCACTTATTTATAAATAACATAAAGTGTGTATTTTTTTTTAGTTAAGAAAATATATATTTTTAAATTAAATAATGGCCTAGGTATATTTTTTAAAAAATTAAAAAGAAAGTAGAAATATATAAATTTGGCTATCAATTATAAAAACTCAGACAAAATAGACAGCTAAGTATGGTGGTCAAAGTATAATTAACCCCAAAGCAATAACAAATTACCACAGCAGATTAACGAAAATTGTTTGTGTAAGCTGACTTCAAATATAATAATAAGAACTTTTAGCACGTATCAGTTGAAGACTTATGTCAGAGGTAAAAAGTATATCTTTTAAGTTTATTGCAACACTATATAATAAAAATTATATAATCATACTTTTAAATAAAAAGGTAAGACCTAAAATTATCTATAAATAATTAGAAAAGCTCCAAACAAAATATAGAACTACTATAAATATTTGAAAATAAGCCGGTAAATAAATAAATAAATTGATAGCAAAACTATATATCAAACATTAAAACGATAATATATATAATGAGTTATTTATTTATATAGCACTGTTTTTAATTTATAGCAATCATTGGGGAATAACTTCTCTACACATGCACTGTATAGATTTAAATACATTAGAAATATTCTCCATTCTAAATATAAGTTAATGTCTTTTGAAAAGATAAGGTGAATTCACCTTAATTTTTTATCCTAAGCACATATGTATAGGCAAATCTTAAGCATTTAAAGTAAGAACAGAAAGATCTTAATTAATCACTTATTTGCTTAGGTTAAAAGTTAAGATGGATTCATCTTATCTTTTTCAAAAGACTTGATCTTGTATTTGGAAAGAAGAGTATTCCTGAAGTATTTAAATCTAAAAAACACATGTGTAGAGGAGTGATTCTCTAATGATCATTGTAAAATGATAATGATAAACAAATAACTGGAAGAATTTAATTATATATATTATAACACCCACCGACATATCTATAATCCTCCATTGTGGACTTTCACCCGAAGCTTCGACGAGAGGTATTTATGAGCATGGTTTGAACCCATCTCACGCGCCAATCTTACCAGTAAGTAGGAATTACCTCCTCGAAAACATATATATAGGTTCTGATATATATCTGATATGGTGATGCACCGAACTAGCTCAATCTCAAGGTTGGGGACATCTGTCTATCTAGAGAACAAAGCTATAAACTAACCAACACTATCTCACGCGTATATTTATTTTGCGATAGCCTAAAGCTCGAAATCCTTACTCTAACCCGGGCTGATGGGATTTATTCTACTCGATCATATCCCTTCCCAATAAATCTCATTCGTACCTACATATAAGATTGCTATGCAAACACTCAGGCCATTCATTATCATACCCACACATATATCACGCTCATTCATCCACACACCAAATAATGCAAATACATATATATATGTGAGCTGTATGATTAATATAGTCATATATCTAACTTTAAATATAAAATTTTAATATAGCAATTAACTGAGGTAACACGAGTTCTTTATTGAGATACATATATTGAAAATAGTTGGTGACATGTCACTTTACCTGTATTCGCGCAATTAAACAAGTCCGTATTGACGTCTTGCCACGAACTTAATCTGGTGGATCTCACGGATGGCAAACAGTTCCAATGGTCGTTAGGTCCGGCGATAGGTTTCAGAGGTGGAGCAGTTGGCGTACTCTTTCGCAAAGGTCTAAATCTCGAACGATTTTGAATCAACATTTCTTCGATGGAACAAAATCTCTTGATTTATTATGACAGTTCGCAAGTCCGGTCAGGTGAGTTCATGACGAGTCCACGGAGTCGAGTAACGACTAGCACACAATCCAATTACCCCGACATTTTTTTGGAAGAAAAAAATATTAAACTTCTTAAGAAATAGATTTTTGCGTCCTCCTTGCTAGGATTCAAGCCGCGTCTCTCTTTTTTTTCTTTTTTCCCACTCGAGCGCAAGACAAAAAAAAAAGTTCTTTTGTATTCACCTTTAACTCTTCAAAATCTTTCTGCATATTCCTACGCCGCTGACCAGTCCTTCCATTGTTCTTCAACACAAAAAAAAAACTATATCCACAGACCAGTTTTCCGCCTTCCCGGCGCCAGTTATTACCAAACTGCCTACAGCAATTCACTCATCCTATTTCAGTCCTCACATGTTCACAAGGTGACTCAACAAAAGAAAACACGTGTTACCAAAATTATTAATAAACTCAAAAAAAAAATATGTGAATAAAATCTATCTAAGAATAATTAATTGCGCTTTATACAGCTCTACATATATAAGTGATCGCAAACCTCCCAGATACTAACTACGTATTTTTATACTCGCACATACACTATATTTACATTACTTGTAACCGGGTTCGAATGACCGTTTACATATATTCTTTTATTTATTTGTTTATACATGGTCCTTACATTAACACTATTAATTATGTCATATTTACATATGCGTGAATTCGAACCCGTTTGTTACATACCCCCCTGGTGCGATAGCCTTCAAATACCTTCTTTGTATTTGAACGGCTTCTTAAATGACTCTTCTCTTTCACTTTATTTCTTTCGGGTTTACGAAAGGCTTGAGAGACCATGCGTTATATGACCCTTTTATCCCCTGGCCAGTGTCCACCCAAAAAGCATGTTTTCCCAGACCTTTCACTATCGTAAACGGACCCTCATATAAATTACAAAATTTTTTGCAAACAAACTTCCCAGGTTCGCTTACATGAGGCATCTTCACCATTACCTGGTCTCCCACTTTAAAGGAGTGCGATGAACTTTTGAAACTCTCCTTGCGTTGTCTACTCCTGTGAAGCATCAGTTGGTATGCCTGCTGTCTATCCTTATCTAGATCAATGGGGTTCTCTTCTCTGAGAAAATCAGTCTGGAGCAACGCAGGTGCATGTCTACCAAAATGCAAATGTATCGGAGTGAAGCCAGTCGATTCGTTCACCGCCCAATTCATATAATTTAAAATGTCGGGCAGGTGTTTGACCCACCTTCTATGGTCGGTTTGGATATACGTACGGAACAACCTACCCAATTCTCGCATCATTCTTTCGCAGGGATTTGACTGAGGGTTACGGATTGAGGTTAACACATGACCGATCTTCAAACGCTCAGTCCATTTCACCCACTCCCTCGAAACGAATGGGGTTCCATGATCTGATATGATAGTTTGAGGTTTTCCCACGGATGGAATATGTTCCTTTTCCAGGACGCGTATCGTATTTCTCGTGTTGGCTTGAGCAAGGGGGTATGCAGACACCAATTTAGAGAACAAATCATAAACGACCAGGAGGTACTTCTTTTTATTAAAGGCCGGTAGTGGGCCATAATAATCGACTGCAACAATTTCCTTAGGTCCTCTGGGAATCACGGATAACATCGGGGCTGCATATTTCTTATTTGCGGGCTTAACTCTCTGGCAAATTTCGCACTTCCCAATGACCGCCGCGATCTTGCCACGCATGCCCAGCCAGTAAAACCACCTTCGGATCCATCCTTCAGTCTTCATGATCCCATAGTGGCCCGACCTGCGGTGCAGGTGTGCCACCACTGCCGTCCTCATGTGCCACGGGATGACTGCCCTCCATTCAGCTGGAGTTTCCTTCACTCTGTATTGTAGTACACCTCGTTCCAATCTAAACTTTTGAATAGTCTGCCTGCCCCAAACCCCACTCAGTTTGGCTTCTTTACCCTCCAATTGGTCGATGACCGGCTGAAGTTGGCGGTCTTCTCTCTGCAAGTATTCCAGACGCCGCAGATCTCTTTCGAGATCTTCATCTGTCCTTAACCCTATGTTTGCTATGTACAAATTCTCAGTATTCAGATGGTTTGATTGATTGTCCACTGGATTGCGACTCAGAGTATCAGCCACCACATTGTCAGACCCTTTGCAATATCTCACCGTATAGTTGTACTCTTGGAGGTATAGGCTCCACCGTACTAATCGGCTATTTGTGAGGTAGCTATGGTTGATAAACTCCAGACTCTTGTGGTCAGTAATCACGATGACCTCCGAGCCCAGTAATAACGTTCGAAACTTCTGAAAGGCCCAAACAATGGCCAACGCCTCTTTCTCAGTGGTCGTATAATGTACCTCGGAGCCTTTGAGCAGCCTGCTCAAGAAATATAGCATACCCATCCTCCCGTCTTCCTGTTCTTGAGCCAAGGTTACTCCGAGACCATATCTGCTGCTATCTGTCTGTACTATGAACGGCTTTGAAAAGTCAGGAAAGGCCAACATAACATGTCCCAAGAACCCCGTCTTCACTCTTTGGAAAGCTTGGTCCTGCTCCTCCGTCCACTTCCACTCGTTACCCTTTTTTAATAGCCTCACCAAGGGCTCCATCCGTTCCGCAAACCGTTCTTGAAAGCGGTTATAAAATGTACACAGACCCAAGAATGATCGGACCTGCTTCCTGGATCTCGGTTTTGGAAAGTCACGGATAGCCGAAATCTTGTCCGGGTGTGGTTTAAGTCCCTGGGCTCCCACTATATGCCCAAGAAAGGCCACTTCTTTCTGACACAGCGTGCTCTTTTTGATATTTATTTTTATGCCCTTTTTCTCACATTCTTCTAAAAATAGTCCCACTTCTCGTATATGTTCCTTGATATCAGTGGAGGCTATCAACACGTCATCCATGTAGATCGTGACCATGTCCTTTATCTCCGAAGATAGCACCTGGTCCAAGCACCTGAGTAGGCCGGCTCCGCTGTTTATTAAGCCAAAAGGCATCCTGTTAAATTGATATGAGTGACCCTCATATCTGAACGACGTGTATTGGCGATCTTCCGGATGTAACTTAATTTGCCAATAACTAGCCGTCAAATCGAAAGTCGAAAATACCTTCTTTCCTTGGAACTTCCGTAATAATTCTTGCATAGGAGGTGGTACGTTACAGTCCGGTACCGTCACTTTATTTAGCTGTCGAGCGTCAAGACATAATCTAACGGATCCATCTTTTTTTTTTACTACTACCATCGGGTTACAATACGCTGATGAGCATTTTGATATAATTCCCCACTCTAACATTTGATCTATTTGTTCTTTTACCGCTTTTCGGTATTGATGGGGAATGGGGTATGATCTAGCTTTGAATGTCTGACCATCTCTCATCTTGATCCTCTGCTCGAACCCTTGAATAACCCCCGGCTTGTCTGAAAAGACCTGTTGATATTTGGTCAACGTTTGTTGTAAGGCGCTATCTTGAGCTTTTCCTTCTACTTCCATTCTATCGGTCTTATCTTTGAGCTTTTTAGGAACATCATCTTCTACATGTAACATTCCTATCGACCATTGAGGCCCCTCTGTCAGAAAACGCACCACTTCACCCCCACACGTGACTTGACCCTTCCCATAGTCGAGATTACATTTGTATCTATTTAGAAAATCCGATCCCAGCAGGGCCTCATGTACTAAACCTTTCATTATAAGGAACACATGTGAATAACGCTTTCTATTGATTTCTAGATCCATCCATATCTGTCTTGGCTCTACTTTAGCTCTGCGGTTGTCCGCCATTGCTATGTGAACTGTTTTTAGCGGTAAAGTCGGTATCTCTGGTTGTTCCCTTCTAATTTGGTGGTACAATTTCTCTGATACTACCGATACCTGACTGCCCGAGTCCATGAGAGCTTCCACCTCCATTGAACCCACCTTTATAGGGATAATGGGACAAGTCTGACGTGCGTATCTGGGGACCCGGTCTTCCCACGAACATATTAAGTTGCCTACTCTTTTTATCCCTGGCTTCTCCGCATCGGTGTCCCCTTTTTTTTTAGTTCATGCACCTCTATCCGTCTCCTTTCCGTGTCTATTTCTAATTGGCTCAACACCCTATCAATCGCCCATCCTGATCTTTCTCCCCTTTTTCCTAGCATCCATCTAATCCCACTGGGCAACTTTCTACATGCTGTCGCTATAATCTGCTCCTCGGATAGTTTACATGCATCTAGAGTTCTCAACGTAGCCACCTGCCGCCTAAAGAACTGTATATATGCTTCTCCATTATCTTCTTGAAACTCCCGCTGTGCCACTTGTGCCCACACCCTTTCTTGTCTTTCTTCATTCCAGAATACTCTGGTTAATGCTTCTTTGTACTCTAGAAATGTTCGCGGTTGCTGACTCAGTGAATTCCACCATGTCTCTGCCTGTTTCTCTAGATGATGGTATGCTATGATCACTTGGTGTTCATCTGCTATCTCATAATACTTATAGTATCTTTCTAGGCTCTTGAGGTGCTCTACGGGTGTCTCGTCCTTTTCCCCTCCATATATTCTTATCTTCAATCCCATTGCCCCTTCTTTTTGTTGCTTCATCTTTATCTATCTTATCATTAAAGTTATGTGCCAGGTTCATCACCCCGGCTTCCAGTGGTCCTGGCATGACCCACCTGATACCTTTGCCCCTTCTTATCCTCTTGAACGATATCGTTTATGATATCTCACTATTGGATAAATTCTTAACCTCTGCTTTCTAAACCCTGACTTTATATATATGTTTCAACATACATCAACGCTATTTCCCCACGACCTTATGAGAACCTTTTCATCCACACATTCGCCCGCAGAACATGCCCATCTACCGTCTTTCCCATATGTTTTCAAGCTCTTACCGCTTTATCACCACTATCGCTTTTATTTTCCCTTCTTTTTTTTTTTTTTTTAAAAAAAAAAATCGCTTACTTGCCCGTTCTCTAACATTCGCTGCCCCGTTAGTTGGGACGCCATTATAACACCCACCGACATATCTATAATCCTCCATTGTGGACTTTCACCCGAAGCTTCGACGAGAGGTATTTATGAGCATGGTTTGAACCCATCTCACGCGCCAATCTTACCAGTAAGTAGGAATTACCTCCTCGAAAACATATATACAGGTTCTGATATATATCTGATATGGTGATGCACCGAACTAGCTCAATCTCAAGGTTGGGGACATCTGTCTATCTAGAGAACAAAGCTATAAACTAACCAACACTATCTCACGCGTATATTTATTTTGCGATAGCCTAAAGCTCGAAATCCTTACTCTAACCCGGGCTGATGGGATTTATTCTACTCGATCATATCCCTTCCCAATAAATCTCATTCGTACCTACATATAAGATTGCTATGCAAACACTCAGGCCATTCATTATCATACCCACACATATATCACGCTCATTCATCCACACACCAAATAATGCAAATACATATATATATGTGAGCTGTATGATTAATATAGTCATATATCTAACTTTAAATATAAAATTTTAATATAGCAATTAACTGAGGTAACACGAGTTCTTTATTGAGATACATATATTGAAAATAGTTGGTGACATGTCACTTTACCTGT
This sequence comes from Epiperipatus broadwayi, assembly GCA_028023455.1. Classification (NCBI taxonomy): domain Eukaryota; kingdom Metazoa; phylum Onychophora; class Udeonychophora; order Euonychophora; family Peripatidae; genus Epiperipatus; species Epiperipatus broadwayi. The sequence goes on along the minus strand of JAQFVV010012523.1, from coordinate 2,201,669 downwards.
ATTCGCGCAATTAAACAAGTCCGTATTGACGTCTTGCCACGAACTTAATCTGGTGGATCTCACGGATGGCAAACAGTTCCAATGGTCGTTAGGTCCGGCGATAGGTTTCAGAGGTGGAGCAGTTGGCGTACTCTTTCGCAAAGGTCTAAATCTCGAACGATTTTGAATCAACATTTCTTCGATGGAACAAAATCTCTTGATTTATTATGACAGTTCGCAAGTCCGGTCAGGTGAGTTCATGACGAGTCCACGGAGTCGAGTAACGACTAGCACACAATCCAATTACCCCGACATTTTTTTGGAAGAAAAAAATATTAAACTTCTTAAGAAATAGATTTTTGCGTCCTCCTTGCTAGGATTCAAGCCGCGTCTCTCTTTTTTTTTCTTTTTTTCCCACTCGAGCGCAAGACAAAAAAAAAGTTCTTTTGTATTCACCTTTAACTCTTCAAAATCTTTCTGCATATTCCTACGCCGCTGACCAGTCCTTCCATTGTTCTTCAACACAAAAAAAAACTATATCCACAGACCAGTTTTCCGCCTTCCCGGCGCCAGTTATTACCAAACTGCCTACAGCAATTCACTCATCCTATTTCAGTCCTCACATGTTCACAAGGTGACTCAACAAAAGAAAACACGTGTTACCAAAATTATTAATAAACTCAAAAAAAAAATATGTGAATAAAATCTATCTAAGAATAATTAATTGCGCTTTATACAGCTCTACATATATAAGTGATCGCAAACCTCCCAGATACTAACTACGTATTTTTATACTCGCACATACACTATATTTACATTACTTGTAACCGGGTTCGAATGACCGTTTACATATATTCTTTTATTTATTTGTTTATACATGGTCCTTACATTAACACTATTAATTATGTCATATTTACATATGCGTGAATTCGAACCCGTTTGTTACAATATATATATATATTGTATCGATCCGGAGAAAAACGACTCAACGTAAACTGCACTACGGGGCGCCATCTAGGCATTTGAACCTAGAAAAATTTATAAAGTAGGCAGATACGTAAGTCAAAAAAAAAATTTTTTTTTTTTTTTTTTAAATTTTGATTCCGGTCGTTAGCCCATGTCACTAGCTCAGTGGAATAGCAGAGATTAAATAATATAATAACTTATCTAATTAGATTTCAACATTAAAAAATAAATAAAATAAGCCACTGCCAGAATTAACATACAAACATTTATTTATGCACATATATATAAGATTTAAAATTATTTTATTATTAGTTTTACATTTTAACATTTAACATTATTTTTTTAACTTTGATTTTTGACTTTAATTTACCTTTAATTACTATTATATTCTAATTTTACATTTTAATTAAGTTCGCACAGATGGGATTATAGAAGCTTGTTTTAATATGTTGCTATAGATCGGTTACATAGATTACACGGTCAAAAACATTTCAAAATAAACATACACGATCAAAATATAAAATCATTGATTACTGACAATTGCGGAGGGAAATTTATACGTAACCCAATAGTATTCACCATAAGATACTTGCATTGTCACCAATAACTTAAAAGACATCCGAATAAATATATTTTAGATACTCACCGTAAGGTATCATTATTTATCGAATGTCTTTATATTTTGATCAAATATGGAAACGCAAAACATAGTTAACCAATAAACAATCCATGCAAGCGTCTATAAACAACTTAAATTTAATGCATTTTTATTTAGGATCGAGTATGAATAGACCACATAAATTTGCTTTTGAAAATAAACATTCTATCCCTATTTAACCCTAGGCTAAAATTCGTAGTCAAACTGGCATCAATTCATCTGATACATCGATGTATTCAATGTAATAAAATACGACAGCACAAAAGGTTAAAAGAAGAAATTGCCTCTTATGAGATAGGAATATTACATCTATCTCTAAAGAAGAGCAATAAAACGAAAAACTCCATAGAAAGGAACTGCGGTATCCGACTTATAATTCCTTCCATAGGCAAACGGAAGTGTGCGGCGTATGAAGCGATTCTGCCCGTAGCGAATCAATATTACATCTACTAACTACATCAATATATCCAATCCATTGACCCAATCTAACAACGACATAAATAACCTAAGATTACCCTCCCCTAATATAACTTTACAAATCTATACAGCCATTCACGCCCGACTTAAGTTTAACATTTTTATAATTAATTTAACGGAAAACAACAATCATAATAAAACTTAAAAAACAAAAAATAAATAAATGGAAATGATTTTACAAAATAAATAAGAAAAAAAATACATCAAATAACATTATTAATGAAGAATTTAGTTTGGTCAGATAGGATTCTATTGCATTATTTACTAAAAAGTTTTAAAATTTAGAGTTCTTATTGTTTCAAGTGAATATATAAGTTCTTACGATTTTTAAAACGTCCAACTTTATCCGTTGCTTGCCATGAACGTAAATTCCCACGCCGTCCTAAAATTGGTATCCATTTAGCCGTTGTTTTATTTATTCATTCGGAGGTTTTTTAATTTAGTTGGTCCTCAATGTAGAAACGATGGTTCATTTTTCTTCCTTTCTTAGCAGAACTGAAGGGATTGAAGCTGTGCGTCTTTTTCAATCCCCTCAGCACTAACACCTAGCTGTTACATCGTAATAATCATCAATAACTAGTCACTAATTAATAATTTCCAAACTTGTCCTTTTTATATTAATGTGAAGGATTGAATTTACATTACGTCATCGATGAGATGATCCTTTTCGTTGAGGTCCGATTCCATAGGGATTTCTTCTTATTTGCTAACAGTTTCTATTGTTTTCTTATCTGACCGGAGTTTTTACATTTAAATGCCGAAGGCTGGTTTACATTTAACTAATTAACAATCATTTCCATTTCTGATTAATCAACCTGTTTTCCAAATCAAAAATATATTTAAAGATAAATTTAAAGATATAATTTCATCTCCAAATCTTTTTAAAATTTAGTTTTAAAATACTTTTTCTTTAATAAAGTTTTATTTTAATAATTTTTCATTATCTGTGCAATTTAATATATAAGAGTTTAAGATGATATTTAATTTCAATTTTTAATTCTTAAAGAAAATTTTTAAATGCGAACTTTTTAATTTACTTTCATGTTTAATAAATTTAAAAAAAAACAACAATGTAACGAACGTCTATGCTCGTTACAATATATATATATATATATATATATATAACTGAAGTTTACAAAAATATAATACAAATTATAAATATAGAATTTTCTAAGTTCTATATAAAATATTTAGTAAAATTGTTGTAAATCATCTACAAAGAATTTTGGAATCAAATTATTGAAAAATTTCATGAAGTTCATAAAGTAGCTATATCCAAATATTACAGTTTAAAAAATGTAGAATGTATATTTGTTTGCAATTGTCCCCTATAAAAGCACATGCTTTCATATTGGAACTTTATAAAATAGACTAAGAATATTGTCAAATACTGAGGAATTTTTATTAAAATGCAGCAGCAGTAAGTGTATATTCATTGTTTATCAATTTAGTCTTTATCTCTTAGTATGTTTCATTTGATAATGATTTTTTATTTAGGTACTTACAACTGCAGATCACTTTCAAATGAAGGAAGATTGCAAGAATTGGAAGAACTTTCTCATATTAAATGGGGCATTATTGGACATTGTGAAGCTAGAAGAAAAGGTGAAAAGACAATTGATTTCAAAAGTTGGCATATGCTCTACTACAAAGACACACATATTGGAAGTACAAGTGGTGTAGGAGTCATTATAAATAAAAAAGTGTAAGAACAATGTTGTAGAGATGGACAATGTATCAGAGTGGCAAGATTAGTTATTCAACTCTTTGTCCCATAGTGATGAAGTGGTAGAAGATTTTTATATCAATGTACAAAAGGCTTTTAATCATATTAAATTACATTTTAAAATTGATACAGGAGACTTTAATGCTGGAATTGGTAAACAAATGAAAGATGAAAGTGTTGTAGGTAATTTTGGTTATGGTAATAGAAATGAGAGAGTACATAGAGATGTGGAATTTGCAGAAAAAAAAAACTTTATATCATGAATTCTTTTTTTGCGAAAAATGTTAAAAGGATATGGACATGGAAGCATCCAAATGAAGATACAGCAAAATTGGATTATATTTAGACTAACAGAAAATATATATTTCAAGATTGTAATGTCCTTAATAAATTCAATACAGGAAATGATGATAGATTAGTAAGATGTAAGGTAGGCGTTAATGCAAAACTGAAGAGACAATTAAGGAAAACAATATGTACAATTGATATTCCTAATCTTCAAAAACATTCTAATTAATTTAAATTATAATCTGCAAATTGGTTTAAAGTATTAGTAGATTTTGAACATGATTTAGATTTAAATGAAATTAATAGGACAATATCTGATACACTTTTAAAAAGTGCAGAAAACGTAGCTGGTTAAAAAAAGGATCTGTGAAGAAATTTTATTTTTAGAAACTTATATTGACAAAAGCTTTCAAAATAAATTAAAAATTCTTATGATCTTTATTGATATAATTTCAGCTTATGATTCTATTTTTAAAAATGATCTAAAAGTTTCTAAAATAAGTGTTATTAAATAGAAAAAATCCAAGTTATATCCTATGATAGCTATGATAGATACATTTTCTCATGATTCAGCTCTCTCACCTACTTTATTTAATATATTCACCAGTAATCACCCAAAACTAGAATGCAGAAAATTTATTTAAGCAGATAATATTGCTTTAATTTTTGAAACAATTGTTTGTTGAAATAAAAAACTTTCAATAAGTATATAAGAAGATTGGATTTATTTCATTTTAAAGATTAAGAAGTTGTTTATTCAATGAAGACAGTGTGCTCAATTTTTCAGCTAATTTACAGAGAATCTTTTTTGTAATTTGAATATAAGCTTTTAAAATAATAGACCCTTTGCTAATTAAAAGTAATTTTTGATTATAACCTTGCTTATTTTTCTCAGTTAGCTAAAGTTAGATCAAAACTAATTTTCTAGAATAACTTTTTTGAAAACTATATGTCATTATTTGAGATTGTTATCACTATCATATTCTGTTGGTAAATATCATGCTTCTGTTTGGAGAATAAAAATCCCACCTTAAACTTTTGATTATCCCATTAAATATTACCATGAGAAATATTAATTGATACACAAGATTACAAAATTGCAGTGTTTTTCTATTCTTTCTCAGAAAAATGTATAAAAAGCTGTTAATCAGCTCACATTTGCCAGTAATCCAAGATATATCTTTATTACCTAAAACTACCTCAAATCAGATCCACTTTTTACATGTTTAATCAAGAATGTATTGATCAAATAATTATAGAATTAAAAATAAAATTCTTATAATAATATAAACAATTACCCTTTTCCATAATCAACAGATAAAAACATCTTGATTTAATCCACAAAATTGTAACCTCATCAACAGACTCAAGTCAACTAATGGTCATTGCACTCAACTGGTTTATAAATGAAATTTATCAGCTATTGGCTTATACAAATATGTGCAAATACAAACTATAAACTGCCTACTTAATAATTGATGAATTCATGATTACAGTGGCAAATATGAAAGGCTTAATAAAATCCTCTAGTGAATCTATCTTTTGGTTAAATCTCTATGAGGTTATTTTTCATATTTTGTTAATAATTAAACTGTCAAAAATATATACCTAAATAAATAAAATATACATGTAATGTTTTTCTAAGTCTCTTATCATCTTTTTGAGATCCAGTTAAAATTTTAGTTCTTTGTCTATTATTATTTTTTAGCAAAATTTCCAACAAAATTGTCCTTTTAATTTTTTCATTGTTGTTAATTCCAAGAATCATATCTCTAAACTTTACTCTGTTGTCTACAGCCATGGTATTACTTCAAAGATTCAGTCTAAAAATAAGATGGAGTATAAATCATTTCTTGAAATTATTTCCTTGTAAAAATAAAAGATAGTTTTTTTTTTGTTTTTTTTTGCTATTATTTTTGCTAAAAGCATTTTAACGAGATTAAATTTTATAATTAAGTATATCTATTATGTTTTCATCTGTATTAATAATTTGATAAATGTTAGTCTTGATCCAAATATGATTGTAATTGAAATTAAAGCTAGATAATACTAGCAGTATTTCTAAGAGTTTGTCAGCTTGTCCATCACTTGTTAAAAAATAGTTATATTATAGTTGTAAGTCTGTTTTATAGTCAGTGCATTGCCTTTCATCTGGGATAATCCAGGTTGATCTGGGATCTGTAATTATTATATAATACCAATTAAATTACTCATTTACTGATTAATTCTGGATAGCTAGCTGAATAATCAACTATATCAAAAAAAAAAAAATCTTTAAACCTGATTGCAACTTGAAAACATTATGAAATACATTTATCCTGACCGCAAACTCTTTTCATCGCGATGACAGACTAATACTATTTGCCATATTATGAAGTCTCTTTTTCAAGTACTAACTATATTGATTGTTCTTAAAAATGCTGGAGAGCAAGAAACAGAAAGAGAGAGAAAAAGATAGAGAGATTGTTGAACAACTCAAAAATTGTTGAATTTATTATTATTTAAAACGCTTCAAGTACATAAAATCAATTCCGATCAAATATAAGATAAATTTTTATGAGCTTTATATACAATTTATTTTCTGTAATTTACTTTTTTTAAATGGGAACAATTGCTATTCCATTTACTTTTGTTTATTTAATATATATCATTAGATAAAATGTCAGTTTTATTTACAGTATTTTTATTCCTTTGCCAAAATAATATTAAAAATTTTAGCCAAGATAAAATAAATTCGCATTACAGTCATTTAAATTTGAGATTCTATTAATGTTTTATATTGGTAGTTATTTGATCTGTAACGAATTAGATATTTTTATACTGGCTTTGTTTTAGACAATGAGGATTTTTTTTAAAATTATTTCTCTCTTATGTCAGCTGATATCTTTATTTATTTATTTTCCTTTTTATAGTTGTAAATTTGGTTGTTTATTTCAATTTTTTTGGTGCCAGCCTTATTATTATATCTTCAGCTTCTGACGAAATTATTTTTTTTTTCCAGATGCACTTAAATTTTGTATATCTTTATAATCAAGTATTATATAATTTCAACTTGGAAAATATGTATGTTTATTATTAATAATAATATGAGACTTCCATAAACTATCTTTTTAATTTAATTAGAAGGATTTTGAACCCAGACTTTCAAGCCCCCCCCCCCCACAGCTATTCACTCCATCTTATACAAGCGATACACATGTTCACATACATGTGAAAAAGATAAATGATCTCCAATATATATATTTTGTGCTGAACCAGCGCTCATCAGTTAGTTGTATTATCATAAATGCTGGTTCTATATTGGAGATCATTTATCTTTTTCATATGTTTGTGGACATGTGTATCGGGTCTATAAGATAAAGTGAATAGCTTTAGTGAGTTTGACAGTCTGAGATTAAATCCTTTCTAATTACATTAAGCTCACTAAGGGCAATGTTTGTATTTAAATATTTTTTTAATTGTTTTTTTTTTATACCAGTAGAAAGTTCATTCTTATTATTAATTAAAACAATTATGTATATTTCAATACAAAATTCTAAAAATAATTGAAAGGTTTTTGTAATTAAAAATTTCATACAAGGGTGGGGGAGGGGGCGCAATGGTTATTTTTATATATTAAAGTAACATTATATAAAAAATAATATTATATAATTAAAGCCTTAGTTTTATTTGATATTTTCTAATCGTTTTTACAATATTAAATAATAGTTAAACCAATACATAATTATTCATAAAATTTTGTAGTATCTGAATTATTATTAATGTCGATAGTAATAGAAAACTGGATTTATAATTTTTGCATAACTATGTTGGAATCATTATTTAATAATCTTTTTTGGAGTATTTCACGGTTTAATGATTTTTAGTCAATTTTTTACAAAAAAAAAAAAATACATTTTTTTTTAAAAAAAGGCTCCAGATATCTAGGTACATAATAAATTAGATAAAAACAGTTGGATGTTGAATGCAAGTTACTAATGAACTCTATAATAAGTGAGCAGTGAAATAACTTTCAGATATAATAGTTTATCAAATAGTATCTGACCAAGGGTATTGCAGCATTGTTGTGATTTTAGCTATTCAAAACTAATGGAAAAAGTTGTTTTTTAATTGAATACCATAGCAGAAAAGTTTCTTAATTTTAAAAGGGATTTTATTCATATTTGGGAAAGATTCTAGTGAAACCGATAAATAAAAATGGGATTGAAATTATAAGAATTAAAACAGGAACGGTATAAAGATAAATCCAAAAGTTTAAGCTCAGTGATATAGGAAAGATGGGTCTGAAGATTTTTAATTAGGCATAGGTTTTTAATTGTAAAGATTATAAGGATATTTATAATTTTTAGGGCAAATATATTTATTAACTTATTAAAAAACAATTTAAAAAGTTGTATGTAAACTATTTCGAATAGTTTTTTCCTGAAGGTTTGTGATGATAGTAAACAATTGTATTTATATATTGAACTATTTCCATCATCTACTATTGAGTCTTGAATGCCTTTAAAAAAATTTAACTTTCATTTAAATTTTCAAAGTACATTCAACTGTTAGTAATCGTGCACCGGTTAGTATATGCACAACATTTTGAGAGGTATTATTCTCCTGTCTTCTTCTGGTGATGCTGACCTGACAAGTGACAGTATTAGCATTAGAATAGAACCTGAGCCTTTAGACTCTTGAATATTGAATTTTGGGATAATGCTCTAACCAAATGAGCCATCCTTCCAAAGGCAACAGTTAGTACAAATTTTATATATTTATCTATAATGTTCTTCCTGATTTCTCCACTTTTTCTAAGAACAAAGTTGATTAGTGGTTTTCATACAATACATATAGTCACACTAGGTTGACTTATGGGGTTATTAACCATTTTCATGTGAGCATTCTCTTTGAATTTACTTTTTTATACCTTTTCCTCTCTATCCAATATTTTCCCAATCAAACATATGTTCATTAATACATACATATACTGCTAATTTAGACACATCTGAATATTGGTGAGACCAGTCACTCCATTGAAAAGTGATTGCAAAAACATAAACTGATGATTAGAAGAGAATAACAGATGTGTCTACGGTAGAATACCATGTATTTGCCAATAAACTTATGTTCAATTTGGAGAATACAAATATATTGAACAGAGAGAAAAATATATATATAAAAAATTCACATAAGCTGCTCACATGACAATGGTGAATAACACCATAAGTCATCCTAGTGTGACTATACATAATATACAAAAATCACCAATCAACTTTGCCCTTAGGAAAAAGTGGAGAAATCAGGAGGAACTCATAGATAAGTATATGAAATTTCTACTGACTGTTGTCTTTAACAGAATGGCTCATTTGGTTAGAGCATTGCCTTAAAATTCAATATTCAAGAATCTAGGGGTCTAAGTTCGATTCCTATGCTAGTACTGTCACTGCCTGGCCAGCAACATCTGAAAAAGAGAGAATAATACCTCTCAAAACATTATGCTACTAACTTTTATGCTATTACTAACAGATGAATGTATTTTGAAAATTTAAATAAAGTTAAAATTTTCTAAAGATATTCAATACTCAATACCAGATTATGGAAATAATCCAATATATAAAGACAACTATTTCAAATAGTATATAGTTTATATATATTCTAATTAAACAAAATTTTTACTAAATAAATAAATTTATATATTGCGATTTTTAGCGAAATTATATTTACTAAATGAATAGATTTTGTTAAACGAATAAGTTTTGGCTAGGGGATTGATGTTTAATAGGCTTTCACGTTGTAGCCAAATCTAATTAAAGATATTTTCCTTAATATTGGTTTTTGAAAGATGAAAATTTTCTTAAATATAAATTAACGAAAGATGCATTTCTTTAGTATTAATTAAACATGCGATGTATAGATTAAATAATTTCGCAAGTGTAATGTATAGATTAATATATTTCATATGTATACATTAAATATAATCTATTTTGTGTACTGCGTTACAAGACAATTGTAACTCATTAAAAATAAATTCAAACAAATGAAAAATTAATCTTTATTTTGTTAAATTTATAAAAACTTATTAAATTAACATAAAACGCATTTTGCAATCTCTCGACTGGTCGTCCACATTGTATTTCAAGCAGAACTAAACGATTGGGAGAGCTTACAAATATCACATATATTATTGGATAGTTTAAGCGAATTATAACTTTACTCTAACCAATGAAAATTCTATTCAAATGATCGCACATCCACGTTATGAATTGATTGTACTATATTTAAATCTATATGGCATTTACACACTTGCAGATAAATTTCATGCCAATTACAACATTTTAAGGATGGATCGGTGGATGTTTCATCATTCCCAGCTGACACTATTTCTGAAGCCTACTGGGGTGATGATGATGGTACAGAACATCTATAAGCATAATTGCCAGGGCGCCAAATTGTAACTCTAATAAAATATAAAGGTTAAATCTCAATTCAATACTCTTAGTAATAATATTTCATGAATGGGTTAATACATAATCGATTCAGAGAACACTGAGAACGCATTAAAATTGACAATATTAATATCTTTATGAATTCCAGGTTATTCTCAGTGCATTTCCCATTCACTATGATTAAAGCTACAATTAAATTTTATTCTAATTATAAAGTTTTATATTCATCTCCACCTTCCTGATCCACCCCTCCATCAACTTCACATCCATATGTCTATTAGACTATTATTTATTTGACTATTAAAATTTACATTTTTTTTTTACTAGCTCATTTCTCTCATTATAGTCTTTTCTCAGGGTTTTCGAATAATTAGATGTGAAAATCGAATAAGCTGCGATAGATTATTGGTGATAAACACTCCTCTCTTGATCACCTCCAAGGTAATCTCGGTTGTCTTTAATGCAGTTTAATATTTATTTACATTAAAGCTCGAAATTTTAAGCTTATTAAAATCTTTTAGTAATACATTATAAACCTATTCACCATTATAACAAAATTATAAAGAAGTGGGTCTAGAGAGGGGTTTGAATACAATGGATGGAGAAAGGATTTTATGCCCACCCCTGCACTTGCTATCACTCAATATCTCTATTCACGGTTTCAATAATATTAAATTATTTGGTAATTTTAAGTATCTGAAATTAACCTTTTAAATAATTTTACTGAATATTAGTTACATACATGATAATTCAAATATTAATAATAATATATTGATGTATGATTGGATTGGAAATATCTAGATAATAATAACCCACAAAAACATTAAGACATACGCAAATTTTATTTAAAACAAATAACAAATTTTATTTGACAAACTATAATTCAATACAAAAACATATACATCATATTTACGCTTTCATTTTATCTTAAATATAGTGAATACCAATTTCTTCCCATTTTCAATGCTTTCTCTTTTAATACTGATTTGTGTTAGAACTAATTTCTCCCCTAATTAAATTTAATAATTTTATTTAACGAATCTAAAATTAATATTCCCTCGCAAATTTCTTGATCTTATCCAATCATCCTGATCAAACATTCTTTTGCCTCAATCTTTACAACAGAGATATCTTAAAAATAGTGAGAATAAGTCATTGCAAATAAATCGGCATTTATATCACTCATCATCATAGTGCACACACTCTATGCTCATGTTCTTATGACATAATAATATTTTAACTATATTATCTTTCCATCGAAGTTCTCAGTTGGCGATGTAAATATTTATTAAATAAATTTATATACGCATTGCTTACGCTTACACTTAAACATTCGTAAGTTTTATTTAATCCTTAATTTCCCATTTATCAACTTTATTATTTTAGGCTCGAATGATAAATTAAATGTACAAAACCAATATTCAAATACACCAATCGCACATACATTATCTGCATTCATTCTGACATTAAATTGAGTTTGCAACCTGGTATCGATACTTATAATAATGCTTATTATGGCTATCTCTCATACACACGTAAGGAATATCAAATATTAATATGAGGCAGGCAGTTGCCCCGAAAAAAAGAGAACCTCTTCACTAAGGTTGAGATATGCTAGGATTTTTATTGCTAGTCATACAAAAACATATGTGTACCAATTGCCTCTGGTCATCAAAATAAGAAACCTTCTTATGGTATAGAGAATAATCAAGTGGGAAAAACTCTTCCACTGGGTTCAAATACTTTATGAATATAGCATACATATCTTAGTGAACTAGACTTCATTGGCTTTGTAAAGATCTTTGTCTATCCACACACATACAGGTTGAAACATCAAATTATACAAGTAAAACTTTCATCTCTTTAATATTCTTGGACTAGTGCACTGGAATATGAGCCCATAAATTTTTCAAGCATAAATCAGCTTGTTTCTGGCCTTAAATCTATGATAACAATAATAATAAACAATAAGAAATGCACACAAAATTCTCAAAACTATTTCCATGCACTTTTATAAGAAAATGATGATGATGTAACTCAATAGACAAGCAATTCATTTATAAGGCTAAGCATTTGACAATAACTTCTGATGCTAATAATAATATCTCTAAGTGTTTTTTTAATTGTTTGTAAAGCATTTTAAATAAGGCATATCCGAACATGATATAAATTTCACCTACCCCCAAAATGACAATAATAGCAAAAGCATTTAAATAAACATATATAAAATCATCTGAAATCAATCTCTACCCCCAAAATAATACAATGGTAATTATATCATGAAATAATTTTAAAATAGATGATATACATGATACACTACAAAGAAAGAAATTGTTATATATATATATATATTAAATGTCCTACACACATATATATGATACACTACAAAGAAAGAAATTGTTATATATATATATATATTAAATGTCCTACACACATAAAGAGTGAATAAAAAAATTATACTTATATAAAGTTCTTTGGAAGTGTCCTCCAAGTTCCTAGTTTCCATTTTTTTTCTTTTTCCTTTCCTTTTTAATTGGTTTATAAGAGCACATAAGTCTTTGTAGCAAAAAGTTTTTTTGATAGAGTTTGGTTCTTCTGCCATCATATATACAATTTTTATTTTGCTGAACCACATTCCTCATTTCCAATTTCATGCAGAATACAGTTAAACTTTTTACTTTTATGCAGAATACCATTAAACTTTTTAATTGTATGCAGAATACCACTAAACTTTTTAATTTTATGCAGATTAAAGTTAAATAGCATTCATTTAACTTTTTCACAATATAAGTCTGTTTTTGATTGTCCTTTTTCATCTTTGAATTCATTTTATATATTTAAATTGACTTACATATACATCAAACTTCTGAGTTTTAAATTTTACTATTTTCTGATACAATTATGATTATTGGGTTAACTTCTGGAGATTAAAGATGTGTGTGTCAATTTAAAATTTATTCGCTATACATTGTCTTCTCTTAAGACAATGTTAGATTTAGCCAAGTTATTCTTAAGAGACAAAGGGTAACAATAAATGATTTTTAAATTTTACAGCACAGTTTTCTCTAAGTCAATGAAGAAAAACTGGCAACAGATAAGAAAGTTTCAAAATAAAAGACCGTCCCTTCCCTTCTGTTAACTCAGAGGTTTTATAGAGAAAATCCATATGGCCATTTTCTTTTCTTAATTAATTTTAACCTTTTTGCTCTTTTAGAAAAAGAGGCCCACTTCACATATGTATTTTAACAAACAACCACAATTAATTTTACAATTCAACAGTTATAATTGCCAATTAATTTTTGACATTTCACAGACCATCATCATTAATGGTCTAAATTAATGGTCCACTTAAATTCCTTGGTGAAACATATTATTTCTAAAGACTCTGATAATTGGCTGATTAATATAACACCAATGAAACCCATATGAAAAGTAGATAACAGAAAAAGCTTTCTTACTTTTTCCATTAAATAATGAAACAAAATATATTTTGTAGCTCAGTTTCAAACTCAAACTTTGAATTAAATTTGGCTGCTAATATCAAACTTATTAAAATGATTTAATTTCTTATTTAAAGATTGCTTTACAACATGACAAGGAAGGATTATTAATTGTGAATTCTACAATCAAAATCTATAATCAGATTATACACACACACATTGACCTTAATATTTATTTATTACATTTATTATACCTATATTATTATTATTTTTTCATTTACTTTCATGAACTATTTATTTCTAACTTAATACAAAATAATGTCCACTCATTTTCACTCTCTAACACAGTTTTAATAGTCACACATCTCTTCCCTTTTCTCAGTCAACCTATCAACAAATGTATAAATTTTGCTTTTCTAAATATGTTTTTAATATTAACTTGACCCATAAATAAAACTAAAATAATCTTTTGGATAGAAACATCTTAATAATAAAATTTTAGATTGCTTACCAAGTCAAACATATGCAATTCCTTTAAATATGGGTTCAAACTTAGTCTTTGCTAAAATCTCCTTATTAAAGAGAAAAAAATACTTAAATTATGAGGAAACATTGGATGGAACCTTCTATTTCATAGTTAACTTTAAAAAATGGATCCTTGGATAAATCCAAGGGCTACAATTTATATATATATATTAAATAGTGGAAGTTATTTTTAATATATAAATATCCTTCTTACCCTTTGTACCCTTACTTCTCGATATATAAGATAGTCTGAAATACGTCTAGCTCAATTGAATTATTATGTTTAATTAAAATTTGCATATCTATCTTTAATATACTTTTATACTATCACATTCTAATTAAATTTATTATCAATTATCAAAATCAATATAGTTCTATATTATGTATTTACTAAATAAGTATCTATCAAAAATCATGAGACTGTGAAGTAAAGTTACAAAGCAATAAGTAGATTTACATTGAATCAATATCTCCCAAGACATTGTCTCAATGGCATAAGAATACTATTACCTCCTTATTAACTTAATACTACATCTACAGCATTCTTATGGCTTTTAAAATAAAATAAACGATCTTTAATAATAATAAATAAATAAATCTTAACTTTTAATTTTAAAAAAAAATATAATTAAATAATCTCAGGTTCTTCTAATAATCTTAAAGTAATAATAA
>JAQFVV010012523.1:1972288-2186007 GCA_028023455.1 Epiperipatus broadwayi | reverse complement strand
ATATTGTGCCCTTTGTATGGGTCACCATTTAATTTTGTGCTAATCTATTAAAAATTTTAAATTTAAGATATGTTGAATATGTGTATTAATTTGCTTATGGTAATATTTCAAAAGTTTAATTAAAGCAATCTATGAGTATTTGATATGTAAAATTGTGCTGATATTGAGAGGAGCATTTTAAAAGATGATTATAATATATAGTTGGAAAAATGGCCATAATCAATACTGCATTAATAGATTTAATAAATAAATATTTAAAGCTAAAGTATTTAAAAGACAAGTTAAAAATTAAATGCATATGTTTATTGTTGATGAAATAATGTTATAAAAGAATATAAATATTTTAATTATTATAAATACTTAAATAGAAGATTAATGTTAGAAGTTTAATGGTATCATTTGATTATTTTATAAATTAATTGTAATATCTTATTTATTTTAAAATATTTATTTTAAAAGGGAAAACAGGATTATTCATTCTTTTGAATTATGATATTTGTTTATATTTGATTTATATTACTAGATGGATAATCTTAAATTTTACACTTCCTTTGAAGATCATTTATTAGATTTATTTAAAACTACAAAATCACATTATTATAAAATTTATATTAAATAATATATGAAACTTCATCTAGAGATAAAAATCAAAAGATATAATTCATGAATTATTAAATCTGATTTACTAAAAAATATTCATTTAAAAATTCTTAACGTATAAGACTTAATATATATTTATTTTATGCTAATCTTATAAAAATTTCTTGATTAAATCAAAGTCGATGATTTAATATTTTAAAAATCTTTTAATGAATTTAAATAAAGTGATAAAGATTCCATTTTTAAAGTTTGTTAATAATAATATTATTTTTTAATAAGATTAATATTTATTTTTAAATTTCTTTATATTGATATTAAGCTATGTAAATAAATAATAAGTTAGTTCTTTAAATCATGCACAAATGGGATGGAAGTTTTATTTAGATATAAACTCAAATTCATTGTTTGGAATGACTTAACGTTGGTTAGTAAGTTAATTTGTGTTTGCAAATCATTAAATGCAAATTTTACTAGGCGCTTCAAATCATGTTTTAAAAGAATATATAAAATGTCTTTGTAAATAATTTATAAAGTTAAAATGATAAGCATATGATATTAATTTATTTTCCACTATCATTTCGATACTATTTAAGCAATTTGCAAGCAAATAATCATGGAAACATCATATATAGTGAAAATATATAGGAAACTTTAACCTAAATATAGCTTCAGGTTAGTTAGAAAATTAAAATGAAAGAAGTAATATTTTAGGACAGTATATAATTTATAGTTGTCTTTAGTCTATAAATATAAAATAATATTTTAAGAATAAAAATACTTCTTTATAAAACATAAAACTAGCTGTAAAATATAAATTTAGAAATATATATCTTAAGGAAAGATATTAAAAATAAAAGTAGTTTTTATAAATACTTGCCTTGTTAAGTCTTTATGTTTAAAAGACTGAATGTTGACATTTTGAAAGGCAAATAAGTTGAAAATATAATTAGCTAAAAGTCTTAATATAATAAAAATTATTATATTGAAATGATAGCAACTGGTTGTTTTAGATGAAAACTTATTCTTACCTGGATATTTTGTTAAGGAATGCATAGAAGTAATACATGGACGTCAAGTCAATTTTAAAATACAAAAGGGCACAATATATATATATATATATATATATATATATATATATATATATATATATATATATATATATATATATATATATATATATATATATATATTAAATAGTGGAAGTTATTTTTAATTTCCAATATAGATGAATATCAAAAATAATTATAATTGTTTAATTACTGCAATTATTTAATTATTCATACTTCTGTCTTGGTTAGCATTTTTTAATTACACATTAGCATGCATGACACTTGGTGTTATAGTCATAGACAGAAGATCACAGACCTTGATAATTAGCACAATTTGTAATTTATCCAAGATTAGATACTGCTTCTTACATTGGTTATAATTGCTGTCATTTTTTGTTACTATTTCTTATTTTCTATTTATTTGTTTTCACCTTAATGTCTTCATCTTTTAAAATAGTATATAGCATAGATGTCATAAACATCTCAAACTATTAGCTACTTTTTGATATTATGTTCTTTGTGATAAGGGATTATATATTCATGCAATATATATTTTCATCTTTTAATTACATTCAGCAAATCTTATGGTACTAATTACATAGACAGGCTTGGCCACTTGATGGCATTTTTGCCAGTCAAAAACAATACAATGCAACATTACCAGGCTGTATTTTTAAAATACAGTGACTTTTTAAAACTTTTGAAAATACAGTAATTTTTTTGGGGTCTATTTTTACTATTAATTAATTCTATTTTGTGATTTTAAAAAACCCGATTTTTAAAAGCCCGGCTATGTAATTAGTACCTTTCTTCTTCTTCTTCTTCTTCCACAGCTTGATTAATCCCACATCAAGTGGGGTCGCTGGTGCGGATCAATCTTCTCCAGGCTACTCGATCTAAAGTCATTTCCTCCGTAAGTGACATCTCCTGCAAGTCCTTTCTCACTCGATCAATCCATCTGATCTTAGGTCTACCCCTGGGTCTTTTCCCCGGTGGTTCCATCTCCAAAATCTTCCTTCCAATGTAATTTTCTTCTCTTCTCTTAACATGACCAAACCACCTCAACCTTGATTCTTTCATTTTTTCACTGATCATTCTCATTCTCATATTTTCTCGAATTACTTCATTTTTTACTTTGTCCTTTCTAGTGAGGCCCGAGGCAAACCTAAGCATTCTCATTTCTGTTACACATTGCTTGTCTTCTATTTTCTTAGTGATCGGCCATGTTTCTGCACCATACATTAGTGCCGGACGCACCACAGTTTTATATACTTTTCCTTTCAACCTTGCACCTATTCTCCTATCGCAGAGTATCCCAGAGACCCTTCTCCAATTATTCCAATCAGCTTGAGTTCTCCCAACAACTTCTCCATCCAGTGATCCATCTTTATTCATCCAGGCCCCGAGATATTTAAATTTTTCAGCCTCAGGCAACTTCTTTCCCCCTAACAAAATGCTTCCTCCACCATTACCACAGAAGAGCACTTCAGTTTTATTTCTGCTAATTCTCATTCCTCCTTCCTCCAGTGCTTTCCTCCACTCTTCTATCCTATCCTGAGCTTCCTTGATGTTTTGAGTTGCAATCACTATATCATCGGCATACATCATGTTCCAGGGTGCTTCCCTACGAATATCCTCTGTTAGGACATCAATAACAATATTAAATAGTAGGGGACTCAGGGCTGATCTCACACTGGTTTGACAGCCTTGATACATATCTTGAATCAGACGAATGTATTTTTCCGGAACCAGCTTTTTCCTTAGGCATCTCCAAAGTTCATCTCTAGGTACTCTATCAAATGCTTTTTCCAAATCAATGAATATTAGAACAATTTCTTGGTTGACTTCTCTATGTTTTTCTATAAGTTGCCGCAGTGCAAAAATTGCATCTGTGGTTCCTCTACCTGGCATAAAACCAAACTGTTCTTCACTGATGTCTATTTCCTGCCGTAGCCTATTTGCTATTATTCTCTCCCATATTTTCATTGTGTGGCTCATCAGCTTTATTCCTCGATAATTACTACATTCTAGAATATCTCCCTTATTCTTATAGATTGGAACCAAAATGCTTCTCCTCCATTCATCTGGCATTTTCTCCGTGATCATGATGTTATTAAAAAGTTTGGTCAGAAAGGTGATTCCCTCTTCTCCCATTACCTTCCATACCTCTACAGGGATGTTATCTGGACCCACCGATTTCCCACATTTCATTCTTCTGACTGCTTGTCTAACTTCTTCCCTACTGATCTTTAAAGCTGGGCCCAAATTTGGAGTCCCAAATCCCTTGTCAATCCGAAAGTTTTCTTCATTTAGTAGGTGCTCATAATATTGCTGCCATCTAGCTATGATTTCATTCTTGCCACACAACACCTTATTGTTAGAGTCTTTTATTCTATTTGCTTGGTAAGTATCTTTACCACTCTTATCTCGTTGTTTTGCAATACGCAAAATCTTCTTAACTCCTTCTTCTTTCTCTAAACTTTCATATAAATCTGAGTATGCGTCAAACTTGGCTTTGGCAACAGCTTTCTTTGCTTCTTTCTTTGCTATATTATATTTGACCCTACTACTTTCCCCTCCATCTTTGTCCCACTCCTTTTTGGCTATTTTCTTATTCCCAATTTTTTTCTGCACTTCTGCATTCCACCACCAAGTCTCTTTATTCTCTTTTATCACACCCGACATTTGGCCAAGAACTTGATCCCCAATTACACAGATGTTGTTTGCAGTACTTGTCCAAAGATCTTCCCCTTCTTCTTTGTCTTCAACCTTCATCAATTCATTAACAAATTGCTTTCTGTAGGCATCAACCTCAAGTTTCCACCATTTGGTCTTGATGATACCTCCTCTAGGATTTATTTTAATTCCTGTAAGATTAGCATGACATAGTAAAAGTCTGTGCTGTTGACCCATAGCTTCTACTGGAATAACCTTGCAATCCTGTATATCTTTTAGGCCAATTCGTCTATACATAATATAGTCAATTTGGGATTTTCTTCCCCCACTCATGTAAGTTATCTTTTGATTTGGGGGTTTCTTGAAGAAGGTATTCAATAATGCCATATCCATTGAAACAGCAAAATCAATTATTCTATCTCCCTCTTTATTTCTTTCCCCAATTCCCTGATTTCCCAGGATTCTTTCCAACCCACCATTTTCTCTGCCCACATGTCCATTCAAATCTCCACAAAGGAAGACCTTATCTGTTTGTTGAATTGAGCCCCAAATATCATCCATCTCACCCCAAAACTTATCTTTCTCATCCTCATCACATCCTGACTGTGGAGCATATGCACTAATCACAGTAATCACACAACTCTCCAAGTCAATTCTCATTGAGATAATCCTGTCATTATACCGAGTAACTTCCAATACCCTATGTTTCAAATTTGAGCTCAGTATAATTCCAACCCCATTTCTTTTAGAATCACTACCACAATAGAACAACTTGAAGCCATTTCCCAGTTCCCTTGCCTTTTGGCCTTTCCACCTTGTTTCCTGAACTGCCACAATGTCCACTTTTCTTCTTATCATCATGTCCACAAGCTCACTACCTTTCCCAGTCATGGTGCCAACATTGAGAGTACCGACAGTCAACCTGACCGAACAACCCCTCATCCTTCCTTAACTACTCAACCTCCTTTTCCTTTGAGCAATCTTCTTTAACCGTATCCGCTCACGATATGGTAGCCCTTGTCCGCTTCTCAGTGGAGTCAGGCGAGGCCCCAACGTGTCGCTTACAGGGTACGCCCTAGCAAGATCTCTATCTGAATTTTTCCGCATCATGTAGTTTGAGTGGCAAGGTCCTGGTTTTATAGCCGCATGCCCTTGCTGCCACCAACCCATCATGGGCAACCCCAGATGGGAAACCAGCATCTTTCTAGGTATTTGCAGTGCTATGGCCATTAAAGATGCTACATCCATGCCCATAGATCTCTGGAACCAAGCCATTCCGATATCTTCATCTTCTGCCTTGGGCCAGTAATGATAATGCTGCTTTCTCCATTACCATGGCCATGGCCTCTGGGTATGGCGCCAGAAACTCGCCTTGGCACAATGTTATCATTGGGTTTATGTGGTATTTAGCTGGAAACATAAGGAGCCACCCTTATGATCCCCCACACCCTATTAACATTGCCGCTGTTGGTTCAGGACTGCTTATTTGCCTAAATGCTTATTCACAGCAGACCCCCATATATGGGGGCCATTCCCCTATCCACCACCTGGGGACCTGCCTGGTAGCAGTTACAGCTCTGCCTCAGGAATTAGTACCTTTCTTACTTTTATTTATTTATTGTTAAAAAAAAAAAAAAACAAAACCATAACTCAACTTCATCATTCATTATATCATTTTATACTGTTTTCTCTTACATTATGATTTCAACTAATAATACTTACCTATTTTTGAAACGATTACTCTCTGAATATTTTATTAGTATACATGTATGAATTTAAAATCATTCTATCCAAAAATATTGTTGCAAAGATGAAAACTTTTTTTTGTTTTTAAATATTAAATAGAAACTTTAAATAAGTTTTAGATTAGTAATATAAATCATTAAGATTGAACAATTTTAATAAATTGAATATTGATAATAATTGAAAAATTGAATAATCCAGTTGATCATAGTAACAGATTGTGATTAAAATCAACTATTTTTGTGTGTGTTTATATATGAGCGTAATAAACACAGTTTCATAAAAAATATGATTAAATATTTTATTAATGCTTCTACACAATATATATTTACAATATATACAAGTATTATACCTTTGCTAAATACTGTTGGTGAGGTAGCCACGCAACTATAGTAAGAAGACATTCAAGTGCCATTTCTAGTTTTATCTTTCACTTCCAATTGGTGTTATGTTGAACTGTAATGTGGCAGCTTCCTTCATATCAGGTTTATATAATAGTAGCTTCTAGTTTTAGTGTAAACTTAACACACTGCTTTAGCTGTATGATGGCCAACATGCATTCTATCATTCAGCTCTGACAGTGTTGTTGTCTCACTCTAAATTCAATTAGACTGCCTACTTATAGCAATTTTTCTTCCATAATGAGAACAATCAGATTTACTGATCATTATAATTTATTGCCCTGTTCTGTTATTGGATATATTTTGCCTAGTTGTATATCTATTGGTCGATCCCCTTTTCTTGGCTGAAATTTGGCCTGGAGAATGCAGTCATTAAAATGCTTTGGTAGATGGCTTTAATACTTTCTTGCTTTTTCAGGTCTGATTCAATTATGTCTCATTCTATTATTACTAGGTTTGGTGATTTCATCAGTTGGTAAGGTGTTTTTATCAGCACATCTGGCCTCTTCATTTGCAAACTTAGTGATTCTGAAACTTATAAACTGTTCACCACTGACTGGTCACTCTTCACTGCTGTCTAGTTACTTTTAATTCAAATTTATATAGTTTCTCTGTCTGTGCTGTCATTGTTGATCTGCTGTTTGAACAACAACTGGCTGCAATCTTTTTAATTTGATCACAACTACTGAGCCCATTTGACAACATATGGCATTGGATTTGAGCACTTGTTCATATTTTAGCACTTTGTTTTTATCACCATATTAACTAGATCTACCAGCTGAAAGATTTCTCCAAGAGTTCAAACCCAGTTTTTATCAACCACAACTGGGAAGACCATTTTTGATTTTTTTTTTTTTTTAGCTGGTTTACTCTTATCATTGTAACGTCCAACTGTGAGTCATTGTTAGACACAAAAAGAAGCAAATGACTTGCTTTACTAGACATAATTATTTGAAATACAGGCATTCTTCATATACCTGGAGCATAATTGTAACTATAGGGGATTTGAACTCAGACTTTCAATCACCTTTCAGCTATCACACTATCTCATATCACTGATGCACTTAACCACATGCATGTAGAAAAGATAAATAATCATCAATGTATGTATTCGTGCTGAACCAGCACTCATCAGTTGGTCCATATTATCATTGCCTACACACATATATAATCAGTGCTCAGTCTATATTAAGGTAGAAAATCTACATACTTTAATGGACAGGCTTCATTCTACTCCAACCTCTAATTTTTCAGCCATCCACATTATTGAAAATCTGATGATAGAAAACCCAAATCCCATGCTCATGCCAATATTATTGGCATGCCCATGTTGACCTCAAGTCACTCTGACCCCTCATGTATAGAACCTTATTCATTTAAGTACATAAAAGAGGGATGGGCAGGATGCAGTCTTAATGTGTAAATATTTAAAGTACAGGCATTCTTCATATCCTGGAGTTTAATTGTAAATATAGAGGATTTGAACTCAAACTTTTAAGCATCTTTCAACTATCCACACTATATCATACCACTGAGACACATGACTACGTACATGTAGAAAAGATTAATAATCACCAATATAAGTATTTCATGTTGAATAAGCACTCATCAGGTAGTCCAGATTATTATCTCCAAAATAGCACTGATTATGTATATATATATATATATATATATATATATATATATATGTGTGTGTGTCTTTGTGTGTGGGAGATGATAAACTGCACCAACTGATTAGTGTGGGCTCACAAAATACATATATTGATGATTATTTATATTTTCTACACATGTGTGGCTATGTGTATCAGTGGTATGAGATAGTGTGGATAGTTGAAAGGTGCTTGAAAGTCTGAGTTCAAATCCCTATATTTACTAGACATAGTAATTTTATTTCTTGTTTGACCCAAGTGTGTTATTTAATTGGCTTGATAATCAATAATCACCCTGCTGTTAGGATGCAGGCAATTATTATTTTTTATTAATCCAATGTTTATGTTTTTTGACACAAGGCAGACCCAGTATCCAATTCCATTGTCATTGGGATATCAGTAATAATAATTCTGCTTTTGAAGGCAGAATTGATGCTTTCGCGTTAAATATATAGGCATTGATTTTATCTGGTTTTATATTGCCCTTCTATCTTTTTGGAATGGACCTTTCAATTTTTTACCTAGCAACTTTTTTAAAAAAACAAGCAGTTTCTATGTGACTGATAAGCTTGCAAAAACTACATGCTGTATACTGATTTAGATATTCAATGTGTGCATGTTTGGATTGTCACATCTGTAAAAATGTTTTCTATTTGTTTTTGCCAATTGATTCTGGCAGTTTTTACTATTGTCAGCTGGATATTTATTTGATTCAGCTTTCTGATTAACGCATTTAATACTGTAATCCATTTTCTTTTAATGAAACTGTCTGACTCACTGTCACTTCAGCTAGTTTCCTGAGAGATAGCTGAAACAAGTGTGATACCAGAATCCACCAACAGCTTGATTTTAAGGCTGTGATCTTTTCATTTCCAAAAATAAAGTGATCTCTCAGTTTCTTTTAAGGAATAAACCCAAACTCAAAGTAAATGCTTAGTTTGTGATTTTAGTGGTCAAATCTCTCCCCCCCCCTTGTGTTCAAAGATTGGAGTGATATCTTTGCATGATGCTTACAGGTATTTGACATAAAAATCTGTCACTAGAGATAATGCTTATTCTAAATCAAGCTCAGCCATAAGCATGGAATCTTTTTTGCATGTGTAATCTTATAGGCCAGAGGACCACCTATAATTACAAATCCTAGCTAATATTAATTTAGTTTCTTTTATTTATTTATTTAGCTTGCATACAGGAAAGTAATTTATCTACATAGGGTAGCCAATTTCAGGACAAACCAGATCAAAATCTTTTAATGAGCCAATTTTGGTCAGTTTGATTTTTTTTTGCCATAGATAGAGAAAAAAAATTCTTTGACTTTTCTTTACAGAAACAAGCAACCACTTGCGTTTGATTCTTTACTTTTTATTGATACAATAAGGCTAGCTGTCAATTTTTGTAATTAATGACAAAGATATAAACAACTCTCAAGGGTAAGATCTTGTCGTTTTAAAACTTGTTTTCAGACTTGAATAAAGAAAGGTTTGTGAATCTCTTCAGCTCACAAGAGAATGAAGTCTGTTGTATTTATATATGACTGCCATAAATTCAGACTCACAAAAATATAATTAACTATGCTTATATACAATATATATTTACAACATATACAATGGTTATAACTTTATTTGATACTATTGGTGAGGTATAGTATTTACTTGCCATATGACTATTGTAGGAAGAAATGCAGGTGCTCTTCTAGACTTACATAATATTTCCAGTTGTTGTGGCATCTTATCACAAATGTAGATAAGTGACATTTTCAGCTGTGCTATGACAGCTTACTTTACATAGGTTTATATTCTAGTAGATACAAGTTTTAGCATAATCTTGACTCACTACTTTAGTCATATAGTGGACAATGTCCATACTGCAGTTCAGTTCTGACAATAGTTTGTTGTCTCACTTCACTTTCAATGAACTGTGTATTTATAGCCACATCTTCCATAATAGAAGCAATCATATGATAATCTTCACCTAGTGGTCTGTTTCTGCTACTAGATTA
The DNA here is from genome assembly GCA_028023455.1 of Epiperipatus broadwayi. Lineage (NCBI taxonomy): Eukaryota > Metazoa > Onychophora > Udeonychophora > Euonychophora > Peripatidae > Epiperipatus > Epiperipatus broadwayi. The sequence continues at coordinate 2,175,890 of JAQFVV010012523.1, read as the reverse complement.
TTTTATCTAATCACATATCCATTGGTATGTAGTGAAGAATGCTCAATCCAATCATGATAAGATAGAATCTGGACTAGTCCAATAGTTGAAGATAAGTTGAACTATTAACCATTTTTGGCCCCATAAAGTGATGGTAATACAGATATGTTTGAATTCATGGGCTGAGAACTTTTATTTTTTCAGTTAATTCATAGCATATATTCAGGTTAAATGTAGCATATAATGTTATGTTACTAATATAAATTTACTTCTATCAAAACAATCAAAAACTAGTACCCTTTATTTTCTATGAACCTTTATTATTTTTTAAATAACAGAAAAAAACAAATTCTTACATTTTTATTTACCATTGTCAAACTCACTTTACTCATGTGATTTCTCTAATTGCATAAATCAATTATATCAAAATTAAAATGTAACTCATACTTGACTTATTTCTGTTTTTTTATAATCGATTTATATTTATATTTGTTTAACTTAATTTGATCAATGTATTTTTTTAGTAATACTAAAATATAATTGTGACCAAACACAACATAGTTGATGATTCTGAATCTATAGTTCAAATGGCAAAATAGAAGGATTATTAAAGCTATTAGAAAGTGTATCTTCTAATTGGACTTTCTACAAGTTTTATATTTTATTAATAGGTAAGCTGACTTAAAAAGGCATAGTTAAATAATAAATAATATTTAAGTTTACATTTTTTTGATTATTTTTGACTATATATTTATTATTCATATTTATTTATTTCACATTCTCCCAATTTCAAAACAATCAATCCATCAATTCTTCTTAATATGTTATTAATATTTTCTATAGAATTAATGGATTTTTATTGAAAATTTTTGATTTGTTTTTAAATTGTACACTGTCTTATATTTTCATGTTAATTTTATTAGTATGTCATTTAATATTTTATGGCAATTCAAGTCAGACTATATAGTCAATCATGTCCAGGCTACAAGAATGGTCAATTGTTTTATTTAATTCTATAGAAATCTTAGATTATACAAGACATAATGATGATTAATTTTCCATCTACTATAAATGATATTTAACTATTTTCCATTATACAGAAGATACATTTAAATATCTTAATATCAAACTGATAAGTGATCAGATATTATAAATGAGCACTTTATATATATATATATGTATATATATATATATATATATATATATATATATATATATATATATATAAACAAATATTAGAAAATACAGTATTTAAAAGTTGTATAAAAAAATCTATAAATGTCACTTAGGAGCACTTTCAACTATCCTTGTAGTCTTTGTCAACTAATACTTTGAAAGGGCAACTTCCCCATAATTCCATAATCTTAACATTTTCTGCCTGCCTATTGATTAAATCTTGTTGTATCTATAGATTAACATAGTTTCCTTAATTTTTCTTTTATTATTTCTTTCAGTTTCCAATATATTTACATTACTATAATTAAAATCAAAATCATATATACATGATTTATTATGGTCATAAAAAATGGAAGCTGATAAATTATCATTATCTTTATAATTTTGTTTTTATATTTTGAACCCTTTTTAATAATAACAAGTGCTCTTTTGTTCTTTTTTCCAATGTGCATTTCAACTCACCTATATATCCACTGCCACATCTACATGTCCATTTGTAAATGATACAATTTTTTTTTGTCAATAAGGTTTTATCTTTTGAGTTATTTATTAATTTATTTAATTAAACCTTTAAACATCACAGAATGACCACCCCCCCCCCATGCTTGCTCATAACTGTTGTTAAAATAGGCAAAACTCTCTCCATACAGTAGTGCCACTCAAAGCAAAACAGAGTAAACAATGAATGCCAGAAGGCTTGTGCATAAAATTCCCATCTAGTGCCTACTCATCCAATATCCTCAAACTAGTTTCTGGCATGTGGCCTTTATCAGTGAGGAGCCTTGAATCTGAGATCACTGCACCTAGATCTTAGGATCTAATGCAACCCTCCTGCATTCATCTTTTATCTCTATATAACTACAAAACCATGAATAAAATTGAAAACACACAAATATTTTCAATCTAAGCTTAATAGCTTATATAGTCATATGGGTCTGAACTCAGTTCAGCACCCATACATTTTGGTGCTTTTGGTTCTTTTATAACCATAGCCACCACATTCCTATTAGACAGGATTGGTATTAAACCTTTAAACATCACATGGTCACTATCTCCCATGCTTGCTCATAACTGTTGTTAAAATAGGCAAAACTCTTTCCATACAGTAGTGCCACTCAAAACAAGACTGAGTAATCAATGAATTTGAGCAGAGCATTGGTTGCAAAGAACAGCGTGGGAATTGCATATTACCCTCATGGAGAAAGAAGAGAAATTAGACGTAGAAACTATACGTTCAGAATTATCGTACGAGTATTCATTATCGTGTGTACATAGTGTATTTTTCTAACACAGCTCAGTGGGAATCAGAACTTTGTATAAACTGTAAATCAGTTAGTATCAATCTGTTTGAGAATTAAACCAACTAGTTCGCAAATTAACTTTTGTGTGCAGTAATTGAAGAGTCAATATACTGCAGCCTATTTTAATTTATTTAATGTAGACGGTTGCATAAAATGCAATGTCACATATACCTATATATATTTTCTTAATGAAACTTGTCTGCTGCTTCAAAATATATGATATTGATATTCAAATTTTTTAGCAGAAGATTTAACATTATTATTATTATTTTTATATTTAGGATTAAAATTTTTAATAGAATAATAAACATAATCATAACTATATCCAACATTTAACAGTTCATTATAATAAATTTCAATAAATTTTGATTTTATGTGACACTGATACTTTTGATTTTTATGGAATATATCCTCTTTTTGCTATTGTTATAATAGTCATATAGTAATCCAGTTTATCTTTGTTTCTAGTTATCTTGAGATCTAAAAATTGAGCACTCATTGAATTTTCATCTGTTTTAATCCTGTTTAAGCCTATTATTTAATTCATCAAACAACTCATTAATAGCATTTGGCTTTCCACAAACAAAAACATCATTATAATTTTTATTATAAATTATATTGGTGAGAATATAAATATTGGCTGGTCAAATAGTAAAAATCTTGATCAATTAATAGGTAATTATAGGTTAAGGGATGATTTACAGTTCAAAAAAGGAATTGTATATAAAATTATGTGCAAAATTTGTAAAATGATTTACATTGGGCATACTGGAAAACAATTAGAAGTAAGAGCCAAAGAACATAACAATGCTATTAAAAGAAACAATGATAGGTCTGCATTGTATATTCACTACTTGAAATATGGCTATAGAATAGATGCTACAGAAAGTATTATTTTTTTAAGTTTCATTAAAGATCCAAAAAGAAGGCAAATATATAAAACATATTATATTAAAAATAATTTGACTAATTGTATGAATATTTATAAGTCTTCTACAAGTTTGGTTTAATAATTGGTTGATTAAAAATGAATGGAAAATTATATAAACTGATATATATATAATTGTATACAAAATGCATGTAATATTGTTTAAGATGTTGTTATATACTCAATTGTTTTATAATTATTGAGTTTATATATGAGTGTTTTGATTTATTGTTTGTTTTAATTCCATTATTGGACACTGAATGGTTTTATGCCAGGTGATTCGTTAACGTTAAATAGATTAGTAACATTTGAAAAGGGTATCAAACCAAGTGCTGAAAAATGCTTTTTATGTATAAAATTATTATTTGATTATATAGCTGTTGTAAAGAATTATTATTATTTTGTGGAAGAGCAGCATAATGATTTTTATTCCTTTCTAATTTTGATAGATAAATATATAGAGACATATGTAAATAGATAAACAGATAGAGAGACAGTAAATAAATAAGCAGATAAAAAGACAAATAAAAGAGAGATAGATGAGTATCTTGATAACAGATACAGAGGCAGAAAAATAATAGACAATTAAATAATAGATTTATAGAGAAATAAATAAGACAGATATATAGATAAATATATAAAGAGACAGATAGATAGATAGATAGATAGATATATAGAGAAACAGAAAATACATAAGCAGATGGAGACAAAGAAAATAAAAATAAATGAGTATCCTGATAAACAGATAAAGAAACAGACAAATAATAAACACATTTATAAAAAAATAGACAACCAAGTTAAATAATAAAAATATTGATAGATAAATAGAGAGACAAGTAAAATATAGATCAATAGATAATTATTAGATACGTAGTTGGTTAATAGTTGTACAAATCCATGGATGACAAGGTAGTTAATAAATGAATGATATTATTCCCCCCCCCCCACATAATTTTCTTTTCATTACCTCTTTAAAAGTGAGTTTGACCAAGTTATTGACATTAAAGTAGAACCTTTGTAAACATATGGGTAGATCCTTTTACTTTCATTTTATTACTTTTATACATGTTTGGCCATGGAAATAACTTTGCATAGTTCAGGTGATATTTGTTTTTGTAATATATTTTTAACATTTTACTTCTTGTTCGTGATTTACATATCAGTAATAGATACTAATAACTTCTTTTTGGGGTTAAATATTTCTTAAAGTATTGTCTTTGATATCTCTTGCTCAAAAGTTCATTTTATTTTATAAGCTTAACAAAGTATCCATAATGTTTTAATATGTGAGAATTACAGTTAACATATCTATTTGTTAATGAACATGATAATAGTAATTGTTTTTGGTCAAATATTTCCTAAACTATTTGAAATGAATATCATACAATTTTTTGATCAAATTCTATTCTACAGTTATAGGCACATTTTATTCATTTCATAGATTAGTCTAGAAATATTTTTTGCTTGTGATGTATTTTTTCATTGATATATTTGTTGTTGTTTTTTTTTGTTTTGATTATGTAATTCACTTTGTGCTCATATTTTAATATTGGAGTTCCATAATAATTTGATTTTTTGTCACATGATTATGCTATTGGACTTTTTTTTCCATTGACATATTTGCTTTTTGCTAAAAGTGATTTCTGAAATTTTGAATTTTGCTATTTTTTTATTTTTATCATGTATTTATACTAACATTTTGTGACCACTTTTTATATTTGATTGCCATATTAATTAGACATTTCAGTCATGTGATTATGATAGCAGGATTTTTTTTGGTCATATTCTAATTCCTAATATGCAAATTTATTTTAGCTTAATTTGAGTTTATACAATTTTATTTTAGTTACCACACATTTTTTGTTTGAGACTATGCAATTTTTCTTTCAGCAGTTATTTTTGCATTTATTCAACATGTGGTTACTGCCATATATTAATTGTGATAAAATACACTACAATTTATTGTTTTTTCCTGTTAATTATAATATTAGATTTTAGCTTAAGAATATTACTTATTTAAGCTTATAGAGTTTGATTTTACTTACACACATTTCTTGTTTAAGCTTATGCAATTTTAATATCAATCTTTTGCTTGGCCATGTGATATTTTTCACTTTTTTTAACATATGGTCAATTTTTGGTCGTGTGATTTCATCAAGTATAGTTGTGCAAAATTTGCACATTTATTTTTTTAATTATTGATGAAAATTGCAATTTTGTAACAAATGTTCAAAATAATTGGAACACAACCTTTTGTGCCATTGTGTGGTTGTTTGATTTTATTTATCATTTTGTTGTACTAGCAGTAGATTGGGATTTCCTTTAGCAATGAAAATGGTGGAGAGTGTGTACTAAATGAGCACCAATTATTTTTTTAAAATATCTAAGTGTATTTTTGTCATGTAAAGATGACCCATCCATCCATGAAATAAAATTACTTAATTAAAACAAAATGAATTCTATAGAATTTTGTTTAACAAAACACACAATAAAATATTAAAAAAATAAAAGTATTTCCACTTTTACCTTTCTATTCACATAAAACTCTCCAGACTTTCATGGCCACAACAAGATAAATAACAATCAGATTTACTAAGTCAATTTTAGCCAACATTTTAATTAGTTCAAAAATAACTTCAGAATGTCTCATATATAATCTTTTTTATTAAAAAATTAACTTTTCAATGTCAAATGTTTGTTCACTAATAGAATTTTTTTTTCGAAGCTTGTTATTCCAGCTAACTTAGTCAAATTATATAGTCAGATAGAAACTTTCACACTTACATTGTTTATTCCTTAAATTCTTAAAAGCCATTATACCATATTTTGGACTTTCTTCTGTTTAATGATCTATTATAATAAATGAAAAGAAAACATCAAACAATTGTTTTTACTAGAAAAGATAAAATATTTTGCAGGCCTATTTAAAACACTTTAATTATATGCTGTATATTTAAATAACAAATATTTTACCAAAGTAATCCTCATACACATAATTAAGATTATATAATGGAATTCAGATGACTAACAAATTAATACTTATGTACATTTATCTATTATAAATTACATTTGTCTCATGGTTTGTTCAAGCTAATAATCAAACCTGTGCAGTCTCTAATTGCCCCCAGGTTTGTTTTGGAACCTATAGTGGCAAAATTCACTGGGAAAATCCTCTATCCAAACCATGCTTGTCTATGTTTAATCTTCAGTGACAGTCCAAATCCCCAATGCTTAATAAAAATATGCTTTTTTTTATTTCTGCTTTTTTATTACAATCATTTTCTTTTCTTTTAGAAGAAAATTATGTAACAATATAACAAATATAAATCTTAAAATAATTTATTTTCTTATATATATATATATATATATATATATATATATATATATATATATATATATATATATATATATATATATATATATATATATATATATATATATATATATATATATATATTTCCATTCTTGCTATTAAAAGGTGTGAAGGTTGCCTTGACAGCAGTCAGAAATATTGATTACTATATTTTACTGTGAATGTTTAGGTGGTTACTGGTTGGAACTTAATTATATATATACAACACTTTCCTAATCAAGTGGTTACAAGTGAAGTTATTACAATCAGCAGAGGGCCATTAAATCATAATACAGCATTAAAAAAAGATATTAAAAAATAGAAAAAAGTATTCGGTAAAATGTGTAAAAATATAATATTGCATACTAAAAAAAGTTAATATTGTTATTAAAACAATTTTGCACAAGAAAATGGCAGAATCAATCCCAGGACTCCATCGTCCTAAATCAGATCCTCTACCACTATGCTAAATTAATTAATACAGAGGATACGTGAAAAATAGCATTAATAAATACAATTTTATCACATAGAATTACTATAATTATGAGACAATATTTTTTAAATTGTTATTTTCAAATGAATCATTAGTAGGAATGTATTTCATATAAATTAGGATATTTAAATAAAAGTGATTGAAAAATGTAAACGTTTTTGTTTATATAAAATTTTTTATTAATTATAAGTGCAAAAAGATGTAGACCTGTTCGCTTTTGTGCAATGGTAGAGTGTATACATAATATATTTTGAGGCATGAACAATTGTCACATGTCTAAATAAATAAGTATTACTTTTAAAAAAGAATGTATTTCTAAGAATAAAGAGATTTTAGACATTTACATATAAGTTTTATTAATTATCATACAAAATGGTGTCCAGCCTGTTTAGTTTAATGCAAAGATAAGAATATATACATATGTTTAGTTTAATGCAAAGATAAGAATATATACATAGTATATTTCGAGCTTGAAACTCAAAATTCATGGCTTGAGTAATTGTCACAATTAGTTTAAGAAAGAAGTATTCCATATTTAAATATAAAATATTTACACTTGGAACAAATATCTAACAATGAAGTAATTTGAAAATGTAAATATTCTTAATTACATATAAATTTTATTAATTATCTAGCATCTTGGTACCCCTGTGATGAAGTGCCTTTATGCTCTGAACAACTTACACACCTGCAAATGGCAGCTTTAGTTTTGATGAGTAATCATTATGTTATGTTTTTTTTTTCATTGTATTTAACTTTATTTTTTAGTTTTTCTCAATATTATTATTACACTTTACGAAGTTACTTACTCCCCCAATGATTGATCATTTATTTTATTGCCAAGATGGTAGAATTAATTTGCTAAATAAGACATATTACATTTAAAAACTTTTATATATCTACTGAATTCACATGGTAAGCATCCCTATTTAGCCAACACTTGTTTATTATTAATTTTATGATATTAAATAATTAAGATGTACTACTAAAAACATTTCTGCTTGATATTTATAATGGTATTGTATTAATATCAGACTCTTGGTGGCTTTTATTATTTAATTTTTCAAAATAATACAGTTGTGGTAAATATTGTTATTATCTTATTTGTTAAAATACAATGCTCATCTCTGGTGTTGAATATATATTTTTTAAAAAACATCTTAAATTCTAGCAGAAATAATAAATTCTAAAATTTGATATTTTACATATAAAAAATATTTATAGATAAAAGCATATGTGAATGTGACAAGATCTTTGCTAAAGGTAAGAGCCAAAGATTCTGAATGCAAATTCATTGTACCATTTCTAGTGAAACTTAGATGTTGCTAAATTAAAATTCAATTTGTCATTTCTTGTAAGAAGAAATAGATTACTTTATCAAAATCCAACCTTTATCTCTGGTGTTCAAATATCATCTCTTTCAATCTCTTAAGAAATTAGAAACAACTAATCTGTTGATTATTTTTGATACGTCAAAACAGTAGAGCCTTAATACACATATACTAGATAATATATATATAAACAGGCAATTTCCATGTTAGTACTGTCCAGGCCAGAAATACCTGAAGAAGAGGGGAAGAATAATAGCTCTCAAAACATTGTACATTTACTAATCTGTGTGCTATTACTAACAGTTGAATGTATTTGGAATATTTAAATAAAGTTAAATTTTTCTAAAAACATTTAATACTTATATTAGAAGATGGAAATATTCTAATATATATATATATAACTGAAACATCATAATTACAAACTAGGAAAACACAACAAAAAGGAGTTTCTAAAGTTTAGTTGATATTCAATAGTATGAGATATAGCTTTTTATTAGGAAAGGTTGGTAGAATGATGCAATTAATCAAACATATATTCAAAAATGATAGATTTAAATTACTATTGTTTATTGTTCAGCTTGATGCTGTTATTTAAGTGTAAAAATGGACTAATTTACAAATAAAAATTTATATCAATATAAAATAAAAATTTTGGAATATGTTATAATAATTAATAAAAGCTGATGCAAAAGAAAGTCACTTCTTAAAGTTTAAATAGATACTTAGATTTGTAATATTGACATTTTCTTTCATTTCTATTTGTAATTCAAATTTGCATATGTTTGTTCATCTGCATAACAAAAAACTGAGTGCACTTTGGATGAAATTATCCATAATCATTGAAGAGAGCTAGGATGATTATGGTGAATTTCACTGACCTGTGTAGATTGTAAAAAAGAAACTATTTCATTATGCAGATGAGCAATGAGCAAATTTATGCAAATTTAAATATTTAAATTTTTAAATAGTTTGCTCATAAGGTTCAAATACACATTAGCTCTAATCTTTGTAATAACTTCAGAATATCAAATAAATAATGTTTAATACGAACAAAAAAGTAAGAAGTCTAAATTTAAATTTCTATAGGTAATTGTTATCTTTTGATTACTTGTTTAGTAGATATTATTAACTAAAACATTTTAAGTGGCCAGAAGAGTGATAATAAGTCATGAAGGTTAGATCTTTTTATAATATCTAATAGCTTTCATAAAGCTAAATCTATTAAAATCGATAAAATTATTAATTAATTTTAGATTTATATATTAAAGATGTAAATATAGGGGATTTGAACTCAGATTTTCATGTGTATGTGATCATACACATGGATGTGTGTGGTCATGTGTATCAGTAATATGAGGTAGTGTGGATAGTGAAAAGGCTTGAAAATCTGAGTTCAAATTCCCTATATTTACAATTAGGCTCCAGGTTTAAGAGTGCCTGATACTTCAAATCTTACATATTAAAGATGTATGATATTTGGATTTTTAGGTTTACTACTGAATAATATAATAATCATAAAGGTCCATAATCACTTTTTATTGCTGTATTAGTACCAGGATTTTTTTTATGGCAATGAAAACTAAAAACAACTAACTTATTGTGAAATTGTAATGTAAGATGATATAAAATAGCTTTTTCTCAAACTTTCACTATTTAAAAATTTTCTTTTATTATTATTTGCCATAAAATTATAATAGTTAACACTAAAACGCTCTAAGAATGTAGATATTACAATTGGTATATTTATATGAAAAATTAAAAGTGGGAGATTAATTTTTAATGTGTAAAGAAATTAGTATTAGAACTTATTAAACATATATATTCTTAAATTTTAATTAATGTTTCTGGCAATATATCAAGTAGACAATGTTTCATTTGAAATATTATTAATCCTCACCTTCCAACGTCACTTCTCTAAATCCTTCTTTTGTAAGCATTCCAGTTTATAAAGAAAATTAACATTCTTGTGCCATTATCTGGCACTAAATAAAATTCAGGAAACGAAATAAAAATCTATTCATTATTTCAATTTAATACTCTAGCAAACTTTTACTTATAAAAATAAAAGTTATATTAATAATTGTCTGGCATATACATCCATATACATATATGAAATTATTAAATATATAATGATATGATAGAATTAAATGCAATAAATAGCATTAAGTCGTTTAACAATTACATTTTTCAAAAGTTTTATTTGGCTTTGAAACTTCAAAATCAAACAGCTGCTAAATAGAAACCAATTTTTATATGCTGCTAAGATCATAATTATATATAACCCTGAACAATGTAATTCATAGAAATGAAATTAGATACTAAAGCTTTTCTTATTCAAATTTATATTTTATGGTTACAAGGTAAGATTAATTACTAATCACCTTTAATAATTTTAAAAATTTTATCTAATGTTTATATAAAATTTAAATATGCATATTTACATGTTTTATATTACTATGAGTTATAATTCATTTTAGATTTCAGTAGCAGGTGAAAGATTAATTCCAACTTTTGACTCTTTTATTCAAAACATTATAGCCCAAATGAATTAAATATTAGGTGTCATGATCTTTTATATATATATATATATATATATATATATATATATATATATATATATATATATATATATATATATATATATATATATGCTGTGTACAGCCACTCACTTGGCTTAACAATCAGGTAAATAGACAGCAGAAACCAAATGATTAGACAAATAGTCTAATAGAATTATCAGTCGGATAAATAATATTACATATATAGTTATAAGACAATTAAGTTTAACTTACTGAACGCTGGCCATGAAGGCATAAGAAAAACATAATTTAGACTGGTGTGGCCTGGAAAGTATCTAGGTCCACTTTTTAACCTTCAGTGGTGGAGTTCAGTGGGTTGTGCTCCATTGCTAAGTTAAAACTTTTGACTTTTGTGTGCATTCAGTGAGTTCTCCACTGCAAGTGCTGCTTAGTTATTTTTTGTTCCTTCTTTTTTTCTTGTTAAGGAATGTTTTAGAAGCCAATTAATTCTCAGCTATTGTCTATTTTTAGTAATCAGCACTTTTAATCTAGCTGCTTAATTAGTTTCTAATCTGAAGCGCTTATCTTTAATAGCGTATCAAATTTAATTACAAAATTCCTGTCTATTTCATCTAATAAAACTTATTTTAATAAAACATTAATTATTATATATGTATAATTTATTTTAACAAAACTTCTTAATTATTATACATGTATATAGCACCTCCACCACTTCAGAAATTATTGTTTCTGAAGTCTTACATAATCTTTTAAGTACGTGGGTTCTTTTCTTGTTCTTGAAGATCTTCGTGGAGATGTTTTCTCTTCTACTGGCATTTTGTTGGTCTCTTGATCATCGTACTTCTCTTCTACTGGTGTTTTGTTGGCTCCTTCAGTTTCTTCATCATCGAATTTCTCTTCACTTTTGGGAATGTGCGGTCCTGCAGTACTTCCGGTTTGCACTAATTCTTCTCGATGTCTCACATGATTTATGTGCTTGCACGTTGTTTTTTCAGTTTCTGTCTCTACAAGTATTATTTGTTTTGACAGAATTTCTTTTATGAAGGCCTTCACCCAGTATTTCCTGATAATGTTTCTAACTCAGACTTTTTCTCCCTTGGAGTAAATAGTATCTCCAGCATTGCTTTCATAGTGTGTAGAGTTTTGTTCTGGGTGGATCAATGATAGTTTCGTGTGGAGTTTCTGTCCAAAAATTAATTCTGCAGGAGATTTGCCTGTAGTACATGGAGTACTATGTTGATATAATAAGGCAGAATGTAAGGTGTCTTGTATATTTGCAGTGCCTTCCTTCCGTAACATTTGCTTCAACGTTTGTACTGCCTTTTCTGCAATACCATTGGACTCCGGGTGATATGAGGGCATGGCTAAGTGTTTCATTCTCCATTCTGTGAGAAATTCTTCAAATTTAGGGGATGTGAAACTGGTACCATTGTCAGACACAATTGTTACAGGAATCCCCATGAAAAGCAAAAATCTCCTTCAGTTTTGCGATTGTTTCTCCGGTACTGGTGTTTTTCACTACTCTATATTCTGTCCACTTTAAATAAGCGTCGATCACTACCAAAAATATGAAGCCATGAAATGGTCCAGTGTGGTCAATGTGAATATGGCTCCACGCTCTTTCAGCTGCCGGCCAAGCAGCATATTTTTTCTCGTGCATATTTGCATTTATTTGGCAACTTTCACATGATTTCACATATTTCTCTATGTCAATATTAATGGTGGGTCACCATATGTAACTATGAGCCAGAGCTTTGGCCTGCACTATCCCAGAATGACCTTGATGAATTAAGTGAAGAATCTTATTCCACCCACTGCTTGGTATCAACACTCTATCATCCATTAATATACATCCCTTGTTTATGGACAGTCTTTGTCTTACGTCCCATAGGGTTTTATGTAGTGTCTTGGGCTGACTTTTTGGCCAGCCTTTGCTGATCCAATTACTTAAATATTTATATACATGGTCTGCCTTAGTCCAATTAGCTACTTTTTCACTGTTTATTAATTCGTTGTTCCAATTATCGATGTAGTTAATAGTTTGGTCGTCTTTTTGTAGTTCAGCTTTAATGGGCATTCTTGACAGTACATCTATGTGTTTAATAATCTTTCCTTTTTTGAAATTTAGATCAAAATCATAGCCTGATAACAGATTAACCCAATGTAACATTCTAGGGCTTAGATGATCAGGGGCAGTTTTATTTTTTGCTAATAATCCCAACAACAGTTTATGATCGGTAAAGATTTTAAACTGTCGACCATACAAATATTGATAAAACGTTTTTATCACAAATATGATAGCCAGCGCCTCTTTATCTAGTTGACTATAATTTTGCTCAGCTTTTGTTAACATTCTTGAAGCATAGACGATTGGTCGCTCGCCATCAGCTACTGTATGGCTTAAGACTGCCCCTACTCCAACTTCGGTGCATCTGTTGTCAATATCAATTCGAGGCTACTGTTGTAATGTACTAATAAGCTGTTTGACATTAATAATTCTTTAGTGTCACAAAAAGCTTTTTCTTGGGCTTGATCCCAAAGCCATTTTTGGTTCTTTTTTAATAAATTGTATAGCGGTTTTGCTATGTGAGCTTTCCCCTTAAGAAAAACCTTATAAGAAGTCCTAAGAAAGCTTGAAGTTCTTTAACATTTCTGGGTGTTCGGGCTTCCTTTATGGCTGCAATTTTTTGTGGGTCGGGTCTCTTTCCCTTTTTTGAGATTATGTGTCCCAGGAATTTTAATTCAGTTGTCATTCGGATACATTTGTCTGCGTTTATTTTAGCTCCGAAACTACATAACTTGTTGCAAACTTTTAAAACTCGTTCACGTAATTCCTCTTCTGAATTGGCCACGACCAAAATAACATCAAAATATGGTGTTACACCATCCATTTGCTGGAACAGCATGTCCATTTTGGCCTGGAAAATATTTGATGCAACCATAATTCCATAAGGCAATCTATTATACTTAAACAATCCCTTATGTGTTGTAATAGTTAGCAATTCTGAGGTGCATTCAGAAACTGGTATCTGGTGAAATGTGGCCTTTAAATCAATTTTAGCATAGTGACTTGCATTTTGCATATTTTCCAATATTTCCCTGACATTTGGTACAGGATACTGACTTTTAGTGAGGTTTTTATTTATTGTGGTCCTATAATCTCCGCAAATGTGGATCTGCCCATTTGGCTTAGATATAACCATGAGTGGAGTGGCCCATTCAGTTTTCTTAACTGGTGTTAATACATCTTTGCTAACCAGATTTATCAACTCTTGTTCCACCTTAGTTTGCAGCACAAAAGGAACTTTTCTGCATCTGCAGATAACGGGGGTCACACCACATTGTAGCTCTATGTTTATAGGCATTCTAATAATTTTCCCCCCATCATTTTTAAATAACTCACTATATTTATTTCTCATTTCTTGCTCAATAGCAACTTAATTTATCACACATATCTCTATTCCCAAAGCATCGAACCATTCCCTACCTATAATAGGATTTAGACCGCCTTGTACTATATATAACAGTAATGTTGAACCTTACTATTTAATTCAATTTGAGCCATCACCTTCCCTAATATTTTCATACTATTTCCGCTAGCGTCTTTTGCTCTTAAACTTGTTTTCGTTAATAAAGGAGGATTTTTTCGATTTTGCACTACTTTCTCCCAGTCTTCAAGTGTCATCATTGACACGCCTGCTCTGCTGTCAATTTCCATTTTCACTGGTGTCTTTAATAAATTAACTGTCAGCATAAACTGATTTCCATATCCAATCTGTATATTGTAAATATCACACTTTTTTTTTATTTTTGACTTTACAAGTTGGCGAGTTGCCACGATCCTTTTCTCCTTTATTTCGACATACTTTCTGCAAATGCCCAACTTTACCACAAGTCCTACAATGCTCCTTATTATATTTACATTTACAAGCCATGTGGCCTTTTTTCCCACAGGAATAACACACTATCTCATATGTTTTGCTCTTAATAGGTTGGGATTTATTTTCAGTTTTCCGAATATACACATTACTGTCATTTTTGTGGGTAAAATTTCTAAATTATTCCAATTGGTCAAGTACTATTTCGTGGGCTACTCCCATTTTGGTTGCTTTGTCATATGTCAACTCTCTTGAGGCCAGTAACTGCTGCCTAAGCCTATCGTCTGACATGCCCCAAAGTAATTGCTCAAGCAGATTATCCTCTAAGGCATCGCCATAACTGCAACTTTTAGCAAGTTCTCTTAGAGCTTGATCATAATCTCGTATACACTCTCCCTTGTTTTGCCTTCAGTTTCTGAAGTGTAGTATTGCAACATGCTTTGAAGGCTGAGGACTGAAAAAATTATTTAATTTCCCCATAACTACATTGTATGGCAAATTCTCTGGCTCTTCGTGATCACAGAGTCTATTTGCTATTTCGATTACTTGTTGCACTGCATAACACAATAATATGACAACTTTAATGGGGTCGCTTGTCGTGCCATTAATAAAAAACAGTTTCTCGATTATCTTAAGGTAAATTGGCCAATCAAAAGGTTATTAACATTGAACTCATTAATTGTTACCTGAGGCACCGATGTCATCATTTCCTATTTTGCTTTTTTTTTTAAAAAAAAATTCTATTTCACTACAAGATAACTATTAAACACGCTTACTGGGACAAACTTCTATTAATATGCTTACTAAAACAAATTACTGTTAATATGCTTACTAAAACAAATTAATACGCTTACTAAAACAATTTTTTCGACTACTAATTCAATATCCACCCGGACTTTGATTCTCAATTTCATTGTAGCTTTCTCTATGTTATACAATTCAATTCTAATCCACTACTGTTTCTAAATTGTACCAGATTTTTCTACTGGAACGTATCCGGTCGATTAACTGCGCCAATTTTCTGCTGTGTACAACCACTCACTCGGCTTAACAATCAGGTAAATAGACAGCAGAAACCAAATGATTAGACAAATAGTTTAATAGAATTATCAGTCGGATAAATAATATTACATATATAGTTATAAGACAATTAAGTTTAACTTACGATCGCTGGCCATGAAGGCATAAGAAAAACATAATTTAGACTGGTGCGGCCTGAAAAGTTCCTAGGTCCACTTTTTAACCTTCAGTGGTGGAGTTCACTGGGTTTTGTTCCATTGCTAAGTTAAAACTCTTGACTTTCATGTGCATTCAATGAGTTCTCCGCTGCAAGTGCTGCTTAGTTATTTTTTGTTCCTTCTTTGTTCTTGTTAAGGAATGTTTTAGAAGCCAATTAATTCTCAGCTATTGTCTACTTTTAGTAATCAGCACTTTTAATCTAGCTGCTTAATTAGTTTCTAATCCTAAGCGTTTATCTTTAATAGCGTACCAAATTTAATTACAAAATTCCTGTCTATTTCATCTAATAAAACTTATTTTAATAAAACATTAATTATTATATACGTATAACTTATTTTAACAAAACTTATTAATTATTATACACGTACATAGAAATATATAATATCAAATAATATAAGTATAATAAAACAATCCACTAGAATAAAACTATAAAAATTTTCAAAAAATGCCTATATAAAATTGAAGATTAATATCTTTTGCTATAGGCCGCTTCGGCGTATTCCACCATCTTAAGTAGCAATATGTTAATATTTAAATATTAATTAAATATTAACGTAATGCTACTAATATTTAAATATTAACGTATTGCTACTTAAGAAGGCGGAATACGCCGAAGCTGGCTATAGCAAAAGATATTAATCTTCAATTTTATATAAGCATTTTTTGAAAATTTTTGTAGTTTTATTCTAATGGATTATATATATATGTTAGATTTGAATTTTTCATGAAATTTTTATTGTATCGGAAACCTATATCCTACTTTTAAAACTCCAGACTTATACAGGGTGCTATAAATTTCTAAACAGTGAAATCCCCAATTAATTTAGAAAGTTAAAATCATTACTATAGGTCTCATATATGGAGAAACAAATCAACTTCAAGTCCATTAAAAGAAAAACACACTGGACATAACAATATTTATTAATAAAAAGGGGATCACACTAATAATCATTAATTATATTTTTGATTGTTCTTTTGGTATCAATTCCTATAAGGATCAGAAAATTTGTAAATAATGAAGTATTTTTAAAGGTTCTCATAGAGATATCCATCTCCAGTTCCCTATAGCAAATCCCAGATCCAAGATCAGTAACATAAAAAACTCTCAAACTCTCAGGATGATTGGTATACCTATAAAATATAAACAAAATATATAATTTATACTTACTAATATACCAGTTCAAATCCCTCATTTCTGTCTCCATTGAAGAAAATGACATCATGAGCATGACATGACATGTACATTTAAAATGAGAGATCGATAACAATCTTCGATAATACCCAGGGTTAAATACAATGAGTATTATGTTACTAATTATTAGAAGAAAGAAATTTGATTTCAATTAAAAGCAAAATCTTTCCCTGTTAAACCATTTATATTTCCACCCCAATATCTAATTTGCCCGGTAGACGTTTTCCCTCGCTCTTCACATACCTTTAAAAGATTGTATTAATTTAACAATCCTTAGCGCCACTTCCAACACAATAAAAGAAAGCAAAAATTAAATAATTTTACCCTCCCTTTCTGTTGAGATGGTATGCAAAGAGGTTATCGTACATACATTTAATTTGGATGAAGGAAAACTGGGTGAAAATATTCTAATTTAACTCCCCGATACAATATCCCAATGGCTAGCTCAATTCTAATTCTCTATCCCAGGTACTTTGAATAAGTATTGCTATAACTTTTATAGCCGTGGTCAGCAAACATCACAAATAGGTGATTACATTCAATTATTATTAATTTACTTTATAATAGATTACACAATAACACATAAAGTATGAGAATATATATAATTTATTTAACAAAATTCCCCCCTCCACCACATATATATTTTTAAACATTAGAATATTGAATCTCAAATTAGTTATAGGACTTTCTGTCCAAATTTACGAGTCTACATATAATTATACAAGGTCTAAATCTTTGTGTTTCAAATCTATATAGTTAGATTAAACACACACAAAAAAAATCCAATTTTTAACTTTTATCTACATTAACTTAATTGATAAGAATACTAAGGGCTAACTATGGATGCCCATATTGTGAGTGGTCTATACTTCCTCTCCAAGCACAAAACAACGAATGTTTATTTTGTAAATTCCCAAAATACTAAAGTAGGTTATACACTGATCTCACCCCCTGAACTTTTCCCATTTGCACATATAAACTCTTAAGATTAGATATGCCTTTACCTTTGAGTACGTAAAATAATAATTTACGTATATGTATATTTTTTTTATACAGCAAAAAAAAAATTTTTAAAAAATGTATAGGCCGGCTATATATGTCACTCCACGTAAGGTGACGCCACCATGATTAAACATTAATTAAGAAGTAAAGGTGAACTGGGGTAAAAGAACAAGAAATAGTCATAATCTTATATTTAAGGGGTTTGTAATTAGATCTGTGTATAAGCCATATTATTTTATAATATTTCATATAATAATAAAAAAAAATAATATATTTTATCATATGTTAGTAACTATTACAATTATCTGGGTTATATACACTTTTAAAAAAAATACAAATAACAAACTATATATATATAAAAAAAAATATGAACATTTTTTTTTATTTTTTAATTTACTCATCTTTATCTGCTCGCTCTCCGGGTTCAAACTTTTGGGCAGACCATCTCAAGTTCAATCAGGGTATACTGAGTCTCTGACACATCCATCTGGGCGACTCCATATCTGAACTGGCGGGTGTACTGCTACGGTTCTTCCTACTCCATGTTCTTGTAGGCTATCAGATGAAACTTGTTTGTCATTTTAAACATGGCACTCCAAAATATTTCTTTTCTTCTTGATTTATTGTGGAATGGCATATGCTTATATGATTTTCCACATCATATATGGGTATTGGCTGCTTCGGTTAATATTTGTGCGATCACCAGGAAAAACCTTCTACAGAAGTTTATGTTCGTTCAGAAAATTTGGTGAGTTAGGCTCCTTCTTGAATTAACAAAAATATTCAGCAATCCCAAAAGCATATTTATTGAAAAGAATAAATATATGATATAATCTCCCATACCGTACAGGTAGGTTATGTAGCTCTGTCCGTTCAATAATAATATTTTAAACCACATATAGCTTCATCTTGCTTTCTCAGTTCAATATTAATCATTAATATTTTACACCACGCATGGATTTGTGGCTTTCTCTGTCCAACACTAATCAAAAAAAAAACTTTTTGTTCACCTCCTAGGTAGGTTATTGTATATCCCCGTCCGCCCACAAGTTTTAATTACTTACATCCCCCTTCGAGCTATTGCATCAGATAATCTTACTTTTTGTACATTCTTTATAAAAATCTTGTTTCAAAATCTCTTTTTAGGAATTTCAAACTCCATATTGCAGTAATAGACCACCCACATTCTTTAGATAACACATTTGGAACTAATTTACAAATTAATTAATTAAAAAAAAAACTACTTGATTACATACAAAAAAGTAAAAATAGAAAAACAAAGAAAAAGTCAAATCCACCTTTTAAACGGAAGATTCTTGTCAATCACACAAAGAATATTTTTGTATATTTTTAAAATAAAAGAAAAAACATTTTAAAAATTATCAAAAAGAAAAAATATATACGGAAAACTTTATACATATACGTATTACATATACGTTTACAAAAAAAACAAATGCGATACATTTATAGTGTGTTATACATATTAAAACATTTACAATAAATGACACATTTATAGTGGGCTATTATTTCAAAATAAATAATATATGTGTTAGTTGTGTACGCAAGGAGATGGGAATCTAGTATAGACCAACTCTCATTGTTTATTTCTTTTTACTTTATTTTAATTTATTCAGTAAATTTAGCTGTGCCAAATTGTTGGCTACAGCCATCTTGTGCATGGACGTTTTACGGTCTGGCACACTAAGGAGTGAGATGAACTGATAAATTGAATACAAAATATCACTTAACTTAGTAACTAATTTATTATATTAAATAAATAAAACTCACAATCATCATTTAAAACCTCAAAACATATTACAAAATTATAATACTCAGAAGTAAAAAAAACCCTTCTTTCACTTTTCTTTGAGCTACACATTAATATATATTATATACACATATTATTAAAAAAAATTAATAAATAATTATAAGAACATTGTCTTTTAAAAAAATGGTTAAATTTTACTATGCAAAATAAAATAATTAACATTTCATTTGTGCATTCCTACACATATGCTTGTGTGATTAATTATCAATTGCTTTTCAAAATAAAAATTAAAGACATAAATTAAATTTGCTAGCTTTAACATACAAATATATTACCCCACACATACACATGTATAAGTATTACTTACTTCATAAATTGTAATATACACAAGAAAAAATAAAAACAATGTCATATATTAGATAGATTCACAATATAAGAAAAATAAAATCTTACTTTCCAAGGATATGTGGTTTTCTTTTTCCCATCACAATGCATCGAATTTCATAAAATTAAAAATTATCTGGAGCTAAGTTCTCTTCAATAATTCTAATGTGAAAATGTTTTACTGTGTTAGAATATTTCTTTCTTCTTTTTTGCCTTTAAAAATATGGTGCATTTGTCTCAGGATTAGAGCATAGTTTTTAGGTGTAATACTTTAAAACAGGGAGGCACACAGATTTAGATTTATTGATATTCTTTACAAGATTGTTTTTCTTTCATTAAGCAGGCACTTGAATGTAGAATAATAAAGTACAAATTTACATTTTGATATGAAAAAAAGAACTGGTGTACCAACTGATCTTTTCTATTTCAGTTTATTTTCTTTAATCATTTTAGAATGTAGCATTTTTGCAAGTCAAGAATATATAATATATACAATAACAATGCTTCTTCCCTGAAAGCTATTGATGGGACTCCATACTATTATAAGGTTGTGCACTTTTCATTATTAATGTAGATTCTAACTTCTTGCCAAACTTTCATTTCAAAAGTACTAATGATCAATGTGTTTCTCTCTACTGCAGTGCAATCCAAGAACCAATCTAAAAATCCCTTGACTTTAGTTTTAAACCCACTTTTATAGTAATACAAATGCAAAGAATTTGCTTTCAGCCTCTTTTTTAAATGCTTTTGTTGATTTTGGAAAATCTGTTTCTTTGTTTGTTAACTTTTGATCTATTTCTAGTTAGAATAAAATTTTAAAATCAAGGTTTAATATATTTAATTTCAATAGAATTGTTTGAAAATTACTACCTAATTAAGTTATTTCACCCTAATACTTTTGAAATATTTATCCTTTTAGTATATCAACTAGTTTGGTAGATATAAAACAGAGGATAGGGAAAATATGAACAATATTCAATAACCCATGTATCACCACTAACTCGCATATCATTTAAATAATGATTGCAAGAGGGCAGTAATTTTTTCCAATTTAATAACATTTTAATTTATTTAAAGTAACTATTTACAGAAATAAAGAGCAGTTTTAAGCAATATGCATACAAGCAGTTTGTTTCAATTTAATGATTTAATTAAAACTCGAATTAAACTTTAAAATTAACATTTATTATATTTAATAAAAACATAATTTACAAGTGCAGTTTTCATTAGTAAGCAACATTACATGCAATTGGACAAAAAATTAGAGTAATTACTTTAAAAAATAAAGAGCAGTGGGCAGATGAAATTTTTACATTTTGATGTCAAATTTTTTGGAGCTTAAGAGTAAGAATAAATAAAACAAAAATTTTCACTTTACAAAAGCAAAACTGCAGTTGCAATTGTCAGTAGCAAAACAAACATGTCATTTAAAATAGTTTTGCTGCAATATTTTGAGTAAAAAAATCTAAAATGCTTCCTTCTTAAACATACAAAATCTTAAAAACAATTTAGAATGTACATGAATCCCTCTTCATTCTGTAACATTATCAGATGATTTTTTGGAACTTCTGAATGCAAACAAATGAATAAAAACTTTCACTTTATGGAGATAGAAAGGTGGAATGATCAATAAGTAATAAAAAACTCATTTAAGTTGGAAAAAAATATTTGATTATAAAAAACAGCTACAACAGTAAATAAAAAATAAACTTTTAAATATGCAAAAATAATTTACAGATTTGAGACATTCTATATCACAGATTTTTTTTTCCACTTTGACACAAAAGTGCAATGCAAAATGAAATATAACACAAAACATGACAAATGAAAATTATTAATATACTTTAATTAAGTGATTTGTGTCAAAGATGCGAGGGTATATTATGTTATATAAATTAAGTCATGTGAAATCTGACTTGGTTTTTTTATTTGTAATATGTATAAGATTGTGGTCTGTCCAATTAATAAATGCTTGTTCAGCATAAAATGTGCTCCTTGGGGATCATAGATGTTTTTATTATGTCTTTGGTCATATGTTTATGATTATACCCCTTCATGAGGTATTAAAAGCAGATAGAAATCAGCTCCTATTTTGTGTAAGGATGGTGTAGTGAAAGTTTCACTACAGAAATATTAGGCATTATTGGATAATCTTTAGTCTAATAAATGACTAATAAAAATTATTAAAATAAGAGACTGTTTGAAAAAAGAATGCAGAAATACCAAGAAAAAAGTCTATTGACATAATAGGAAAAATCATTGAATTCTACAAAAAACACCTATATTTGAAAAACTATGTTATGAAAACATACATTTACAATATCATTAAAAGCCAGTCAACACTTAGACAATCCCAATACCACTAACAATCAATAATTTTGAACTGTTTTCAAGGCGATCTTCTTTTAATAAAAAAGGTAGAATTCCTTTATATACAATATTTACACATATTGTATACAATATATACACTTGTATTGTTATGTGCACATACTAAACATGATATATACATAAGGGGGTATATATTTAAACTTATAGCAGAAATATCTAAAGATATAATATATCAACTATAAATTTCCAATCAATTTAAAGCACAATGTAGTTTTACATTTGCATTTACTATACTAGTATTAAAAATGTAAAAATAATAGATATTTTTTAATATTAAATGCTTTTATTGACTATGCTGTAAAAAATAAAATAATTATTTTTTCAATCATAGTTGGAGTTTTTTTTTGATTTAACCTGAAATAAAAGTATTGGGGATCTAGAAATTAATTAAGTCAATCCCTATTTTATATAATAAAGAATTGACTTAATGAATTTCTGAACACCCCCTCCCCCATGATTTTATTTCAAGTTAAATTTAAAAACTCCAATTGTGGTTGAAGAAACAATTATTTTATTTCTTTTTAGTGCACTGATAATAAAAGCATTTATTTTTATTGCATTTTTTTAAAATAAACCCTCATATAATTCTTTGAATTATGTAATGAAATAATGGGTTTAATCAATATCATATATTTTAACAGTCTACCTGGACCCTATTCTAAGAATTTGAGTGAGAACAGGTTATTACGCAAGCTTTGAGTAGGTATATTTATGAGTATGGAATAAGTCCTATCTCAAGAACCAATCTTATCAATTAATAAGAATTATATCCCTCAAAAGCAAAAGAAAATGTTCCAGTGGACCTTTTTGGATATCTTATCCAGATTAAGACAGTCTCAAAGTTTGGGAGACAATGTCTATTGGGAGAACAAAGCAAAGGTTATCTTACAAAGAAATGTCATTTATATACCTTTATAATTTTCCTATCTGCTCTATGAATATTATTATTTTATTTCTTTTAGAAATGTACTTTCATGAATATCAGTAAGCTTTTATAAATAATAATCCCAAAATTATAAGAATCTCGTATTTCAAATAAATTCACAAGTTATAGCTTAAATTCTAATATTTATTAATACACATATATATTAATATCACAAACATATGTCTCATTCATTCTGATACATGTATATAATATCAATGTACACATTCATAAAACAGTGCAACTATGTGTTGGAGTTGTATTTATTAAATAATTTCATCTATTTTCTGTAATTCTTTCTTTAAGTTGGAACAAAGCACATATTTCATAATTTATTATTATATGTTCACTTACTATATATAGAGAAAGTCAAAGTTATCTCATTTGAAAGTGAACATTTGCATGTTTAAGGCTGATGATCCGTAAGCTTACACTATTACAATGGCGATTGTTTTAGTGAGAGTTGTGAGTCTGAAAGATGATGAAAGATTCCATATCATTTACACATATGATAATCCCTCCTAGAAGTGTTAGCTAGATGATTCAAAGTTGAAGGCATGAAAGTTCTTGTTGTTTGGAGCTCTGTGATCACTTCACTTGCTTGAAATAGATGACAAAATCTCCATAGATAAAAATCATCATGATAGGCAAGTCACAACAGCTATATACTGACTGGTTTCATGAATATATACAATTCTCCTACCCCAGCATTTTGATGGGATCCATTCTTATTAATTTTTATTAATTAATCAAAGCAATTTATGAAAATTTACTTTTCACGCTTCTTTTTCTCTGTAACGGTCTTTTCCGAATCACCACCAAATCAAGAAAAAAATATATAGTTCTTTTCTTTTAACTCTCTTTCACCTCACTTTTTTTTTATCCATATGCTGATAACCATATTCCAGGAATGCTTTTAGCTTTCATTGTTCCAAAATACTAAATTGGCCAGTTTTTGGAATTCTGATGACAAGTGTCATTAACAGAAATTGCTGTTGGCACAATCTGAAACTCCTTTTTTTACTCTCTCCAGCTTTATGTTTAATTTCCTTTCATTAAGAATCATGCACTACAAATGACATTATTTCAATAACTGTAACTTATGATATTAATAAACAACAAAAATATATAAAACAAAAATATAAAAATACAACTCTGCACATAACCGCTTTTCTTCATCTTCACATACAAATCTGTTAGAAATTAATTCTATGCAATATCACAACAACACGTGTAATAAATATATATGTATACGTTCATGCCTTTAAATGGTTAATGTATTTTACTCACACTTTTTTATAACAGGGTTCAAATGTATATCTATAAATTTTCTTTTGATCTATTAATTCAATACGTAATAACAATCACAATAAATCACTCTTTTGTACTTATTATTGCCTTTTACTTTCTTTAGTACTCAAATTTGAACCCAGCTACTGTTACATACCCCCTGGTGCAATAGCCTTTAAATACTGTCTGTGTATTTGAATTGCTTCTTAACCATCTCTTATCTATCTTTTATCTCTATCTGGGTTTGCAACAGGTCTGAGTGATCAAGCATTGTATGATCTTCTCTTCTTCCCACTAGTATCCACTTAGAATGCATGTTTCCCTTCACTCTTTGTTATCATAAATGGGCCCTCATACAGAATGCAAAACTTTTTCCAAATAAACTTTCCAGGTTCACTTACATGGGGAGTCATCACCATTACTTGCTCGTGCACCTTAAAGGAATGAGAAGAACTTTTGAAACCACCTTTTTGTTGTAGGATTCTGTGTACCATTGAGTGGTATGCCTGCTGTCAGTCACTTTTTATATCAAAGGGAGGTTCTTCTTTTCCTGGAAACTCAGTTTTGAACAGCCTGTGTCCGTCTTTCCCAAAATGTAAATGTATTTGAGTGAACCCAGTATATTCATTCACTGCCCAGTTCATATAGTTCAAAATGTCTGGTAGTTGTTTGACCCATTTCCTATAGTTTGTTTGGACATAAGTATGGAACAACCTACCGAATTCCCACATCATTCTTTCACAGAGGGTTACAGATCGATGTTAACACATTTCCTATTTTCAATCATTCGGTCCATCTTGCTCACTCCTTCGAGATGAATGTGGTCCCATGATCAGATATAATGGTTCATGGTTTTTCTTTTGCAGAACACATATGGTGTTCCTCATGTTGGCTTGCATGATGGGACACACAGACACCAGTTAAAATAAATCATAAGCAACCAAGAGGTATTTTTATTGAAGCCCAGCAGTGGGCCATAAAAATCAACTGCAACCATTTCCTTAGGCTCTCTTGGGATCATGGACAACATTGGAGCTGTATATTTTATGTTTGCAGGTTTAACTCTCTGACAAATTTCACATTGCCCAATAACAGCTGCAATCTTGCTATGCATGCCTGGCCAGTAAAACCACCTCTTAATCCATTCTTTTCATTTTTATTACCCCATAATGGCTAAACCTGCAGAGCACGTGTGCCACCACTGTGGTCCTCATATGCTGTGGGATGACTGACCTCCACTCTGCTGGATTGAGGTTCCTACCATCACATTTTATGTGCATATTTTTAAGGGTTACAACCTTAGTAAATATTATTTATGTAATCAATGTGTGTTTGAATAAATTTATAGTTAACTATTTATTGTAATACACCTTGCTCCAGTTTAAACTTCTGTATATTCTGCTCAACACAACCCCCAATTTTAGCTTATTTATCTTCCAATTGGTCAATGACCAGCTGAAGTTGTTGGTCCTCTCTCTGAATATAATTCAGGTATCCCAAATTGCTTTCAAGTTCTTCATCTGTTCTCAGCTCTATGCTCACTATATACAAATTCTCAGTATCTAGATGGTGTGATTGCATGTCCACTGGATTGTGACTGAGGACATCAACTACCACATTCTCAGACCCCTTGCAATACCTCACTGTATAGTTTTATTCTTGGTGGTACTGGCTCCAATGTACCAATCTACTATTTATGAGGTAGCTGTGGTTGATAATTTTTAGACTCTTGTGATCTATAACCACAATGACCTCTGAACCCAGTAACAGTGGGTGAAACTTCTGAAAGGCCCAAACAATGGCCAACACTTCTTTCTCCATGGTTGTATAATGTATCTCAGGATATTTAAGTAGCCTGCTCAGAAAATACAGTACACCCATTCTCCCATCTTCTTGCTCCTGAGCCAAGTCACTCGAAGGCCATATCCACTGCTGTCCATCTGGACTATAAATGGCTTTGAAAAGTCGAGAAAGGCTAGCATAACATGCTCTAAGAAACCTGTCTTCACCCTTTGAAAAGTTTGCTCCTGCTCTTCCATCTACTTCCACTCACTGCCTTTTTTTAATAACTGCACTAATGGCTCCATCTGTTTAGCAAACCATTCCTGAAAGCAGTTGTAGAATGCACCAAGTCCCAGAAATGATCAGACCTGCTTCTTGGATCTAGGTGTAGAAAATTTATGGATGGCAAATATCTTGTCCAGGTGTGGTTTGAGTCCCTGAGACCCCATCACATGTCCAAGAAATACCACCTCTTTCTGACATGGTGTGCTCTTCTCGAGATTTATTTTTATACCCTTTTTCTCACATTCCTGTAGAAAGTGTCCTACTTTATGTATATATGTTCATTAATATCTGTTGAGGCTATCAGCACATCATCTATGTAAATCATGACCATGTCCTTTATCTCTGAAGATAGCACCTGATCCAAGAACCTGGATAATCCCACCCCACTGTTTATTAAGCTGAAGGGCATCCTGTTGAATTGATATGAATGGTCCTCATATCTGAATGATGGGTATTGGCAATCTTCCAGATGTAACTTAATTTGCCAATAACTGGTGGTCAAATCGAAGGTCAAAAATAACTTCTTCTCTTGGAACTTCCTCAGTAACTCTTGCATGGAGGGTGGTACTTTGCAGTCCAGTACAGTCACTCTATTTAACTATCAAACATTGAGACATATTCTTACATACCCGTCTTTCTTTTTAACCACCAACATTGGGTTGCAATATGCCAATGAGCATTTTGATATAATTCCCCATGCTAGCATCTGATCTTTTTGTTCCTTCACCCTCTTTCAGTATTGATGCAGAATGGGATATGACTCTAGCTTGAATGTCTGATTGTCTCTCACCTTAATTCTCTGCTCAAACCCTTGGATCACTCCTGGCCTGTCTGAAAAAACTTGGTAGTATTTGATCAACATTCATTGTAATGGACTATCCTAAACTTTTTCTTCTACTTCCATCAATTTTGTTATCTTTAAGTTTTTGATGGGGCAGCCTCTTCTAGGTGTAGCATCCTTACTGACCATTGAAGCCCCTCCATGAGAAAACGTACCACTTTTCCCTCACACCTGGCCTGATTGCTCTAATAGTCAAGATTACATTTGTATCTATTTAGAAAATCTGATTCCAACAAGGCCTCGTATACTAAATCTTTCATTACAAGGAATACGTGGATAGTTTCTTTCATTTTTTTAAATCTTTCCATATCTGCTTGGGATTTACTTTAGCTCTCTGGTTGTCTACCATTGCTACATGAATCATTTTTAGATGAAGAATTGGTATATCTGGTTGTTCCCTTCTAACTTGGTGGTATAATCTCTCTGCTGATACCTGGCTGCCCGAATCCATGAGGGCTTCAACATTCATTAAACCCACATTTACAGGGATGATGGGACATGTCTGGTGTGTATATCCCAGAATCCGGTCTTCCCAAGAACATATTTTTACCCCCTGCTTATTAGTGTCTGTGTCTCCTTTGGACCTAAGCTTAGACTCCTCAATCTGTCTTCTTTCTATATCTATTTCTAGTTGGCTCAACATTTTATCAAACATCACCACTGCCCTTTTTCCTCTTTTTCCCAGCATTCACCTGATTTCATTGGATAACTTTCAGCATGCCATTTCAACAATCTGTTCCTCTGATAATTTACACACCTCTAAAGTCCTTAATGTGGCCACCTGCCAGCTAAAAAAATGTATGTACACTTCTCCATTACCTTCTTGGAACTTCTGCCCTACCACTTGAGCTTTCACCCTTTCTTGTATTTCTTTATACCAGAATATATTGATTAATGCTTTTTTATACATCAGAAATGTTTGAGGTTGATGACTTAATGAATTCACTTCTTTGATTTCTTTAAGGCTTTTTCAATATATAAATATGCATTTTTAATTTATTAATTATATCTTTTTTTTTTCTATTTTCATGTTCACTTTTAGACATTTATCATAATTATCTTATCAAAAAAATGATTGTTTATATAATTCTTAAGAAGCTGTAAGAGCACATTTTAACTTAAGAAAAAAAACAAAAATAAATATAGGCATAACTTCTATTTTTATTATTTATGCAATAAATTATATTAACTTTTTTTAGCATATGATAATACTAACTACTTTTGACATTAGTATTTAGACATATAAATACTATTTGACTTGGATATATAAAATGGATGACATTGTCTATTACAGAACTTATTACAGTAAAAAAAGGAATGAATTATGTTCAAAATATGTATTTTAAAATTACATTTTACATAAGATCAATCAGCAAGTATTTGTCTTTGATATTGGATTTGATGATTACAAAAAAGTGACTTTATAAGTATATCAACAGTGATCATTACTTTCAAACATCAGTACATTGGCACAGAATAACATAATATTATTTATTAAGACATAAGGTAAATTACTAGATTGAGAAATGAATTCTATAGCAGCTAAACATGCTTGCAAATAAGTATAGGCATTTTATCTCCAAAATGGAGAGAAAGAATATAAAGATAGAAAAACAAAATAATATCACTAATAACGACAATACATTAGAGATGAATTTTGCATTAAATTACCAAACCAAAGCATGTATCAAAAATATGCCCACAGATATCTTACACTTTTTTTGATATCTTTTTATTTTTAAATACTTTAATTGATTTTGGAAAATCTGTTTGTTTGTTAAATTTTGATGTTTTTCAAGTTAAAATGAAATTTTAAAATTGTGGTTTATGATATATAACTAAGTTATAACACCTTAATCCATTTGAAATGCTTATCTTTTCAATATGTCAACTAGTTTGATAAATATAGAACAGAGGACAAGAAAAATACTCTTTAAACTGCCCTCTTGTAACTATTATTTAAATCAAATAACAATTCTAGGATAACTGTTAACTACAAAACATTAAATTATTGAGTATTTTTCTTGTCCTCTGTTCTATATTTATCAAACTAGTTGACATACTGAAAAGATAAGAACATGAAATTATTGTTTTTGTTTTTTTTTAATTTAATAATATTTTTAAAACTATTTTAAACTCTTAATGTATATTTATTACTATGTAATAATAATAATAATACATGTTAACTTATAGCAGAAATATCAATTGATATATATATATATATATATATATATATATATATATATATATATATATATATATATTGCAGAAAGGAGTTTGCTATTAACTGAAAGGAGACCCTTTGATTCCTCTTGGAGGCCTTAAAGGAACTAAGCAGGACAAATTCCTAATGTCGACTCCATACATTCTTGTTGTTGTAGCTGTTATTACTTTGTGATTATTCATATAGTGTACAAACATGGATGTGCTGCTCACCAACATGCATTAGCCAGCGTGGTGAGTTTATTGGCTTTTTACCTCTGAGTTTAAGATCAAGAAACACCATGGTCTTTCTTCTCAGTGCCTGATAAGGCAGAATGAATGTTTGTGTAAATGATAAATATTTTTCCAATACATATATACAATTATAACAGACAAAAATAAAGCATGGCCCTTATTCCCAGGAGGCTGTAAAGTCACCAACCAAGGCAGCGCGGTTGGTGGCCAAAGACAGAGGGTGCTAAGAATCCCCTGATTGTGGACCCAGGCTGCCATTTGATGACGACTTTTTATTTAGGTAGTTACAACTGCAGATCACTTTCAAGTGAAGGAAGATTGCAAGAATTAGAAGAACAACTGTCTTATATTAAATGGGACATTATTGGACTTTGTGAAGTTAGAAGAAAAGGAGAAGAAACAATTGATTTAAAAAAGTGGACATATACTCTATTATAAAGGCACACATATTGGCAATACAAGTGGAGTAGGATTTATTATAAATAAAAAGTGGAAGAACAATATTGTGGAGATTGATGGTGTATTGGACAGAGTGGCAAGATTAGTTATACAACTTAATAGCAGATACCAAATGCAGATAATTCAGGTTTATGCCCCAACAAGTTCTCATAGTGATGAAGTAGTAGAAGATTTTTATATGGATGTACAAAAGGCTTTTGATGAGAGTAAACAACATTTTAAAATTGTTATGGGAGACTTTAATGTTAGAATTAGTAGACAAATGAAAGATGAAATTGCTGTAGGTAATTTTGGTTATGGTAATAGAAATGAGAGAGGACATAGACTTGTGGAGTTTGCAGAAAAAGAAAAACTATATTATGAATTCATTTTCTGAGAAAAATGTTAAAAGGAAATAGACATGGAAGCATCCAAATGAAGGTACAGCAGAATTGGATTATATATTGACTAACAGAAAATGCATATTTCAATATTGTAATGTTCTTAATAAATTTAACACAGGAAGTGATCATCGATTAATAAGGTGTAAGTTATATGTTAATGTAAAACTAGAGAGACAAAAACTATTAAGGAAAACAATATTTACAGTTGATATTCCTAATCTTCGGAAACATTCTAATGAATTTAAATTAGAACTTACAAATAGGTTTCAAGTGTTAGGAAATTTTGAACATTGTCAGATTTGAATGAAATTAATATCAAAATAACTGATACACTTTTAAAAACTGCAACAAAGATAGCTGGTAGAAAAAAGCAGCAATTGACTAATAAAATTTTTACTGAGACTAGAGAATTTATGAAGAAAAGAAGGAATATGAAGATATACAAAAATGATGTATTAAAAAGAATTAAATATCTTGAATTTTGTAAAATGGTATGGAAAAGAGTTGAATGATATAAGAAAGTATAACTGTGAAATAGCAAGGAAAGCTGTAGAAGAAAATAAAAGTCTCAAGAATGTTAAACAACATTTTGGTATTGGTAGGAAATTTATATCTGCAATAAGAAAAAAAGATGGAATTATTACTAAAAAGAGAGATGACATCATGAAATTGGTAGAAGATTTTTATCAAGAATTATATAGTAATAAAGAACAAGTATCTCCTATATCTATCACATCTTCCGAATTGCCCAGAATTTTAAATGAAGAGGGGAGACATGCAATTAAATGTATGAAGAAAGGAAAGACTCCAGGAAATGATGGAATTATAATTGATATATTAAAAGAAGCAGGTGAAGAAATAGAAACAATTTTAGCAAAGTTAGATACCAAATGTCTAAATGATAAAGATGTACCAGAAGATTGGAAGAATGCAATAATAATATTATTATTTTAAAAAGGTGATAAAGAAGATATTAGAAATTACAGACCTATCAGCCTTTTATCAGTTTTATATAAAATTTTTACCAAGATATTTACAACTCGTCTACAGAGAACTTTGGATTTCCACCAACCAAGAGAACAAACTGGATTTAAAAGTGGTTTTAGTACAATAGATCATATCCAGGTATTGAGAGAAGTCATAGAAAGGACAAATGAATATGAGTTGTCATTATGTTTTGGATTTGTAGAATATGAAAAGGCATTCGATTCTATACACATTTCTTCAGTGATTAATAGATCCAAGATATGTCATATTTTAAAGAATATTTATAAAAATGCAACAGCAATAATTAGATTACATAATGATACTGGAAAAATAAACATTGAGAAAGGTGTAAAACAAGGTGACTCCATATCTCCAAAACTTTTTGCAGCAGTGTTGCAAGCAGTATTTTGTGGATTAATATGGGAAACTAAAGGGGTGAAAGTAAATGGAGAGTATTTAAGTCATTTAGATTTCACAGATGATGTAGCTGTTTTTGCAAATAATGCTTCAGAGCTGCAGGAAATGTTGCAGGAGTTATCAGCTGAAAGTAGAAAAGTAGGACTAAAGATAAATGTTAAAAAGACTAAAGTAATGTTTAATCGATTTGCTCAAAATATGAAAATGAAGATTGATTATGAAGAATTAGAAGAAGTTAACAGTTACAAATACCTTGGTCAGATTATTAATACAGATGGAAACATAATGGAGGATATTAATCATAGAATTAATCTTGGTTGGAGTGCTTTTGGTAGAAATAACTTGATACTAAAAGGAAATATGCCTTTTTTTTTTCAAAGGATGGTTTTTAACAAATGTGTTTTACCAGTTCTTACTTATGGATCTGAGACTTGGACACTTAATAGAAGAGCAATACAGAGACTTCAGACTACTCAAAGGAGTATGGAGAGATCTATGTTGGGAGTAAGAAGAAGAGATCGAAAACACAGGTGTTACTGACCTTATTGAAAAAATTAAAAGATTGAAATGGAGTTGGGCTGGACATATTGTTAGAAGAGATGATAATAGATGGACAATTGAAATTTTAAACTGGATTCCAAGAGATTGTAAAAGACCCAGAAAGAGACCACATATGAGATGGGTGGATGAAATAAGAAAATGTGCAGGGGTGTTGTTGAGAAGAGAAGCTAAAGATCAGAGAAGATGGATTAAACTTGGAGAGACCTTCATCCTGCAGTATATTGATAATGGTTGATATATATATATATATTATACCAGTCGATATGTATATATATATATATATTGTACCAGTCGAAATTGTCCACATAACAAGATCTAGCATCTAGGCAAAAGTACCTCGAGTCCAATCATGTGTGAGATACATATGTCAGAAACAATCATGAACTCTGCCCTGTATGCCCAGATTTCAGGTTCAATTACTTATGAGCAGCAAATCTGATGATACTAGAATATTTAATTTACCTCTGGCCAACATCACCCATCGGAGAAACAGAGACTCAGTGGAAAATCATGACAAATGCGTAAATACATTTTAAAACAGACAAGCACTTATGCTAAACTTTAGTGGGATCTTACATCATTCCACAAATCATGACATTTAAAATTTAACTAAATCAATTAACTAAAGAATGAGCAATGATCAGATGTTTAGTTTTACAATTAAAATAGAAATAAATAAAAAAATACATTTGAATCATATTAAGTGGTGATTAGCCTTGTATTACAAATAAGTTATATTGTGCTTACTCACACTTGAGCATAAGTATTTACAAATAAGTTATGAAGAACTTTGATGCAGCATAATGACATTACACTTAATCTAGCGCATTTATAAAGTGTACAATTTATAATGATTTTCCCTAATTACACATGAAAACACAACCTTGACTGATCCCAGGATGAGTTTCATAATTGTCAGTTAACTAACCGACCAAACTATCATAAGTTTAATATATAAGAAAATAATTTTTAATAAAGATTTATTTACTTTATTTGCATGACTAATGCATGTGGGATTATTTCTTTAAATTATATATAGAGAGTCATTAAGCGACACATCAAAAGTTATTTAATTTATGAGATACACTTAGTTAGACCATAACATTAGATATAGATATTTATAGGTCTGAGCTTTTTGAATAGAGGGATCTAATATAAAGTGTCGTGGTGTTAACATAATGGCCGAATATCTGCAGATCCAATATTTTGAGGTGCTTTATCATATAAAAGAAAACAGTTTATCCAACTTGCCACCCCACATTTTGTGTAATTGGCTGACAAAGAGTCCTCGGACGGAGATGCACTGGGCTGAACTTTGCCAGAATTATCCCATGCATTGCTCTCGTTGAGTATATATATGTATATGGACCAGGGACATTCATCACCCTGTTTATGACCTGAAACAAAGATGAGATGACTCAGGTGTTCCAACACACATCTCTAGATAAAGCATAGTAACATCAAGAGTTGCCTATGCTAAAAACACTTTGGGATGGACTAATAACTAGTCAAATATCTATAATTAAGCTTATAACCTATAATGATAACATCAAAGATAATGGTATGATCTTATTCATTAAACGTAGTTTAAAGACATTATTAGAAAAGTATTTTTAATACCAACGAAAGTTCTAAATCCCCTCCCCTCTTTCATTACACTTATGTAATAAAATTCCACATATGTATAACATAGTATACAATTAAGTCTAAGGTGTGCTTTAAGAAAAATATTCATATATATTTTTAGATGGGCGAGAATAAAGACATAAAAAGTAATATATATTTAACATATTTGTTTGCATCAATATTGCACTCTTATGGAGATTATTAACATTGTATAAGACATAAAAAGTAATATATATTTAACATATTTGTTTGCATTAATATTGCACTCTTATGGAGATTATTAACATTGTATAAATCATAAACTAATCAAAGGTGAAACTTTATTTCTCCCTCTGTTGTTTATGCAAAAAGTATAATAATTAGCAAAACATTTTTTTTTAAAAAAAAAAAAATCTTCTCCCAACCTAGCAAGCGTTATAGTTTTAAAAGTAAAAACAAACTAATTAATTAAGTGTTACTCCTATCTAAAGTGAGGAGCTAAGGTAAAAATAACTCTACTGACAAGGGTGGAAGTTCATTGAAATATCATTTAGCATTTAAAATATATATATTAGACAAAATATTAGTAAGATAATTGCCGCATTAAATTAAAAATGAAAAAAAATTACGAGGCTAATCAAAATGGTTATAGAATAAAATAGACTATAAAAGTTACAAATAATTAATATCAAATTCTTTCACATTTTAAGAGTTAATCAGGAGAAAGTTCTGAGTTCATAAAGGCGGCACTTTACAGTGTTACCTTTGGAAAGCTGGTAGCAGATCACCAGGTTGATTCTCACGGTATAGCAGCAGGTTCATGGATGTTCATCATTAGTGGCAGGCTGGCTGGAGTTGAATTGGCCTGGTCATGGAGAGAAGGTGGTTCTTGAAAAATTTGAGTGACGTATATTTATTCGGCAGATGCCTTATGAATCTATGTACTCTCCCTGATGACTGAATTTGAGTCCTATTTATATGACTCCAGTTTATCTAAGGAATCTATTCAGTTGTAATACCTGCATCTATAAAATAATATTGCAGAATAGCTTTTAGTAAGGAATTTCTCTTTTGTTAATCAGGTAATATAAAACAATGCAAACAGATTAGTATTTTTGAAACAATTGTTCTAAATCTATTTCTGGCTCAGAAATAGACTTTACCAAACGATAATTTTGTTAATGAAATTTATTTAATTTTCTAATAGAGATAATAATTTAATTATGCTAATTGATTTTGTTTTAGAATGCTTTTACAAGCTACCAAGCCGATTGCATCATCTCAACCGCCATTACATACATATGTATTTTTAGTATATAAAATTTTAAATACACATTTTCATATAGCATATACAAACATAAACATTAATTTATACCTAATCCTCCATCACTTTTAATATATACATGTGATTTATGCACATATACGACCTATTAAAATTATATGAAGTATTATTATTAATTCATTTAATTCAAGATTATTAAATCTCTTGTTAATGTTTATTTTGAATACAAAATGTAAAAAAAAATTGAACCAAATAGGTGTGTATATATACGTAGGACTGGGATTTGAATCCAATTTCATGGTGAGGGATCGGATAGGACTGTGAAATGTAATCTGAATCTCAGATTCCATTTCAATATATATATATATATATATCAAGTATAAGTGTCCAATCAATTTAAAGTATGATATAGATTTACATTTTCAATAAATGTGCTAATACTAAAAACTTAGAAATAATAGAGATATTTTTTATATATATATTAACTGCTTTTATCCACTATGCATTAAAAATATATAAAATAATTGTTTCTTCAACCACAATTATGTTTTTAGATTTAACTTGAAATAAAAGCATGGGAGAGTCAAGAAATTAATTCAGCCATTCCCTATAATTAATTCCCCCCCCCTCATCATTTATATTTTTATATAAATCTAAAAACTCCATTTGTGGTTGAAGTAACAATTATTTTATTCTTTTTAGTGCATAATCAATAAAAGCTATTACTTCTTTGGCAAACTTTATGCTTTAAAATACTTCAATACATTGTTTAAATTGTTAAATCCCCATTGCATTTTATTTTTAACTATATCTTTCCAATGAAAGTAATCATTATTGCCTAAAAGTAGCTTTGATGTAATTTTAATAATGTATTTTGGTATGCTTAATTCACTAAATCCATGCTCAATTTCGCCATAAAATATTACTTTTAAGAAGTCTGTCACTATTCATTTGCTTCTCATACTCAATTCAATGAAAATGTTATTTTTATAATAGTAAATGCTGTAATGTTATATACAATAAACAGAAGGTCAGATCAGGTAACCATCTTCCTATGATATTATTAGAATGTCAAGAAGCATTTTTAAATATTTTTAATGTCTTTCTGTCATATCATTAGGAAATCAGATCTTATTTCATACAAAAAATTGGACAAAAAGCTAGTTTTATATTCAACTAACTGCAATTGATTGAACATAGTATCTTATTTATTTAACGTGTTAAATGCAGCATTAGTACCTGAAGTCTATAGTATCTCTCAAGATCTAAGTCTGTTATCCTTTTTAATCTGAAGTTGATAATCAATCAAAATTAAGTTTGTTGAAAATTTTTATTCAATTATCAACTGATAAACTATTTTGAATTTTTAGAGAATTAATACTTAAACCCAAATCTTTATGTTATATTCAAAACATTAAAAATATTATGTAGATAATTTTTGAATTGGCAAAAACAGAAGGATTATCAAATATTATTAATCCAAAAGCCATAAAAGATCTAAGTTGCTTTTTGGTTTCGAATCACTTCCAAATAAAAATTCTATCATTACTAATCTGTTTATTTTGATGCCTTTTTAGGAAAATAATTTCTTAAACAATTCCAAAAACTATTGTCATAAAATTGGAAAACAAAGTTGAGTTTACATACCTTTGTATATCAATAGTTTTCATTTCAAATATGTCAATTTTTTCATCAGCAATAATAATGACTCTTCTCATTCTCTTATATAGTAGTTGTATAATAAACTTAAATAGAGCAACTAATGTAAAACATTGCCCAAAATATATTCATTTATTTGAATCATAAACGTTGATTAGATTATCTAAACAACTTAAGGCTTTATTAATCATTCCTTTATGATGAAAAATCATTTATTTAACAAAATCTTGAACAAATATTTGTTTTACAGTAGAATATTGATTTTAAAATCATTAAAACATCACATGACCACCATTTTTTTTCCTTTTGCAAACTATTAAAATAGTAACAATTCTCTTCATATAATAGTGCCATCTAGTGTAAGAATCTGTTGATTTGTATAGCTGGTACTAGGTGGCATTATTGTATGGGGAGGAGTTTCTACTAATTTAAAATATTTTTTCTATGATAATTACTGCAATAATTTCTACCACCTCTATTTTATATAAATTTGAATAATTGGAGTATCACGCAATTAGATAGTTCAACTTCATGGGTTTATATATTCTTTAAAAATTTGAATTTTTAGAATTAATATATCACAATCATATATTAAAATTACTCTTGGTGTTTAATCAGTAATAACAGCTTTCTCTTATTATAAATGCAATGAATGATTTTTCCATTTCTAAATTTGATATTTTTACTAATATAAATGCATATATAAAATGGAAATAATATTAAAAATTGTCATATGTATTTTTATAAATATACTTCCTCCACCTATTTGAGTAATTATTATAATATAAAAGAGTGTCATTCAGAGATCTAATAAAATTAAAATACTATTTTTAGGTCAATGTATTAATTTCAATTTGCAAAAAAAAGTCTAAGGGAGGGTTAGAATGTCTGCATATCCTTTGCAATTTTAATTCAAGATTCAGTTTTAAACCTTTGCCTTTATATTTTTAATTGAAACTGTAATTCTATTCCCAGTTTGCTGTGCTAACAAATTAAAAATAATTCAAAATGAGTTACTTCTAATGAAAATATATATAATAGAATCATTATTAGATTATCAATCTGGATTTTTCTTTTTTTAAAACAGGTAAAACTCACTATACGTATTGTCACTCATTTTCTTTTTAATGGACATAAGAATTGATTTGATTGTATCTCTCTACAATATATTCTTTTTAAAAATATATATACTTCAATGCCATGACAATTCCGAAAATGGAATTTACACGTTTTACTATTTAATAGGAGTTGCAACTTAATAGGCATTAATTGCATATAAAGAAAACATATATCAAGTTTTTTGGGGTATTTACTGGAATAATATCTATTTTTAACACAGCAATCATTTTAGTACAAAAACATTCTAGTTAATCATCTAACCAACAATCAAACTTTGTAATATGAATTTCTTTTATATTTGGATTCCTAACTATAAAATAGTCAGTTAAATCCATGGTTTTGATTATGAAGATGAATAGATATTTTTCTGTTTAAACAATGTATTTAGAATATTTAACAATATGTTTATGCAAAAAATTAATAATAGAAGACGATTTGAGTTTACAGCTTCACTCCTGTTATTACCAATATCATTAAATCAAAGTTTATTTGTTCATTAAAATCTCCAAGAAGAAAATTTAATTACTTTATATATAAAATCCTTAAATGCCTGTAAAACTGGCATGTGATATTCAAGTTGACCATTTCTTTTATTATAGGATGTATTTTTCAAGCCAAGAAATTATTTGTTCCAAACAATAACCATTTTTTTTATAAAGCATTTTATGCAAAGGAAGTAATTTGTTGAAAAAATTTGACTGTCTTTCCATATGGGTATATTTTTGAATTCTAAAAAAAATATGGTATTGGAATAAAACTTTTTAAAGAAAAAACACTTGAAAAAAATGTATTTTTGACTACAGTACAGAACTGAATAAGTATAATATTTAAATCATGAACAAAATATGGTTACAGTACATCAATTTATATTTAAAATGTGATATTTAGCGAGAGGAAAAAATAGATTCTATAGTACCATATTTACATTTATGATGGCCTTTCTATATGTTGGCTTTATATGCTGTTTTAATGTGTTTACTACCGTAGCAATTTTTTATATAATTGTAAATTCAATGTCCTTGTGCTTGGATACTATATTAAGAAAAGTTTATAATATATGTGTTGTGAATCAAGCTTAGCACCTTCAGGGATATAAGTAAGCATTGAAATCACTAAGCTTGATTCAAAACATATTATAAACTTTTTTTAACACATCCAAATACTTGAAAGTTGAATTTAATATATTTAGTTAAATAATGCTTTCTTTCTCTAATGTCTTTGGTATTGGGGCATAAGCACTGATAAAATAAATGCAAATATCATTGTGCAAGATAAGTCTTAATACTATGAGTCTTCTACAAATATATCTAGAAATTATACAAAACATTTTTGCCTTTCCAAAAAAAAATTGTAATCATTTTCTACATCAATTACACTTACTTCTCCAGTAGGGGTTACTGAATCAACAATTGATGGAAAATTACTATGCTACTGATTGTCAAATGGTATACTAATGTATAAGATTGATCTCAATAACAATGAATCATGTATAGTCATTACCTCCTCTTGACTGATGAAAAATTAATTTTTAATATACACTGTTTATATGGGCATTATGGTCCTGGGAAAGTGGAGCACATAGTGCACAAATTGTTCTTTTGTCCTAGGATGTATATGTCTATACTTGACAGACTCCAATCATATGAGCATGTTTGAGGCTAAATTCTTGAAAAAATCCTATTCAGGAAAGCAGCGACCTATCTTACCAGAGAACCCAATGAAATTTCAGCAATCAATTTTCATGGGCCCTTACCATTATATCATAGATATAAATATCTGCTGGTCACCTATGACTTATTTTCAAAGAATGTATCTGCATGCCTGGTGAGAAAAGGAGCTATTAATGATGTTACCAGGGTATTGAGAAACTCTTAATTCCCATTCATTGGAAAACCCAAATTCATCTTTATGGATCATGCCACTTCATGTCTGTCATCAAAGTGAAAAAGTTGGTTGAAAACACAAGGTGTTAGACCTATTCTAATCTCCATACATAACTTGAAATCCAATTTCTGTGAGATAATAATGAAAGATTTGAGCCAACTATTTAGGGGTTACCATGATCATGGAAAACATCATGGCTAGGTGAATCAGTTGAGGCAAGTTTTGATGTAAATTAATATGACACAATGAGTTCACAGTGTGTCTCCACTTTGCTTTTGAGAAAGCAATACTAATTAAAACTGCTTTGCCTACTATTTCAGAGAAGTCACAGTGATGATTTGGAAAATGCTAAAAAAATTATGGTGAGAATGGGTGATAGACAGAGTTTGCTGGGGCCACAATATTCCAGTGTTTGAGATTGGAGACTCAGTATTGGTTTGCACACTCCATGTTGGTCACCTGCAGGAACATCAAAACATTTTTTAATATCTAGGAAAACCTTATAGGTTGTAAAAAATATAGGATTGAATGCTTATATGATCATTACATCAGATGGGCTAAAGAGAACTTATAATGCTCAAAGCCTCAAACCAATATATCATGAAAAGCCAGCATTGCTTTAATCCAAACCTAAATCCAAACTTGTCTTCATTCATTCTTTCTATCCTTGGGGATTCTGTTCCTAAGTACTTGAAAGACTATAATACAATTATAGTGATGGTTAAACATTTTTCTATAATTAACATAATTTTTTCTTAGCAAGAGGATTACAAATATTCATGCTGTGTATGCCATTTGGCATCATGCTATGTTTTGAAAAGAAATTTTTAATATGGGTTTGAGTAACTGATAGGGCTGAATCTATTTACATCTCCACATTATTATACTGCTTTTCTTTTGAATTGTTGTTATTGTTTAAATAGATTTGGTTAAATTTTGAGGTTATCCTTGACATGTCAAATGTAGCAAAGTATATTGTTGTTTGGTTAAGGAATTGTGTTGTTTCCCATTGGTGTTGAAGACTATATATGAGAGATCTTTTCTTGTTATGTTAGTTGAGGAAATTTTAAAGGTTAGGGGGATCCATATTTACAATATTTATAATATCACATATGATTCTTGAAAAAAAAAAAGATTTTCTCTTTTTTTAATTGCATCATGTAACCTGTTTGCTTTGATATTACTAACAGTTGGTGCATAAACTAACCTGTTTGCTATAATATTACTAACAGTTGGTGCATATATTCATTTGTTTGCTGTGATATTACTAACAGTTGAATGTATTTGGAATATTTAAATAAAGTTAAACTTTTCTAAAGACATTCAACACACATATTAGATGATGGAAATATTCCAATATAAAAATACAGATAGAAACACCATCATTACAAACCTTCAGGAAAATACCAAGGATAGTAAATGTCTTGGTATTTTAATATTTTGTTTGATAAAACTAGCAATTCCAGAAAACATCACAATATTTTTTTTTAACTTTACAATGGGAAAATGTTGCAGTTTTTCATTTCCTTTATTTGTTATTTTCATGTGATTTTGATATGTCTATTTTGTAAAATTTTAAGCAATTTGTACTTTTATTTACACTTTAATACATGAAAATTATTTATTATTAAAATGCATTTACTTGTAATATTTTATTATATCCTGGCTTCTATATTTGTTATTTTTGAATATGAAAGATGGCAATAGTGATGACGGTCTATGGAGTGAGTAATGGAATTATACGAATCACTTTAAAAATATTAATGATCATAATGTGTCAAAAAAAAAAAAGGGTGAAAAAGTGCAGTTTGCTTATTAACAAACAAAAAAAAAGGAATTTGTAACTTGCCAAATAAATCTCTTTTTTGTTTATATATCATAAGTCATATTTATATGTAGAGCATTTATATGTGTATGTATATTTTTTCTTCAACTGTAAAATATTAAGATTTCTTTTAGAAAATTGATAGCTATCTAAACAACATAATTAGAAACAATAGATCGTGTGGAATTATAAACTAGATACTATAACAAGCATGTGTAACAAAGGGAGAGATTCTATAGTGACTATTACTACAATTGAGGAGAAAATAAAATATTCTATAATTTCTCCAGTCTTTTTGTTTTTGAAGAAATTACAAAACATTATTTGGAGTTGGTATTACCAAAGAATGGCTGACTAGAGAGAAAATTACTATCTGAGAAACTTGGGATTTTCTGCTTCATCCATTTCCAATTAATCATTATCAGAAAGCAAAAGAACATCGTCAAAGAGCATACATTAGAAAAGACAGGCATAAAAGGAAAATACATTGAAAAAAAAATAGCTGTCCTTGACCCATAACTAATTTGAGAAATGTATAAAAGCTTTTGAAGTAACATTGCCACCTTCCCACTAAGTTATCTTAGTTTAATGAAAAGTAGGATGCTTCTAGAAAATCAATTTTAAATGGTTGCAAGGTTTATGTTTCTCTGTCATGATTCACTTGCTATTTAGACCAGATACGATTGGAAATAGTCAACGATGCTGCAAATGGCCATCAATCTTCAAAAGGAAGTCTATAATTGGAAAAAAAAAGCTAAATGGTAATCTATTTGCTTATTAATAATTTTTTTAAATGCATATGTTTTCACTTTTAAAACCTTTTTTTTTAAAAAAAAACAAAACAATAATATACTAATTGTTATTTATCCATTTTTTTGTGTTCAGTACATACATCTAATCAACGTGAAGTATAATTATTACTTATTGAATATTTGACATTACTTCTATTATGTGTAATTTTGTGAATATTATTTATAAGCATATATATAATACATATAATTAGCAGTATTCAAATTTAGTTAAATTTTTTGTTTATAACACGATCATAAGATATGTTTGGTAAAATAGTTTATTATACTAGCAATAAATATATATATATATATATATTGTAACCGGACCCCATACAACCCTTTTATTACTTCAGTTGTAACAGTTTCCTGATGAGCATGTTGCAGGAAGGAACTATCAATTGACATTCCCCAATGCAGATGTTAACCCCCCCTACAA
Organism: Epiperipatus broadwayi; assembly: GCA_028023455.1. NCBI lineage: Eukaryota > Metazoa > Onychophora > Udeonychophora > Euonychophora > Peripatidae > Epiperipatus > Epiperipatus broadwayi. The sequence goes on along the minus strand of JAQFVV010012523.1, from coordinate 2,131,954 downwards.
CAATATTTCCTGCTCATCAGAGGATGTAGCACCATAGAGGATGGAAGCATCTAGACATTTCTATGTTTGGTTTTCCAAACGGTGCCACTAGAGTTCCATCTCACTACAACCTGACTTACCTAGATCTAGTTATGCCAGACATAGCTCAGTAGGCATGAAATTCTCATAAACAAGTGCACTGAAAGATGAGTGATGCAATAAAAAACAAAATAGAATTGAACAACTGGATAACTAAGATTAATTTTAAGTAACAATAATTTTATTTAACAAATTAATTTGCAAGTTCTTCTAATAAAGTTCCTTCATGTCCATGTGAATATTCATTGTTTTATTCATTTCTGGTCCATTATGTTTCTTTGGTATACTTCAATATGACTTAAAGAATGTAACTTGTTGAGTGTATAATAAAGTCCTTCTTTTAATAGTTCTTTAACAGTTTACATCTTTAATCATTTAGTTAGTTCACAGAGAGGAGTGCGACATATTAAGACAACAGAAAGAATAATGAAGACCACTGATAGCATTTAATTCGGAGTTCCACTTAATTCCACATATAGTTAATTCCACAAACATTTTATTTATAGTCCATTGTGTATCTGAATTTTCACAATTACAAATACTTCATTTATAGTCCATTGTGTAACTGAATTTGCTCAATTACAAATTATTATCCATAAACGTATTTTTGCATAATTACAAATTATTATCCATAAACGTATTTTTGCATAATTCATTTTAAGAAAGGTGTTTGTTTTGTTTTCTATTTTTATAAACATGTATAAGTATTGAATAAAATACCTTTCGACTATTGACATTTAAGACATCTAGCATTTATAATTTATTATCCATAAACATATTTTTATGTAATTCATTTTAAGAAAGATGTTTGTTTTGTTTTCTATTTTTATAAACATGTATAATTATTGAATAAAATACCTTTGGACTATTGACATTTAAGACATCTAGCATTTATAATTTATTATCCATAAATGTACTTTTACATAGCTATTTTTATTCATAATTTTTTTTTTTTTTAATTTCTAAGAAAGGCATTTTGTTTTCTATTTTTATAAACATGTATAAGTATTAAATATTTATAAAATTGTTACCTTTGTTCTTTTTTTCTTGTTTATATCCAGTCTGTTCCATCAAAAAGAAGTCATTTTATTTAAGCTGAATGTCATTATTCCCTTTTATGATGATCACCCAGGCAAATCTTGGAAAATCATGGCTTAGAATGAAGAGAAAAGCTGTTACCGTTTACCCTTCCATCATTGTTTTCCTTAATAATGTTTTCTTTTTCCATCATTAATAGAGGTTCTTTAACTGCTCTTAATATCTTTTTAAAATTGAAATTTTTTTTTTCAAAATTTTTCTTTAACAGCTACTTGAAAAATATCTCTTTGAAAAAAAAAATGACTATTTGATCTCCTAAAAATCTCTTTGAAAAAACTTTTTAAAAATCTGCTCTGAACTTGCAACTTGACTATATATCTGATTCTTGGACTGATTAAACAGTTCAGCCCATGTATCCTAGTTATCCCACAGCTCTCATTTAAGTCTGATTGCCTTTCTCTTCATAATGATTGGATAATCTACTTTTTTAGTGGGATAGATAAGAAAGCATGAAGATTAAGCCATGTTTTTCAATTTATTAAGACTGTCTCAAACTGTTATCACACTTTATTTGAAAACATCGTTCCAAAAATTAAAAATGTAATCTTTTTAGTAAATGCCAGCTTTTATTTACATCGTAATTTGAAACTATAAAATCAATAATGATTTTCTTTTAATTATAAACTTTTTTATACATCTGCTGATTTTTAAGGTGGGAGGGTTACTAGCTCTTAGAATAAATACACACGTGAAACAGTGTTCTTGTTTCAATATATATATATATATATATATGATTCAATATTTCCTTTATCATTCATGACAGTTAAAATCTAAAGAGTATTAATTAAGGTTATAGTAGCATAGTTATGACTTCTTTCTAGAATCTCAAAAGTAAACATGATATAGCCAAGTATATCTCTATATATAGTCTCTTATATTGTAAGATAGAGCCTTGTAAATGAGTAAATTTAAAAGCTCACCTTTGTCTTTTTTAAGTATAATTCAGAAGATGTATGTTCATATTTAAGAAGGAGTATAATCTAGAAGATTTACATTCATAGTTAAAGAGAACATTGATACAAAGAGAAAATTGATATTTATGATTTTTCACTATTAAGCTGATATTGTTTTACTTTCAAAACATGTCAATGATTCTCAATCATTTGTTTGTACAAAAAAAAAATATTATTGTTAATGATAGTCACCATGGTATTTTATCTATGTCAAAATATAGATGATTTTCATATGAATATAATTATAGTTTGATAGTTATTGTTAATAATAAATAGTGCAAAGTTAAATGACAATAAAGCCAAGTTAGAAGACTTACAAAGAGATAAGTTTTGTGCTTTATGATTCTATTATTATTGCTGCCATTTAAAAGAAAGCAAATTTCCAAAGTGTGAATAAAAGATACATCATTTAATTTATTTAAATGGTCTTGCGAATAATTTATTTATTGAATTTTATTTTATCACTCACCAATCTTGGGGTTATTATATTATACTCAATACTGTGAACTTGATCCATTTACAGTGATAGTACTCAAATGCTGCCATTGCTTGTCTTACACATTAATCGATGATTATACTATTACCCATTAGCAATTTTGAAATATTACACGCAGTGTCTATAGCTAGATATTAGTAAATATAAATTACATTTCAATAAAATATTCCCTTTGCTTCTGGTTTATGTCTCAGCCAGTATCTATGTCTCATGAGTTCTTGTAATACTAAACTCTGATGATAATTTATTCATGACAGTAGAGTAGATTATAAAGTCAAGCTTGTTACACATTGACCACTAGGTCTATGACAGTATATTAAAGCCCTTCTCTAGCACATCCATGCCATGTATATCATTATATTAAGATTTACAATCTATAAAACATAAAAAAAGCCTTTATTCAATAAGGCAGACCCTGTACATACACAATGTACTATTATAATATGTACAAAATGAGTAATCTAAAACAAAGGTAATGTTAGTTTATTTTGTTTATATATTCACTGCTATATATCCAAACATTACATTTGTAAAATATAATATTTTGTAACTAACATTAATTTTATTTATATATTGAGGTATATTAGCAGTAGATAATTTCATTTCAGTGAAGATAATGTAGTAGTAGTATAATTTGAAATATTAATTGCACATACAAAAACCACATTTAATCATATGCTAATAAATATCATGAGTTGGTAAACAATCAAGAAATTTTATATTACTACTAAAATATTTTATGTTGGGAAGGGGGAGATATAATATTTTGTGGTTAAAATTTTTTCTTGTTAATTATGCATTTTAATATTTTATTTTGTTATATTTGTTATTAATAAACTTAACACTTTAACTAAAAATGTTTTGGTATGTTTATTCATCTGAATGAATTAATCCATATACATTCTAAGTCCATATATTATGAAAAATGATCAGATAAATTTGATTATGTATAAATAAATAAAATATTATATGAGCCTGGGAAGAATCAAGATATATGTGAATCAGAGCAAATTGAGCCTGAGGAGCCTTTAATCTCCCCAATCTGAAGTTATTTTATAAAAGGTATAATTAAATTTGGGTTTAGCTTGTTATTATCTGAAAGGAGACTTCTGATTTCTCTTTGAGGTTTTAAAGAAGCTGAGCAGCACAAATTTCTAAGGTTACAATCCTTATGGGTGTGTTGATGCATCTGCTATTACTAGATAATTATTCATATAATAAATGAAATTGAAAGATTTTCTCTCTACCATATACCAGCCAGGAAAGCAAATTTAATTTTGACTTTTGCATTTAAGATTACGAAATGTCACAGATTTTGTTTCTCAGTTACCTAATTATTCTTAAGTGATATGCCAATTGAGCAGAAAAAATGAGTGTATGAATATTTTTTCTTATAGATATTTACAATAATGAATAACAAAAATAGGTTATAATTATTATTGTCAAGAGGCTGTAAAGTCGTCATTTAAAGCAATGTTTGCTGACTAAAGGCAGAGAATGCTAAGAATTCTTGAACATGGATATAGAGTGCAATTAAATGTTGATCAAGTATGTACATTTTAGATCATTTTCAAAAAAAAAAAAAGGATTGCACAATATGAAAGAATGTTGAACATCAAATAGGATGGTGTTTGTATTTTATGAGGTTAGAAAAAAAAAAAAGAAACAATTAATTTCAAAAGTAATACTTTATTACTAAGGTATAAATACTGAAAAATTAGATGGAATTGGAATTATTATAAATGAAGAATAAAAAAAATAACATTAAGGAGATGGTTTATATTAAATATAACAAGATTAGTTATTCAATTTAATTGAAGATATCAAATATAATTAATTTAAGTTTATGCAAATTTTTATTGTGATTAAAGAATAGAAGATTTTTAAATGAATGTACGAAATGTTTGTAATCAGAGAAAACAACATTTTAAAACTCTCATAGAGAAATATAAAACTAAAATTGTAATTACTTGAAATATGAATGTAGCGTGATTAAATTTGATAAATGAGAAAATACTCAAACTTGTGGATTTCACAGAATAAAAGAATTCTTTCTTTGAAAATAATATTAGATAAAAATGGATATAGAAAGCAACTAAATTAAGGAATAATGAAACTGGCTTATAGTTTGATTAATTGAAAATATGTATTTCGATATTGCAATGCTCTTAAAAGTGTTAATTCAGGAAATGAACATTCATTAGAGAGACAAATAATTAATAATGAGATCTAAGATATATATATATATATATTAACAGAGATGAAAACTATTTAAAAAGCAATATTAATAGTTAATTTTCCTGACTTTCAAAAACAAACCAACAAATTTAAATATTTATAAGCCATTGAAAATTATTTTATATTTCACCACAATAAATAAAATATTAAGTAATGCTCTATTAAGATCTGCAATAAAGATAGCTGATACAAAAAAAAAGAAGCAATTTCCTAAGAAATTTTGTTAACTGAGAAAATTTCATTCTAAATAATCTATTAAAAAGAATTAAATATTTGGAGTTTTTAAAGTGGTATGACAAAAGTTAATAAACATATATGAAAAGATATTTAAGAGTTGGCAAGGAAAACTATAGAAGAAAAAAAAAACCTCCAAAATATCAAGATCACCTTGGTATAGGTAGGAAAATTATTTCAGTATTAATATTTAAACAATGGAATTATCACTAAAAGAAGAGATGACATCATGAAATGTGTGGAAAGAAATATTTCTATAAAAATTATATAGTGATAAAGTTATCTCTATAATTATTACATCTCCTGGATTGCCATTTTTCTTTGTAAAAAATGAAATATGCAGTAACATTCATTTGTCTTTAATGGTTAATATACACTCTTTCCACATCCCTTTCCTTTTCATATGTATCCTTTCACTTTCAACATGTTGCTCCTGAATTTCATTTTACCATTCTTTGTAAACCACTTATTTATCTGTATCTGTACTTTTTTTTGATGAATAAACTTTCATCACTGAGAAAAAAAATGAAATGTGCAATTAAATATATGAGAAAGAGAAAAAACCTCTAGAAAGTGATGACATTATTATTAATATCTTAAAAAAGTAGATGATGAAATAAAGAAAGTCTTGGCAAAGCTATCACACCACATTTCTAAATGATAATGATATACTAGACAATTAGAAGAATGCATAGCAGTATTGATATTTAAGAAAAATAATAAAGAAGTTATTAAAAATTACTGTCCTATCAGTTCTATGCAAAATCTTTATAAAGAAAGTGACAGAAGGATATTTAAAGCATAGTAGATCACATTTCAGTATTGAGAATAGTCATAGATAGGACTAATGAATACAAGTTACTATAATACTTTGACTTTGTAAATTGTGGAAAAGCATTAAATTCTATAATTATTTCCATGGTGATTAAATTTTTGAATGATTAAGGTATAAATCTGGAATATTATTGCATTATGAAGACTATTTATTAAAATTCTATAGCAGTAATTAGATTTCATGGATATATTAAGAAGATTAATATGTGAAAGAAAATGGTTCCAAATTTCCATAATGTTTACCACAGTTTCACAAGAAATATTTTATTGATTAAAAAGAGAAGCTAGAGGAAGTAAAGTACATTGAGGTTATTTAAATCATGTAGATTTGCATTTGATACTGTTGTTTTTTGAAAACAATACTTCAGAATTTCAGAAAATGTTGTATGAGGCGTAAATGAAGTAAGAAACCAGGACTAAAGTTAAATACTAAAAAACTAACATTATGTTTAATGGATTTTTTTTACAAGAAAATAAAAATTGATAATCAGGAATTAGAGGAAGTTAATAACTACAAATATTTTGATCAGATTGCAGATTATTAATATATATGTAAATATAGTAGATAAATTTAATTTAGATGAAGTATTTTTGGTATTTAGCAAAGAGATTAATATGTATCTATGTAATTGAAAATAACAAAGCATAATGTTTGCATTTTACGAGATCTAATTTATAAATTTGAGACTTGGATATTTAAGAGAAGAGCTACATATATTCTGAACCCTCATTGGAATATACAGATTTTTATTAGAAATAACAAGAAAAGATCAAAAACAAAATTCGAGGGTCAGAGATCAAACAGGTACCACTGTTATTATTAAGAGAAGTAAAAGACGAATTGAGCTGAGCTGAATTTAGAAGGGATAATACTCAGAGAATTGAAATTTTAAATTGAATCCTATAAGACTAAAAAATTAGAGACCAAGTATGAGATGAATGGTTGAAATAAAAACATTGACTGAATGATTTAGAGAAGAGAGACTAGAAAAAAAAAAAAAAAAAACTGAATTAAACTAACAGAAACTTTCATTCTGCTGTGTACAAGTAGTGTATGAAAAAGATATTAATAATAATCAATATATATTTGCTAAATACGCGTATATTAAAAAAATCAGATCAAACGCGTATTTTTATTGAAACTGAAAAAGGCTGAAAATTTTAAAGTAAATTAAGTATGTGCGTGTATAAATGCAATGGACATATAAAAATGCTATGAACTAATTAGGCCAAATTAATTTAAAGATCAGCATCTCTGATTAAACATCAAATAGCCCAATAGCAAATTTAATTAAATTCCATTGGAAAATACGGATTAGATTCCTGATAAGAATTATCTGAAAAAAAAAAAAAAAACCTTTAATTAATTAAATATATAAGAACTTGTATATATATTTATTAAACAAAAATGCAGGTTGGAATGTAATAACATTAGTACTACCACGTGATGCCGTGGACTCCAACCAATTAGATTATTAAAATGAAAACTGAGAACCATAATCTTTACCTGAAAGGAAAGAGAAGATTATTACTTAGTTGAAGCCCTTGAAGAACAGATGTGTTTCTTCCTCTGGCAATTACTGTCAGCCTTGCCAATCTGGCCTCTCCGAGAACTATTCTCAGGAATTTAATTAATATTTCGGGACCACAGGACCCTTATAAATCAACTGCCTTCAACCCGTGGTAAATATATATGTATAACTTCGTATGTTGAAGAGATAAGTTAATTTCTAAATTACTATTTAAATATTATGGAGTATCTATAATTTAATGTGCCGTGCCGCCTGTGATTATATTAATGTCATTTTTTTAAATTTGCAATCCAGCTGTGCTGTAACTTGGCCACCGCTGGACATAGCAATATTGATAAATGTGTTTTTACATTTTAAAGTAATCTTTTTAACATACGTTTTTGCTAGTGTTAGCTTATATATACCGAGATTGAAAATTTTGCTTGAAATTTGTAGATTGTATAAATAGATGTGTTAGAATTAACAAGAAGGGATCAAAAGGAAAATGTATGTGTGGGAACAATAATTAAATATTGATTTTTATAGAAAATATAATAGACTGAAATACAATTTAGTTGCACATGTCCTTAGAAGAGACAATATTCAAATACCAAACTGACTTTCAAAATTCATAGATCACATGACCCTATCTCTTAAGCTTGCAAGTTATAAACAGTGAGGATTGCCAATTCCTCTACAAGCTTTATGATAAATGCTTAGCCAGAGCCAGCACTTAACAGATATTTTAAGTGCTGGCTCTGGCTAAGCATTTATCATAAAGCTTGTAGAGGAATTGGCAATCCTCACTGTTTATGACTTCCAAAATATTTTAATAGAATAAATGTAGAATAGATAATGAGATTAAAAGTTTTTTTTTTGGAAAAGGAGGGTAAAAAATAAATGTGAATTCTTAATAGTTGATATAATTATATTTCACAAGAGTATAATGATAGTTGGGAATTATTATAGCACTTAGCTTATAATAACTATTATACTATAATACTTATAAATAGTTTACATGTTCTTGTTGATCATAATTTTACAGTTCTTCAAGTTTTAGGTATGGTTTTGTATTGTGCCTTACATGTAAATATGTCTGTGTTTATAATAGATCGTACTTCCACTTTATATTTTGTAAACTTCAAATAAAAAAGTAAAGATAAACACTGAGTTAGTCTATGGATGTATATATTTATTAATTTTATATTTGTGTGTGTTTTTAATGATTAGTTCCTGTATATTCATTCAACCAAATCAGATTCATTTGAATCTGGCCCATCAAGATAAAAATAGTTAGATAATCATTTTTTGATTGATAATTAGATGAATATCAGTTATAAACAGATATCTTATAGTTTTATCCAACTTTTTTTTAACTGGGTATGTATATTATATTATTATTTTTTTTATTATGACTAAGTGATAGATAATTATCCACAGCATCTCCTTAAATGGATATAATAAATTAAATAATGTGTATTGATATTGTAAAACTTCAATAATTTACATTTTTCAAACATTTAAAGAACAAAGCAAAAGGTTAAACGATTCAAAAAAGCTATTTGTAATGATTCACGAAATCTGCTTTGAGCAGATGAGGCGTTAATCTGATCTTAAATTAAAATGACAATATATTATTTAGTTTTTAGAGATGACGAATCATAAAATATATAATTATTTTATTTCTTTTAACTTTTTCACTATTTGCTAAAATTTTATTTTCACCAAAAAATAAAATTGTAACGTGCTTTTGTAGCAATAAATATCTTAATTTTTAATAATTTTTGGTTCATTTATTAAATTTGCCCCATTTTGATTCAATTGGTTGATACGTTACCACGGTAATAAACAGAATCTAAAATATTATAAAGTGAATTCTCGTAGATAGTATCGTACTAACGTTAATAGCAGCCATATTTACTTTGCTATCTTCTGGAAATTTCGCCGAAATGGTAAGATGATTTTCAATTTTAATCATCCATTTAACTGTTCTATTATTTAGATGTATTTTGTATAATTTATTTTGATATTCTTGTTAAATATTATTTTATGATTGTTATTTTTTTTTAATATTGCTTATCAAAATTAATATTAACTACCGTACCTAAGCATGCCGGTTTTGGAAAATTTATCTGTAATATTATATATTACAAAATAAAAAATGAAAATTATCTGTAAAATCAAATAGCTTGTACCTGACCAATTTATTGTCTTAGTTATGATTGTTTAAAAGTAATTGACGTTATAATAGTATAACGTTCTGATGTGAAATTATTTGTGGTACATAAATCCAGGTGTTTGTATTAAGGCTACTTCGCAAATTAGCAATATGAAAAAATAATTAATTTTGTCCAAAATGTTTATGCATGCCCCCTTGCGTTTAGATCTTGATGAATGTAAGGCATTAGAAAGGATAGTATAGAAATAGACTTACCAAAAATTGTTTAATTTGGCGGTTTTTAGGAAATTTGACCGTTTTATGCAGAGAACTATAGATACTATTCTTAATCGCATCCATAAATCATTTTGAACTGTTATCGATCTACTGCAGGAAGTCTTTTCAAGATTAATCTAGTTTCTACTATCCTTAGTCCCTCTTCTCTACATCGCCTTAACACACTTCACTATGTCCATCCATCTCACCCTTTCTAAATCTTTTATAATGTCTTAGAATACCTTTAAGATTTCAACTGTTCCTCTATTTCTTTTAATGATATCAGTAAACCTGTTTTCACTCTGTATTTCATTTTTGATCCCTTGTTAGTCTTAACGTATATATCTCCAAGTTTGAGCTGCTACAGTCTATATTGCTCTTCTATTAAGTATCCAAGTGTCAAATCCATAAATAAGAATGGATAAAACATTTATTAAAAATCTTCCTTTTCAAACATGTACGCATATTTTCATTTAATGTTGTTCTAGCATATTTTCATTTAATATTGTTTCTACCAAAATTAATTTCATCCATTGTTTTTGTTTATAGTAATGATCTGACAAAAATATTTGTATTGTTAACTTGTAATTCATCATTATCAGTCTAAATCTTTATTTTCTTTTTTTTAAGAAAATGCATCGAACTTTGTTTTAGTCTTTTTACCATTCATTTTCAGTCCTACCTTCTTATTTTCATCTCATAGCTCTTGCAATATTTTCTGTAGCTCTAGTATTATTTGCAAATACAAAATCATCGTTTGCAAAATCTACATGATTTAAATAATCTCCATTTAATTTTACTCTGGTCCTATCTTTCATTTTAATCCACAAAATAATTCTTGCCAAATTCTTATAAGTTTTGGAGGTATGGGATCACCCTGTCATGCATCCTTCTCAATGTTAATCTTAGTTATCATAATGTAATTTAATCATTGCTGTTGAATTTTGACAAATATTCTTCAGAATGTGGCAATATTCTGGATTGTACTTCAGTGATCTAATGCTTTAAACTCTGAAGAAATACTTAAGAGAACCAAATAGTTTTCATAATCTACAAATCTAATGCATAATGGCAGTTCATATTCATTGGTCCTTTTTATAACTTCTCTCAATACTTGGATGTAATTCACTGTGCTAAAACCACTTAATTTCAACTTATTGTTTTGGTTGATTAAAATTCAAAGTTCACTGTAACCATGTTGGAATTATCTTGTAAAAATATATAGGGCTGTTGAAGACTAATGGGTCTATAATTTATATCTTCATGATTTTTTTTCATTATCAATATTAGCTGAAATACACAGGCTTATATATACCTGTGTCTATATATGTAATAGACAGGGTATGAGCACAGACTTTCACATGACCCACCACTCTCCACACTATTTCATAACACTGATACACTTGAACACACATATGTTGAAAAGATAAATAATCACCAATATACGTATTTCATGCTAAACCAGCAATCATCAGTTGGTCCAGATTACCATCTGAGCACTTGTAGCATATATGTGGAGATGGTAATCTGGACCAACTGATGATTGCTGGTTTAGCATGAAATACATATATTGGTGATTATTTATCTTTTCAACATATGTGTTTTTAAGTGTATCAGTGTTATGAGATAGTGTGGAGAGTGGTGGGTCATGTGAAAGTCTGTCCTCATACCCTGTCTATTATCAATATTAGTAATGCATTCTCCCAATTATCTAGGACATCTTTTTTCTTTAGGCATGTGGTATATAATTTTGCCAATAATTTTTTATTTCTTCACTTGCTTCTTTTTAAGATAGTGATTATTATTCCATCATTACCTGAAGCTTTTCCCTTTCCATAGATTTAATTGCATGTCTCACTTCATTATTTAAAATGCTGGGTAATTTGGAAGATGTAATTGTAGGAGATACTTTTTCTTGTTTTTTATTGCTATGTAAATCTTTATAGAACTCTTCCACACATTTAATGATGTCATCTCTCTTTTTAGCTATAGTTCTATTTTTTCTTTTTATTACAGAATTAAGTTTCCTTCCAATACAAAATTGTTTTATACTTACGATACTTTTATTCTCTTCTATAGCATTCCCTGCTAATTCACAATTATATTTTTCTATATAATTATTAACTCTTTTTCATATTACAAAATACTAGATATTCAATTCTTAATGGATTATTTGTATATATTTTCATATTCTTTCTTTTCTTTGTAAATTGTTTTGTTTAGTAGAAATCTTTCTAGTCAATTGCTCATTTTTGTACCAGCTATCTTTGTTGCTGTTCTTAATAGTGTTTCTTTGATTTTGAAACATCTTCAAAATCTGTTAACTATTTTAAAACGATTAAGTGGAATGTTTCTGAGGGTTAAGAATATCAACTGTCAGTAGTGATTTTTTAAAATAGTTTTTGTTTCTCTAGTTTTGTATTAACACATCTTACATCTCACTAATTGATGTTCACTTTCTTTGTATAATCTTGAAATATATTGTTAGTCAAAATATAATCCAATTGTGTTGCATCATCATTTGGATGCTGCCATGTCTATTTCCAGTTAGCATTTTTCTCAAAGGAAGAATTCTTTTTCTGCAAACTTAAGTGTGTCATTTCATTTCTATCACCATAACCAAATTTATGCAGTTTTTTTCATTTTTCAATTGTTTATTAATTGTAGATTAAAAGTCTCATGATAATTTTAAAATGTTTGGCCTAATCAGTAGTCTTTTGTATATCCATATAAAAATCCTCAACTTCACAATGAGAATTTATTCGAAAATAAAACATAAAGTTTCTGCATTTGGTATCTATTATTAAGATGAATAAATAATCTTTTTGTTTGATATATCATCAATCTTCACAATATTGTTCTCACAACTTTTTCTTTATAATGAAGCTTATTCCACTTGAGTTTCCAATATTCGTGCCTTTGTAATATAATGCATATCCATTTTTAAAATCAGCTCTTTATCTTTTTTTTTAACTTCATAAAATCCAACGTCTTATTTAATATTAGATAAGTTTTTTTTTTTCTATTTTGTGCAATCTTCCTTCACTTGAAAGTGATGTGCTGCTGTCTTAGCTGATACTTTACAGCCTCCTTGGAATAAGAGCCATAGTTTAGTTTTGTCTATCATGATTGTAAACATTCATTAAAAAAAGAAGTTACATTCATTTTGCCTTCACAAAAAATAATATATTTCAATTAAGAGTTATCAGGTAGCTGAGAATCAGGACAATGGTCCTATCTTGATCTTAAACTCAGAGATAAAAAGCCAACAACCTTACCACATCCATTCATCTTTGTATATTATATGAATAGACATATATTAATAACAGCTGCAATGACAAGAACATAGGAAGTGGACATTAGAAATTTGTTCTGCTCAGTTCTTTTAAGTTCTCAAAAAGGAATCAGGGTCTCCTTTCAGTTTACAGTAGATTATAAATGTTTCTTATTTTAAAAAAAAAGAAGTTAAGTCACAAGCGTGTGAATGTAAATTCATATTTTTTTAAAACTTAATTTTTACAATGATCAAATTTTGTAACATTTTGATTGCTTAATCATCTTTAGAGGTCTTTCCTTAAAATAGGGGAAGGAAGAAGATCTTCGAAGAAGATTAATAAATAATTGAAACATAAAATGTAAACATTGTAAAAATTAAATGTGAAAATAAGAGATAGTTTGAATAAAATAGAAAATTATATAAAGGTGAGTATTCTTTAAATAATAAAATTCAATATACAAATTGCTTACAACGTGGAATTTTATTAATTGTGTTGCAGCCAATTGCTAACTGGTCATTTTTTGGTGATACAAATTTAATTTCATTTAATTGTAAAAATAATACTATGCATTGTTTTGCTTTCAAGAGTGAATGATAGACTTAAGGGCTAAAAATTCCTAGATTGATTCCTAGTTGAACAAAAAAAAAAGTGAGTAGTTGGTCATATTGTTTTTCACTGTTATTCAAAATTCGAATGTTCATTGACTTCTTGACTAGAGTAATACCCAACTATTCGTTTAAACCCTATTATATATATTTTAAACACAAATGTAGTTATTCTTTGGATTATTTCTATCATTTAGCAAGTTTTTATAAAAAGTTATTAATTCAACTAGTTAATAGATATTATTCGACATGTAATTACAAATAAAATACTAAATGTACATTTCTACATATTTTTAATCTACATGTGCAAAACTATGAATTATATGCATTAAATTAATATTTTATTTACACATTTTGAATCATTTTTAATGTTTGAAGATTTGTGATGATGGCATTTTATTAGTAATTATATATTAGACTATTTACATCATTTAAATGATAGAAATAATTCAATGTATAATTACCAAGTCATTTTTAATGTGTACATACTGCATGAAAAAACTTATTGTTAAAAATAACAAAAAAAAATATAGAATAGTAATGTGTTTGTGAAAAAAAAAATCAAACTAGGAAAAAATGAATACTAAAGAAAATTGTAATTTAGTTAATAGTTTTATTAAAGAAAGTCAGATATATGTGCGCAGATTATTTTTGGTAGAAACTAGAGTTTATACTAACTTTTACTTTTATTCGGATATAAGGATATCTAAATAGTAAAGTTTAAAAAAATTCATAAAGTAATTAATAGTAGTAGTATATATTTTAAATTGTGAATATTTTAGTTTGAAACAGATCTTATAATAAAATAGTCTGGAAATGGGCAGATATAAAACAAAACAGGGCAATTTTTTAAGCATTAAAGAATTGAAGTGCAGAGTCTTGACATTTTATGAGAACTGAGAATTAGCAGTGATAATGAGTTTTTGGTACAATCCTAAGGGATAAATTTTGTATAATAAGAGGGAGGAATGAAATGATAATGTCAGTTGAATCATTATAGAAAAGCTTATAATAGTGTGGTAGAAAAAATTTGATCTTTTTTTTTTTATTTGCAATGGTTAATGAAAATTACTAGTTGATAGTTTAGTAGTGAAATGGTGATATCATAAACAAAAGTTTTTTTTTTGTCCATTGCAAATGCCTGGTGCACTTTAATGCTTTTGTAATATGTCTCTAAGATAAAGAATCATGGATCAATTCCTGAGGAAAGGTAAAAAAAATTAGAAGATATTCTACTGATTGTCATTTTGTTGTTTAAGCATCATATATCTTTCCAAGCAATAGACTTAAAATATGCTTTTGAATAAGATTCGTTTTGCATTAGTTACAGGGTTAAAATCACTTGCAAACAGGTAATTATATATGTAATCTTTATGATTTTTTTGTTGGCATTGCTTACAGTTTTGTGTGGAGGCTATTCCTGCTTTAATATATTTATTACAATTTATTATGATATTTATGTGCTTTGTAAAAATGTGTAATGTAAAATCTTGCTTTTATTCATTTGTTGAAAATATTTTGGTATTTTTGATATTAAAATATAGCATATGCTGCAAATAAAATAAGTTCAATAAAAAATGTGAACATTTTAATTGTTAATATATATATATATTATTTTAGCAGCCACAAATTATTTTACTTAAGGAGGGTACAGAAAATCAGCAGGGCAAACCTCAGCTCATAAGCAATATCAATGCCTGCCAAGTAATTATGGACACACTTCGCACCACATTAGGTCCTCGTGGAATGGATAAATTAATTGTAAATGACCAGGGTAAGTTTTTTGTGTTGGTCATTTGTTTATGAATATTATATATTTAATATATATATATAAAGTTATTATTCATTATAACTTGGTCTTTTTTATTTCAGTTTTACTTACATGCACCACATTGAACTAACTTTTTAGGACTTTGGATGAATACATGATTTTTACAATAACATTGGTTTACAAAATAATAGATAAAATATGTTTCACAAAATTAACAATTCATAAAAGTATAATCCTTAAATATTTTTAATATTATTACTCTTAGTTATTCATAAATTGTGAATTTACAAATGAAAATTATAAAATAGGAAATTTTCTTTTTTAAAATTTGTCTACTTAAAATTTGATTAAAATGACATATAATGTTGATCATTATTAATATTTTTTTTTGTGTTGTAAAATTCAGAAAATTTTGTTACTTCTTTGCTAAGAAAATAAATATTAAATTATGTAATAATTCATTTTCAAGCATTTTTTTAATAGTAACATTATTGTTATATAAGCTTGATGAACAAATATAAGATCCTAATTGAATTTGAAAGCTTTATATGTACTCCATTCATTTACAATACCTGTACAAGCAAATATATTTCATCTACATAGTAATATTAAAAAATATAATTATTAATATTAAACTGATAAACTTAATTCATATTTATAAATAGTTTTACTTTCTGAAGAATAAATCTGAACTAATTTATTAAAATACTTCATTGAGATATAATGTAAATTAATATTAGTGTAATTTTTAATATTTAAATAAATAAATGATATAATATATCTTTAATTGTTTACAAAAAAAGCTGTTTGGCAAATATTAATTTTTGCCCTTTTCAATATGCTTCAACTAATTTACAATTACAATCTACATTACATATATAACATCTATCTTTTTTATAAAGTTAACTATAACCTATTAAAACCATACAATATTTTTAAGGCGTAAACAAAAATAAACCCTGTATAAATGTATATTACATTATGTTCCATTCATTTATCATTAGCTAATTATTAGTCTAATTGATATTTTATATATATTCATACAATAATTTTTGTTATAATTAGTATAATTGGTTTTATATATCTTCCTTGTATTAGGTTCTTTATATAATTTAAAGGTCTTATATTTTTGACACAATCTATTTTATGTCTGTATTTTAAATAATGAATGTGTAAGATGGATCTATCTATCATCGCTTTTATTAATAGCATTATTATGTTCTTTTGCGCTTACATCTGTTTCCATGTATATCCATAGTACACCATAAAGTAATTTTCACAAGTAATTTTATATACAGTTCCCTTTTTATATTTCATATCTCTTATTTTATAATTGCCTATTTGTCATCAAGATTTTTACTATTTGACCATCCTATGTTAATAGTTTTATCCATATAATTTTTATTTTATAGTAATATATGAAAATTTTAGGAACATATGAACGTTTTATCCATTTTTTATTATTCTTAGATCTGCTATTATTATTTATGAAACAATTATTATTAATATTTGAATTAGGTTGTTTTATAATTAAAATATATATTTTCATTACTCTTAGAATTATATTCATAATTAGTGTATAATTCAATATTGTTCCTTTTGTAAAATAGTCCTATTTCTATCTGTGTTATATCTATCATTTTTATGTTTTAAATTTTTAATAACTGCCATCTTTTGTATTCATGCCTATTGTGAATCTATACACACTATCTTTTTTAATTTATCTTCTTTAATGAAATGTTTTAATATAATTTTGTTATCATTATCTATATTAATCTTTATATTTAAATACTTTATTTTAATATCAAATTCAATTTTTATAAATTTTATATATTATTAAATTCTTTATAAATATTATTTATAGCTCTTTTGTTACCAATTATTAAAGTATCATTAACATAACTCAAATAATGTGTTATTTCTTGATTTATTACTTTTTTTTAACTATTTTCATTTCCAATTCATTAATAAATCTTGATATTAAGCCACTAATTACATAACCGATTACCCATACTTTACATATTACTGTTAAACCTTCTTTAATAATATATATTATATTTATATCATTAATGTACATAGATAATTTTTGTATTAATATATTTATATTCTTAATTCTTGGGAAACTAGGATACATTTTCTCAATATCTATTGTAAAAATACCTTAGTTTCTATTCAGTTGTAACTTTTTTAATTTATTTATGATAGAATCTGTATTTTTAATGCAAAATTCCTCATAACCAATAATATCTGCTATCCACTTGCTTCATTAGATGTAACAGAACTTTATGGTTCAGTATCACGACAGTTATCTATTAGTATAATTCATGACATTTTAATTAATTTAAATTTTAATAAGCATAAAATAAATTTTGTTGTTGATGTTTTTAAATGGATGAATGGGGCTACCATTTCGTGGAATAGTTTGTAGTATAGTTCTTAACCAATTAGCAGTTATTCTGAAAAAGTTCTCTACAGCAACATCACCTTTGCATATGCGCGCTATGTAGATAATGTTTTTATCTATGCTGAAGAAAAAAATTATTGATATAAAGGATGAGTTATCTTATTTATCTTCTTTAGTTTGGACTATAGAAAATGAAAATACATCAAATGATATAAAGTTTTTATATATGTATATTCAACATTGAAACTAGCAAATTAATTATAAAATGATTATAAAACTCATCAATGTTCGTGGTGTAATTCACCCACATTCTTATACTCCAATTTCATATAAATTGGCTGGCTTCAAATGTTTTGTGTATAAAAATTGTAAATTATGTAAGTTTGAAGCAGACAGAAAAGACAACATTGAAAACTAAAAGTCTTAAAATTTTTTATCATCTTTAAATACTAGGAACATTAATAATATTAATGTACGGATCATCTTTTGTACCGCATATTTCTAAAAAGATGAAAATAATCTGCTCAAATAACTCCTCCTAATCTTAATCAAATTTTGAGCAATAAAGATAAATTATCTCCAAACCAAGCTCTCCAATAGTTTATAAAATTAAATGTAATGAACTAACATGTAATTTATTAAGACGAGTCTTGTGCCAACTGCGTTATAAGATTAGCACAACATAAATAAATATATAAACATACTAAAAGAGATCCTAGTATTAAATCTATATTTTTAGAACATGAAATGAAGTCTGGCCACAATTTCGATCCTTTTAATATTAAAGTCGTTTCCACTAAGCACAATGATCGAAAAATGAAATATAAAGGGACCTGGTTTATTGCGTGTAACATCAATGCAATAAACAAGAAAGACTCCTGCATTGCATTATCATGTAAATTGTATATATAAGTTATTAATTTATAAATTTTATAATTATAAATTTACATTAGTTATATGAATATGACTAATCTGGTCGAAAGGAATGCTTAGAAATAATATTTTATTAAGTTATATTTTAAAATTTTGTTATTAGTAAAAGCAATTTTCCTATGGTAATAATGAAATTATTATATTACTATTATCTTCATAAAAATGAAAAGTTAAATTGCATTCTGAGAAAGGAGTTATATAATACTCAAATCTAAATAAAACTGAAACAAACAACTAATGATATTTACAATTATTTAATTATCAACTTGGCTTTCATCTCTTATTGAAACCTTTTTAAGATATAAAGTTTTTATTGGAAAGATCTCAATAAGAGATGAAAACTGGGTTGATAATTAAATAATTGTAATATTAATATAATTAGTTGTTTGTTTCAATTTTATTTAGATTATTATATTAAGTACACCTGGGTCTCGTTTTATGCAGTAGATAGGTTCCTCGGAAAATGCACACAAAAATAGACTTTAACTTAACCTTGAAAAATGGGGGATAGATTACTGTAATTTTCAAAAATCGCATAAATGCAAAGCAACAACATAAAATTACTTTAAAATTCGCACAAAAAAAAAAAAAATAAGGAAATAAAATGACTAATAAAAAATTTCAAATTTGAAAAAAATTGATACAAAACAAACTTTTTTTACTTATTTATTAACTACAGTATAATTTTATTGAAAACAATATATTTTTATGCATAATTTACAGTATTTTTCATTTTTTCATACGGGTACAGTATTTTAATCATTATCGCTATTTGAAGATAAGTAAGTTCATTTGTAAACTAGTAAGACATCAGATTCATCGTGATGGATGTGATGTACTGTAGCTTCTTAAACGAAGTCAAGAATCTCTCAGCAATTATGCCCAGAGAAACCTGTTAGCTACTTCACAAGAGGAAATACAACTATCGCCAACTTAATTTTTTTAATTGCTCTTATCGTGGATTCCCCCAAACTAAATGTTTTCTAATTGCTGTTGATCCTTCCGATTTTGCTATGCGCTTTAAAATTGAAATTTTTGTTTACAAAGAAATTAATTTTCTTGGGTGTTTTTTTTCTTCTCCGTTAGAGTAAACTAAAAGTTTAAAATAAAAATAAGAACTTAGACTTACGATAATAAAAAGACGACTCACCACTGTTGGACAAAATTTAAGTAAAACTAACAATTAAATTCTTATTTTTGTCTTTAATTTTTTAATTTTCAATTCCGTTTAAAAATCGAATTTCATTGTTTCGCGTCACATTAATTTCAGATCACGTTACGTAATTTTTAAATTGTTATTTATAATTAAAAATCAGATTTTAGTTGTCAAATTTAATTGTGCCCACCGCTATAACTTGCCTTTTAAAAATAAATTTGCGGACACTAAATGATTAATTGATTACTTACTCTTTTTTAAAAAAATCAAAAATGGAATGATTTAAAATGCAAAAACAACAACATGCATAATAAAGGCATCTATAATGTTTGAACAGATTTACATTATAATCTTGTAAAATTTAATATGTGTATATAAAATGGGGAAATCCTGATTTAAAGTGAATTATGAACTTCTTTATTGCATAAAATCTATTACAATACTATTATAAAGCGCTGAAAATATTGAAATTATTAGAGAGATGTCGAACTCCGATAATGCGTTATTACTTTAAATATGTGATGTGTGAGTGCGCGAAATTTATATTTAAAGTAATAGCGCATTATCGGAGCTTGACTTCTGATCTAATAATTTTTATCGCATAAAAGAAAACCGCATACAAAGATATTAAGAAGAAACATGAACCGCATAACTTCAAAATCGCATTAAATAAATCCGCATAAAACGAGACCCGGGTGTAATTACAATATTAATATTATTTTTAAATAACACCTGACAAGAAATTATTGCACATCTAATATTTATTGTTTTGCTAGGAAGTGTCATTTAAAAAAAAATAAAAATTTTAAATATTTTTATTTTTTGATAGCATGAATTGTCATAATAAGTGATATATCTTTTTAACCATAATTTTATGAGGAATGAATTTTTATTACTTTTTATGATGTGTTAACTCTATGGTAATGCATAATGATTTTGCTTTGCATCATTGAAACTGAAATTATTGTGAAAATAGTATCTTGTATTAAATGAATAAAATGTTGAATATGCAACCATAGTGGTCAATATTCTCTATATTCACAGCATTTGACTCCAAGCCTTCACACAAGTACCTGAAAATGCAGGTAGTATCCTGATATGATATATATTTTCAACATATATTCATATATTTGTGATACAGTTTAGTTTAAAATTATACATGTTATAATATAATAAAATTAATTAATGCAAAGAATAAAATATAGCTAGTGAAAGACAATACAGTAATAAGTTGAGAAAGCAATTTTATTTTAATTATAGATGTTGTAAAGTCTGTTTAATTTTATTTTTTATTTATATGCATAAAATTATTTTAATAAGTGAACTTAGCTGGAACCATTAGAAAATCGTAATATACCACCACTTCTCACAATAATAGGGAATTGCATTAGTATTAATAGATGGTAATTGTTTATTGTTTGTTAGTTTTATAGTAAAGTACTGAATGTGAAATGAATTTTCAATATATGTTTATTTTTAGGCAAAGCTACAATATCAAATGATGGTGCTACCATTATGAAACTTTTAGACATTGTTCATCCAGCAGCTAAAACGTTGGTGGATATTGCTAAATCTCAAGATGCTGAGGTAATCTTTCAAGTGAATCATGATTAAAAAAAGTAAAATTATAGTACTATTAATCATCAATTTATTTATAACTTTCATATATATATATTTGGTGATTTTTGTAAATTGTATGAAGATATTAAATATTGTAATAATATTTAAAATTTTTGTCTTATTTTCATGTACATCTGATGATATAATAGAATAAATTAATCTATAATTTTATTTGAAATTTTTTTTATCATATTTATTAAATTAGAGTTAATTTCTTTTAGATATAATTAAAAACGTAATTCTCACTTGCTAATAATGCTAAGTTTATAGGCTACTTTTTTAAAAATCTTTCTTGATTAAATTATTACCAATTATCTTTAAAATTATTAATTGATTCTTAGAAACCCCATGCTTTTATGTGCACATAAATTAATTATTATATAAGCATGTATTATTGTGTCTATGGAAATTAATGATATCAATTGATAATTCAGAGAATATACAATCCTAGTTTACTGAAATTTTTTTGTATAATGAAGTCATATCTTTGTTGCTTGTTAGATTGACTAGTTTCAGTGTGTTCTCAACATTGAAATGAAAATTTTATTACTTTAAATATTAGATAATATGTAAGATGTTCATGACACTATTTCCTGCTCCTCTGTGATACTGCCACATCATAAATATTATAAAGTTTTGTGAAAAACTATTTGTTTTTATTTGATAATATATAAAACATATTTTGACTATAAGGGAATTTTTTAATAGCATACAGCCAATCAGTCTATATTATTTTGTATAATTTTTTACATCTAAATATAGAAATGATTGGTATTTATGTTTAGCACATAAAACAAAATGGGATGGTATAGGGAGAATAAAAAAAATCGTTATAAACTATTGCTGAAGCAGAACTTGTTATATTTTAAAAATTCTGATTTTTTTTTTCTTCCACCTGGTAAAGGTTTTTGAAAATGCTCAACCTTTCCATTCTGTATAACATCTTTATTTTATACTAAAATTCAATAAATTGGACTTGATTTCTATTTACTTTTATTTTATATTCCAAAAAATCACATTTGACATTTTTAAATATTTAAAAAATGACTTACAAATAAGAATAGATGTAAACTTTATTGATATTAGTATAAACACTCAGAAAAGGAACAAATTCTTCTTTGTTTTAAGTTTTTTTTTTAATATTAATTGTGGATTTGTGATAAATCTATCGAATTCAGCTTTAAAATCTGATATTTCCTTTATAATTATTAAAATATTTGAAAGAATTTTAATACCATGTCAATTTTGACATGATTTTTCACATTGAGTGTGGTTGAGAAAGAAACACATTTTAAAGAAATCTTGCATTTGAGAACAGTATTATAAAAAACATAGTTGTCAATTTTCTTAATATATTGACCTCTTCATATTTTTTTTTTCAATTAAAAAATCAATAAAAGTAGTATGGGTTAATGTACATTATTTAAAAAAATCCTATGCTAATACATGTTAAGATAATAGTAAAACTGATTTTCAGCTATGGAATTTTAGGGAAACACTCAATGTTTCTCAACAAACATGAGAGGTATCAATTTAAACACTATGGATTTAGTTTATATAAAATATGTATAAAAATATTATTTAATAAACTTTTTTTTTACTATGCATTAAAAATAAAAAATAATTGGATTTTTCAACCACAGTTGGGTTTTTTATATTTAATTTGAAATAAAAGTTGTGAGATGCCCAGAAATTAATTAATTCAATCAATAGTTGTAAAAATTTTAGTGATTGAATTAGTCCAGCCTTCCTTTCTCACAATGCTGCCTCATAATAGTGAAGTTGAATATTGTTTGCCTTTTATAGTTTGCATCCACTAATAATTTGAATATTTTAATTGCCTAATATTGGAAATGAATCTCATAGGGTTAGAGATTATATTCATTAATAGTATTTTGATTTTTTAATAATTTTGTCTAGATGGAAACTGCAATTAGCGCACAATATTGAATTGCATGCTTTTTCACATTAGGGTTAGTTAGGATATGCAGGCAGTAAGATAAAATCCATTTTGTTTCCAGCTTTTGAAAAAGAAACTTGTCTTTCAAAAATTTGTTTCTTTTTTTTTTTGTTAAAAACAACTATATTATTCAATTTTATTTGAGCACTATACAATATTATAGGTAAGAAATAAAAATGTGATTTTATAGATATTTCACATAATAAAAGAATTGTAATTAATAATTTGTAAAGCGCACACTCATTACGTAATATATATTACTAAAAGAATACAAAGTTGTGCAAATAATTTTTGTGAATATTTTCTCAATCTCTTCTTTTTTTTAAATCTTTAAATATGTGTTACAATTTCAATTATATATCCATAATATAATAGGTCAAATATTTTATCGATTCAAGTAAAAATATCTATATATAATTTAGTGGTCAATATTTTGAAATGTTATAATGTTTTTGGTTTATATGAAAAATGTTATTTTATAAGCACAAATGTTTTAATGTGTTAGAATTTCAATTATATATTTATTTATAATGTATTAGATCAAATACACACATATATATATATTGAAATATTAACAATATTTTTTGATCTATTAAAAAATGTTAAAATTTTAACTGTATAACTAATATATAGAAATATATATATAATGTTGTAATTCAAATCTAACTCGAAAACTTTGTGTGCGAATAAAAATACTTGTAAATGGTGCTATTGCACCTGAACGCAAAGCTATTTTATACTTAAAACAAAATAAAATTATACTATTCTGCAAGCGCTTTCAAGAGACGTGCTCTCATCTTTATAGTTCTAAGTGAATTAATTATATGCAATTATGTTTCACAATCTCAAGAAAATGGAGCAATTAACCTGAACTTTGCATAATTGCATATAATTAATTCACTTAGAGCTATGAAGATGAGAACACGTCTCTTGAAAGCGCTTGCAGAATAGTATAATTTTTTTTTGTTTTAAGTATAAAATAGCTTTGCGTTCAGGTGCAATAAGTGCCTATATTATTTTAGAAATATATAATTTATTATGTCAAAAAAAATTTCGATTTTTGGCACCAAAAATAATAAAAAAAAAAAAGCAAAATGAAAAGGTTTATTAATTTCTGGACACTCCACGCTTTTATTTCATGTTAAATTTAAAATTCTCTATTGAAGTTGAAAACAATTATTTTTGATTGTTTAGTACACAGTAAATGTGTTTATTATAAAGTATTTTTCATATGTTTTTCTTTTAACTTTTTATTATTGGTATCTTTTTCATAATTATTCCAATTTTATTTAAAATAAAGAATAAAAGCAGTTTGTAATATTTGAAAGAAAATTTTGCATTAAAAATTGATTCTTGAACCATGTGACTAATTTGTTGTGTTGTCATATTTGATAATACTGAATCCAATGTTCTTAAAAAATTAATAAATTGTGGGTTAATATATAGTTAAATGCTCTAAAATTCTTAACTAGAAAAACAAGTAAAATTTGGCAGTTAAATATTTTTTGACTTATTCATAATGTTATTAATATTGGAAACAAGTTTATCCTTTGATAAAGTTATATACAAATATATAAATGATAAACAAAGTACGGTAATTATAACGTAATCGGGCTTGGCCACTTGATGGTGTTGTTGGCAGTCAAATACAATACAATGTTCGGGGCCGCGTTATTTTTAAATCGAATCGCTGTTTTTATTTTTTGGTTATTAATTTATTGATTGCTATAACTTTTTTTATTTAAAAAGTTGTTTAACTTTAATTTATATAACTTTTTTTTATTTAAAAAGTTGTGTAATTTTAATTTTGGATTTAGTAAACGACAAGCTTTTTTTTATTTTTAAATCGCTGTTTTTTGACAAAGCTGTTACTCTGCGATGTCTTTCGCTTAATTATTGGTAAACGACAACCTTTTTTTTTTTTTTGTAAATCCCTGTTTTTGGACAAATTATCATCATTCCTCCTTTTTAGTTATTAATTGATTGATTGCTAGAACCTTTTTTGCGATGTCTATTTAGCGATGTCTTTCCCTTAATTATTGCTTTCTACATAACAAAACAACTGTGTAGGGTTAGTTTTAGGGTTAGTGTTCTGTTGTTTGTAATGCTAAAATAAAAAATATCAATATCGTAACTGTAGTCGGACAAAAGAAAGAAACTCAAACTTTTTTAAACAACAACAAACACATATAAATGTATTCTTTACTTATTAAACATGTTTATAATATGTGCTTTCTATGAAATTTACAAAAAATCGTGTATATTTTTATTGGACAGCAGAAATACTCGGCTTCTGTTTTCAGCAACTGCGGAAAAAGTTAAGATCGCCACACATTTTATGAACTACGTGGTATTTCACGTGAAAACGAGATTTCGCATGCGAACTCGGCCGAATTCCTTTGACGTACTCTCGGCAAGCTTTTACACATTACACCTTCTCTAAATAAAGGGTGTGGCCATTTGGAAAATTACTATAAAGTACAGGTTTCTTAAATTCATTACAAATACAAAGATTGTGTAACGTATATTGTAAAAAATTTGACTAATCAAAATATACACACATATATATTAAACTGTACACGAAAGATGAGTGTGTGGATTCACAATAACTGTCGCGAAGCAGAAATAGGCCGTATAATTTCTGCGTTACGTCATCATCAACGGCCTTCTAATGGCTAAGACAAACATTAGATGTTTTCTATAGCCGTACGTTATAAGTACCCAAAGTACATATCCCCTTACATAAGATATTAATTTTTTGAAGTTCAAATTATTTTTTATGTCTTGAAGTAACAATTGTTTTGCCTACATTTTCATATATAGAGTATCAAATATGTAACTTAAATTTATTCTTATATACATATGGTAACACTTATAAATAACTAATAAATCACAAAAATATCACTTATATTTTATTTTTATTACAATTGTTCTATAACACATTTTATTTATTGTAATACTTGTATATAATTTAATATTAATAAAGTTTATATAAAAAAAAAAATCAATTCCAATTTTGTTTATGAAAAAGGCATTTAAAAAAAAAGATTTTATAATCAAGAGAAATTAAGATTTTTTTTTATATTTCTGTTTGAATCCCCCCCCTCCCCATAAAACATATACAACCTTCATGCACATCTCTAGTCAGTCAATATCATGTTTGAAATTGATACTCTAATTATTCTCAATTATACAAACCACCTGATAACCTTGGAATATTTCACTGTCATTGAATTAGCATTGATTTATAACATATGTACAAAATTTGAAGCAAATTCACTTATTAAAAAAAATATGCTAAATCTCGATTTCAGAATTTATCCAAACAAACAAGAATTTCTAATTTAAGTGAAAGCACTTATAAATGAAACATAGCTATAATAATTTGGGTGTAGTAAACTACTTCTGAAATCTTAATTTTCGCCAAATGTTTTCAGATTGGAATGATAAAATTAACTGGTTTTGATTATTGTTAATTTTTAAAATACTGTTTTAATAGTTTCTAAATTAATTGGGTGGCAGAATATCTAATTTCTAAGCTTCACCTGCTTTCTTACAGAAAACTTAAAAAGTACATTTAATACAGTTATTCACAATTTCTTAATAGGAAATACCATTGTGATCCAGTAAAATTAGATTTATATGACCGTTTTTTTGATCAAAAGTTCAGTAGTTGATACCAATTCTGAATCTTGAGCTTGTAACCTCTAATGCAATTTTATATAATATTAATTAGGAATATAAGTGAATTATTTTTTTAAAATGTTTTATTTAAGTTTCAAAGTCACGAGTAAATTAAAATTACACCCAGATTTTGCTTATGAGGAACATTTGTATGAACATTTACCATAATAATCTTTATAAAAAATGTTGTGCTTTTTTAAAAAATCTGCACTATACACCTGGGTCTCGTTTTACACGATAGATAGGTTCTTCAGAAAACACGTGCAAACGAAATCGCTCAAAAATACGTAAAATTACCTTGAAGGGGGGGGAGGGGATACGGACTGTGATTTTTCAAAAATCACGTAAAAGCAAAGCACCAACGTAAAATTACTTTAAAATTCACGCAAAAAAAAATAAGGAAATAAAATATGACTAATAAAAAATTTCAAATTTGAAAAAAATTGATGAAAGACAAACTTTTTTTAACTATAATATTTAATTTTATTCAAAATAATATATTTTTATGCATAATTTACAGTACAGTAATTGACATTTTTTTATACACGTTTTAATTATTATCGCTACTTGCCGATAAACAGGTTCGTTTGCAAACTGGTAAAAAATCAGATTCTTCATAAGAGGAAATACAATTAGCGCCAACTTCACTCTCATGTTGTGTTAATGGTTTTCTGGTGACAATGTAATTCGTAATTAATCTTTGAGACAATGATTTTATTAATTGTTTTTGAAGCTTGCGATATCCAGACATACAACCATTTAGCTCTCGTTGGAATTTAAGAGCACGTTCGTGATTAGTGTCATTAATAAGAAAATAATTAAAAATAAACTTGCGGACACTAAATTATTAATAATTGATTATGTTCTTTTTTAAAAAGCAAAAACAGAATGTGATTTAAAATGCAAAATTAACACGCACAATGTTTGAACAAATTTACATTATAATCTTGTAAAATTTAATGTGTGTATACATAAAATGTGGAAATCATGATTTTAATTTCATTATTGCATAAAATCTTACTATTATAAAGCACTGAAAATATTGAAATTACTAAGATGAAAGTCGAATTCCAATAATGTGCTATTACTTTCAATATGACGTAAGTGCGCGAAATTTATTATTTAAAGTAATAGCGCATTATCGGAGTTTGACTTCCGAAGAAACATGAATCTCGTAACTTCAAAATTGCGTTAAATAAATCCGCGTAAAAAGAGACCCAGGTGTATTTTGTTAAGTGGTGGCTATTTGTAAAATTATTGTCATGTAATAGCTATATCATCAAAGCAATTCACCCACTAAAAAAAGTGCTGTACAAGATTTTTTTCATTATGTAATGTATCATTAAATTGCAATTATAATAAATAGAATATATGATGTACTTGCATAATTTCAATTTATTTTTATACTATAATCTAAAAATATTTTTATTACACTGAGAGGATATGTATGGTTTTTATTTGGAGATAATCTAAAAAAAAATGAAATTTTTTTCTTGAAAACAATTTTTATTTTAATTAATTTCTAATTAATATTTTTTGTAGCTATAGAAATTTTAATCCCCTCCCCAAAGTAAAAATGAGGGATCTTATATGCATACAATATTGACAAAAAACAAGATTTAATCACATGAAATTATAGCAGTCAACTATACATTATATATGTGATTTAATTCTATTTAATGAAAATCACAATTATATATAAATAATGGATTGTTGATTTAAGAAAATGATTGATATCACTAAAAAAAAAAAAAAATTAGAAAAATAAAAACATTGTTGAAAGAATGAAGTGTATCAAAAATAAATTAAAAAATGTATGTGGTGTTATTTTTTTTTTTGTATCTAATTTAATTTAATAATAATTAAGCAGAATATTGTCATCTATCATAGAAAATTTAAAATGATGACTTATAATTATAGTTTTTTCTTCTAAAGAAACTCGGCAATTGATAAGTTTTTATTCTACATTTTATTAGCAATTTTTTTTATATTAATAATATGCCTAGTAAAGTATTAATTCATTAATTATCACTTTTTCAGTATTAAGTTTTATCTTATTAATTGAATTTTTAAAATTTACTATATATTTTGAATGTAGGCTAACAAATTAAACATTACTATAGCAAATCTTGCTTTTTATATGAGATTCTTGATTTATGAAGCATTTTGGGGCACCGTGGTAATTACAATTTTCTAATAAAAATATTGATACGTTTGGGGGGGGGGGGTACATGTCACTAGTGAATATCTTACAAAGTGAAAAAGCTCAGTTAAAAAAAAAGAATTGTTTTATAGAAAAACTTGGCAGGCATTATGCTAATATATAACCTTCAATAATAAACTTGTATTACTCTTACATTACATGAAGTAATTGTTGCAATTCTCAACAATATTTTTCTCCCACAGTTTAAATTTATGAAATTTATTCTTAACATTTAATAAAATATATTTAAAAATTAAATGCTGATTTCTCATAATAAAAATTCAGAGGTTAAATCAACTTTTGATTTTAATGATCAATAAGTGTTATATCTGTGTTATATTAACATTCATAATTTTAATTATTCATGATATGATTCTGGTATATATAAATCCAATCGAGCAAAAAGCATCTACTTGTGTGGGTTGGTTTTTAATTTGCATGTTTTATAGAAAAACTTAGTAGGCCTTATACTAATATATAAACATTAATAAATTTGTATTATATTACATGATGTAATTGTCGTAATTTTCAACAGTATATGTTTCTGCCACAGTCTAAACTATTGAATTATGTTTTTGAGGTTTAATAAAATATATTTAAAAATTAAACAATAGTAACTGATTTCATATAGTGAATTTTGTTCTTGGTATTTAATAAAATATATTTAAGAATTAAGTAATAACAACAGTTCACTTTAAAAATCCATTTGTTAAGTCAGCTTTTAGTTTTAATGATCTATAAGTTCTACAACTACAGTAAATTAACAAACATTTCTAATGATTCAGGATACCATTTTGGTATATCTAAATCCAATAAAGTAAAGAGTTCCTCATGATAATTGGCTTCTAATATTATTGTAATAGATTTAGTACAAGAGATTAATAGGTTTAATGTGAATGAAAGTTTTAAAAAACTATTTTTTTTTTTGTATTAGTGCAAATAATTTGAATAATAGTAGCTATTTTCTTTTATATCATCATGTGAAGGCAGCTTTTCATTTTTAGTTACCAATAAACATTATGTTTGTAATAAAGGAATTTGTGTATTTTAAGTTCAGAATATTATTTTAGTATGTCATATCTATTCATCGGAATTATCTTTTAATTTGCAATTTTTATGGAAAAACTTGATGCTATACTAATATATAAACTTATAGTAGTATTACATATGATCATTATAATTCTCAACAACACTATACAAGCTTTCTTGCACAATCTAAATTTATGAATTTTATTTTTGACATTTGATAAAGTATATTTAAAAATTAAATAATAGTAACTGATTTCTCATTTTAAAAATCCAGACGATAAGTCAGCTTTTGATTTTAATGATCAATAAGTGTTACATCTGTGGTAAATTAACTTTCGCCTTTTATGGATTCGGGATACCGTTTTGGTATACCTAAATCCAATGAAGCGGGAAGGAACTGCTCATGAGAGTTGGCTTTTAATATTATTGTAAAAGTCTTAGTAAGAGGGGTTAACAGATTTATTGTGAATGATAGTTAAAAAAAAAAGTACATCTATTTTGTATTAGCATAAATAAATTGAATAATAATTATTTTTTTGTACATATATCCACAAGTTAAGACAATTTTTAATTATCAATAAATGCTATGCCTATGATAAGTGAACCTGTGTCTTGAAGATTCAGAATACTGAGGTTGTGTATTTAAATCTAGAAAAACCAAAAGAAGCCTCTCATGACTGTTGACTTTTAATTTTCATATTTTATAGAGCTTGGCATGTACTATACTAATGTATAAATTTATATTATATGTTGTAATAGTTATAATGCTTAAAAATATGTTTTCTTCCATAATCTAAACTTGTGAATTTTATTTTTGACATTCAATAAAATATATTTAAACATTAAATAATAGTAACTGATTTTTCATTTTAAAGATCTACAGATTGTCAGCTTTTGATTTTATAGATTAATAAGTATTAGATATGTGTTAAATTAATATTCATAATTTTAATGATTTATGATATCATCTTGATATATCTAAATTCAATCAAGCAAGGAATTTCTTGTGTGAGTTGGTTTTTAATTTGCATATTTTATAGAAAAACGTAGGAGCCAATAAACATCACATGATCACTATTTTTTATGCGTGTACTAAGTGGCAATACCGTATGGAGAGTTTTGCCTGTTTTAAAAACTTAGGAGACACTATACTAATATATAAACATTAATAAATTTGTATTATATTATATGATGTAATTGTTGTAATTCTCAATAGTATATGTGTCTGCTATAGTATTGTGAATTTTGTACTTGAGGTTTAATAAAATGTAATTAAAAAATAAAGAATAGTAACTGATTTTCATATTTAAAAAATGTACAGGTTAATAGAATTTTGATCTTGGTATTTAAGAAAATATATTTAACAATTAAATAATAATAACCGATTGTTCACTTTAAAAATCCATGTTAAGTCAGCTTTTAATTTTAATGATCCATAAGCTTTACATGGTATGGTGAATTAACTTGCATTTTTAATGATTCAGGATACCATTTTGGTATATCTAAATCCAATAAAGTAAGAAGGAGCACCTCATGAGAATTGGCTTTTAATATTATTGTAATAGTCTTAGTACAAGAGATTAATAGGTTAAGGTATTTTTTTTTTTTTTTGTATTAGTGCAAATAAATTGAATAATCCTCATTTCAAGACAGTTTTTTATTTTTAACTATCAATAAACATATTTGTAGTAAATGAACTTGTGTATTTTCAAGATTTAGAATATTGTTTTAATATGACAGGATCTGTTTATGAGAATTATATTTTAATTTGCAAGTTCTATAGAAAAACTTGATGCTATATTAAATTCCCCTGATGTCACCATCTTGAATATTAAAAACAATTATAACAAATATAATTTATAGCATATCTTCTGTTTGAATGTAATAAATATAAAAATATGTATATTGTTAGAAAGAGCAAATATGAAAGAATGTAATAAAGCTGATAAAATAGTCATTATTTAAAAAAAAATTAAAAAAAAAAAATTTTTAATATTTTTAAAAATGTTTATTTTTACAT
This sequence comes from Epiperipatus broadwayi, assembly GCA_028023455.1. Taxonomy (NCBI): domain Eukaryota; kingdom Metazoa; phylum Onychophora; class Udeonychophora; order Euonychophora; family Peripatidae; genus Epiperipatus; species Epiperipatus broadwayi. The sequence continues at coordinate 2,099,415 of JAQFVV010012523.1, read as the reverse complement.
TGGTTCGCAAAGTCTAAATTTTGAAAGATAAATTTGAAATGACATTTTCATTAACAGCTTCATCGCATTTGTCGTAAATTGCTGAAAAAATTGTATCTAATATATCCTGAGGTTATTTTTTTAGTGAAAAAATTACAAAAACAATGCGATTGGTAACTTTCATTTTTACCAGCTGACCCAGTTCCTGTCTTTCCATATCAGGGTATCTGCTAGTTGTCCTTCCACACAGGGTATCTGTTAGGAATATGCCTGGTTTTTAGTGGGGAAAAAAATAACTAATAGTTTACAAGATATTATGCAAAGAGAACTTTAGGAAATTGTAATGTATTATATTATATATTAATTATATTATTATATTAATGAAAAATAGTGTGACCTAAAATGTGTATTCTTTTCAAGTAAAAAGTGTACTCAAATATCAAACAAAAAAATAACAGTAAGAATACTGCATTAGATATTATGCAGAGAACTTTTGTAAATTGTAATATATGAAAAAAATATAATTTATTATTATATTGAATAATGGGGGAAGGACCTAATATTTCTATTCTTTTCAAATAAGTGTATTCAAAAAAATGAATAAAAACAAAGCAAATCAATAAACATCAAAATAAACATTTATTATGAGTACTGAGTATACATACGTTTGGGGATGATGATCTTGAAAAAATGATAATTACTGGTTCAGCATGAAATGTGTATTGGGGATCTTTTATTTTTTTCACGTGTGTGGTCATGTTGAGTGTATTATATGAGATAGAGTAGATGGATTGAAAGCTTGAAGGTCTGTGTTCAAATACCCTACATATTACAGTGTAGCTTGATTTTATAAATACATAACAATTTTTTATCAAAAATAAAAAAAAATCAGTACTCACCGGTGTTGGGAAAATATAATGTAAATGTAGATATTACATTTCCATAAAGGCCAAAATTCAAATTGCAATAAGCGGCAAGTGAATCCATTTCTGTGGGGAAAATTTTTTTCCGGTGACTTAATCCAAGAAAATGAAAAAAAAATAATTGAAGATTGCATTTTTCAAAAAAAAAAGCATAAAAAAATTGAAATTTTATCGTAGAAAAAAATATATACATCTTTTTGTAGATGGCTGACAGAAAGAAGTGATACTCATAGGTTCTAGTTGAATCACTACTGTGCAAACTCAGTGGTAAACTTACGCTAATGGGTTCCAGACTAACACTGGAGTGAAGGGGTTTATATAAACTTATAGTAGTATTATGAACTTTGCACAGTCTAAGTTTGAATTTTATTCTTGATATTTGATAAAGTATATTTAAAAATCCACATGTTAAGTCAGCTTTTGATTTTAATAATCAATAAGTGTTACATCTGTGGTAAATTAACTTTCGTCTTTTAAGGATTCAGGATACCGTTTTGGTATACCTAAATCCAGTAAAGTGAGAAGGATCTCCTCATGAGAGTTGGCTTTTAATATTATTGTAAAAGTCTTAGTAAGAGGGGTTAACAGATTTAGTATGAATGATAGTTAAAAAGATAAAAAGTCTTTATATTTTATATTAGTTTAAAGAAATTGAATAATAATTTTTTACATTCACAAATTAAGATAATTTTTAATTATCAATAAATGTTATGCCTGTAATAAATGAACTTATGTCTTAAAAATTCAGAATACTGATTGATATATTTAAACCTAGAAAAAAACCAGAAGCTTTGCATGACAGTTGATTTTTAATTCACAAATTTTGGCAAGTGCTATTATAATGTATAAACTTCAATAAAATATATTATATGACATAATGGTTATAATTCTTAAAAATATGTTTTCTTCCACAATCTAAAATTGTGAATTTTATTCTTGATATTCAATAAAATATGTACATCTTTTTGTAGGCAGTAAGATGGCAGGCAGAAAGAAGTGATACTCATAGGTTCTAGATTACTCACTATTGTGCAAACTCAGTAGTTATGGTAAACTTAGGCTGATGGGTTCCAGACTAACACCGGAGTGAAGGGATTTATATAAACTTATAGTAGTATTATGAATTTTGCACAATCTAAGTTTGAATTTTATTCTTGATATTTGATAAAGTACATTTAAAAATTAAGTAATAGTAACTGATTTTTCATTTTAAAAATCCACATGTTAAGTCAGCTTTTGATTTTAATAATCAATAAGTGTTACATCTGTGGTAAATTAATTTTCGTCTTTTAAGGATTCAGGATACCGTTTTGGTATACCTAAATCCAGTAAAGAGAGAAGGAGCTCCTCATGAGAGTTGACTTTTAATATTATTGTAAAAGTCTTAGTAAGAGGGGTTAACATATTTAGGGTGAATGATGGTTAAAAAGAAATAAAGTCCTTATATTTTATATTAGTTTAAAGAAATTAAATAATAATTCTTTTTTGTATTCACAAATTAAGATAATTTTTAATTATCAATAAATGTTATGTATGTGATAAATGAACTTATGTCTTAAAAGTTGAGAATACTGATTTGATATATTTAAACCTAGAAAAAAAACCAGAAGTTTCGCATGACAGTTGATTTTTAATTCACAAATTTTGGCAAGTGCTATAATAATGTATAAACTTTAATAAAATATATTAATATATATATATGTGTGCTCTGCGCACAGATAATGAAGCTATTAAACAAATAAAATTATTAAAAGTTACCGCCAAGTGCTTTCGGGACATTTTATAGTCCCATGTAAAGCCTTAACTATTTCAATAAAATATATTATATGACGTAATTGTTATAATTCTTAAAAATATGTTTTCTTCCACAATCTAAACTTGTGAATTTTATTTTTGATATTCAATAAAATATTTCTAAAAATTAAGTAATAATAACTGATTTTTTAAGAAAAAATCTACAGGTTAAGTCAGCTTGTGATTTTAAAGATAAATTGTAATGGTATGGGTTTCATGGAATACAACAACTTAGTAGTGTGGGTGCACAAATATATATAAAATTGAAAGGAAAAGTAAAAATAAACAATTTTTTTTGTAGATATTTTCTACATTTTACTGGAGTAATAGTGAGGGATGAAATAATTTTGAATTTTAAAATATTTTATTTTGAAATAAACATTTAGAAAAAGCTTAAATAAATATTTTTATTGAATTCTGATTTTGAAATTAAAACTAGCATGTTTTATGTTAAAATAGATCTGATAATTGTAAAAATTTTCATATGTATTTTAGAAATTTTTTTTAAAATTAAAACTTATATAACATTTTTGGTAAAAAGTCTACTATCTATTTTAGAAATATTTTCTTTAAGAAGGATGAAAGTAGATTTTAAAAAATTGATAAAGCAAAAAACATTTTTGAATTAATGAATTTTTTTTCACCTGACCTTATCTATAAAAAGGGTGGATTAATAGATTAGAAGTACTTGGTTAGTTGGTTTCCAGTTATACAAATCTGCCATGAAGATGTAATAAATGGCAGTGGCTCCTACTAGTTTACTATGCCGGAGGTTGGATTTATCTAGAAGGAAGACTCGTGTCCGTGTTTTTTATTGCTGACATAGTATTAGATGGCTGGCCTGAAGTATAAATGGAACTGATTGAATGCCAAGAGTTACCTGATTATAATGTTGGTTATGGGGACAATCCCAGATTTTTTTCCTATCAAGAGAATCCATCAATTGGTTGAAGTATTAGTTATATATTGTTTTATCTATATGTAGAGAGTATGAGAGGAATAGTTGGTGAGTTATTTTAAATAATTTCATGATAATGACATTAAACTATATTTTAAAAAGTAATAAAAGTAAATTTTTACTTTAGCCAAACGTCTAAAAGAAAGAATGAATTCATGGACGAATTTGTATATATGTTTTTCTTTAAAGAAATTGTTTTAAGTAATTCTTTTAAAATGACATTTTTGAAGCACATGTAAATAATTTGTGCTCCAGTCAAAATGTCTATAAGAAGGAATTCATGGTTGATATTTCTATTTTATATATATAAAAAAATTACTTGGGGGGGGGGGCTGTAGTATTTTTTTAAAAAGATGTTTATAATTAATTAAAAGTAACCTGCCAAATAATTGATCATAAAATGAGAAAACTTATTAAAGTAACAAATGGATTTTTATATACTTTCAACAAAGAATTAATTGTGAAAAAGAAATGTTTAATAAATTTATAATTTTGACAAAATAAAATATGTTATAAATGTCAGTGCACACATACATTTCCATATGCACACATATATGTTAATTAGTCATTAATTACATATAAATAAATTTCATCTATATGTTTATGAATTCAAATTTGTTAATAAGTTATTATACCGTACATTTGTGCAATGATGTATATGTGCTTTATGTAAACCTTCTATGAGGTATTTGTATCATAAAAATATAACTTAAAATTTATTTTAATTATATCTGACATTTCAAATATGTTAATCAATTACTATACCGCGTGTCTACAACGATATGTGTTTTATGTAAATTTCATATGAGATATCTATCATTAAAATGTGATAACTTTATTTTTTTTATTATTTTATATGACTTTTGAAATATCTTCATCAATTACACTGTATGTCTGTGTATATATATCAATGCATGTCAGACATATATGTAAATTTTAATCATTTATTTTTTTATATGATAATCCAAATATATCCATAAATTATACTGCTTGTCTGGGTGTAGATATATAAATATTTTATATTTGAACATATGAAGAAATCAATGTAATAACTTGAGTTTTTATTTTATGTTAATCAAAATCAGAAGGCTTAATTCATATTTTTATAGCTGTATTCTGCAGATCTTAATATCATTTTTTTTGTTATTAATAAACTTATGTTCTATTGTTAAAATTATTATAGTGAACTTAATTCTAGATAGTTTACAATATTATGTATTGCATCATCTCTTGTTCACAATAATAGTTATAGAGCTTGTGTTCTGTGAGCTAAAGTCATGGATAACTGTCTTATATGAAAGAGGTTTATATTAGTGCATTAGCATCCAGTTGATGATAATTGCTCTGGATTGGTACAAAGAAAGTATTCTTTTAAGTCCATGCCCTACATTTTATTTAGTTTAGTCCCTAAGTAACAAAGAAAGTATTCTTTTAAGTCCATGCCCTACATTTTATTTAGTTTAGTCCCTATTAGACATTACGTTTATAGTTGGGTAGTACATTAATAGTACTAAGTGGCCAGAGCATTGATGATGACTAGCATGTTTTAATATCTCAGTATTATTGTTTTGATTATTATATATTCTGGGAAGAGCATTTAGTTTGTGCATCCAAACTGTGTTTAAATAATTTCCCCATATTACCAAAGCTAAATAGTTGGCCTGGTCTATGGTAGGCTCATCTCAAATCCAGTTACTAGATTGACTGTTGAATTATTTTGATTGTTGATCATTCATGATGATGACTGATTATTACTTATTTTTATTGCTGGTGAATTTATAGTTAATTATGGTTACTCTAGTGAGTTAATTAAGCTGACTTCTCAGTGATCTCCTTTAGATCTTTCATGCTCATTATATTCATTAATATATCATTATTTTTCTCATTTTATATTAAATATTGATAGTTAATTCTATATTTATTTTGAAATGGCATTGGTGATGATTTGCTATCACCCCAGGTTCAACTTCAAAAATAGTGGTAGCATTACAAATGTCACCTATTTTGTGGGCCCTCTATTTCCATACTGTTACAAATTAGTACTCAATTGTGGAACATTTGAACTGCAGGTTTTTGTGTATTAAAACCCCAGTTTTCCATTAGTATTTCAAATGGACATCCAACTGAAGGCCGATGATCATGTACTGGTGGCTATCCTTACAAATAGCTATCCAACTGGGCTGATGATCACTTACTGGTGACTCCTACAAAATCACCACCCAACTTGATTTCAACCACATCTGAAAAAGAAATAAAGTATGCATTTTATGCAGAATTAATTTTAAGAATTACTATGAAATTTATGACAAAGAGTATTGATGATTATAAATTATAAAATAGTAGTTTTCATGTAGGTTTAAAAGGTTCAAGTTTAGAGTTAAATAGAAAATCGATGATTTTAGAGATTGGATTGGGTGTTTGTTGAAGTTTGTTTACCTGTATTTTCAATTTTAATGATGGATGGAGGCTTTTTGTCATTGGCTTGAGGGTGCAATGTTTTCATGTAATTCTCAGGTGCGTTCTATCTCGACTTGCTTCATCCCATTTTCTGATTCTATTGATTATTTTGGTGCAGTTAACATAGTCCTGCTATGATTCCAGTTTGTAAATCTCCAAGAAAAGAGCAAGGCATAGTTGTATATTTTCCAGCCCCTTAATTTTAATGAAGCATGGCATTGGTTTATATTTTCAAGCTGAAGACTCAAAGGAGCAGGGCTTTGCAGAGATTTTTTTTGCATTATCTGTATCAAGGGTTGTGGTACTTTAGCGTCTAAATTGAGGTAGTTTTCTTGGTATTCATGGTGCATTGTGTACTTATATAGTCCTGTGGCTAAATTCTTTGTGTCAGAATTGCAGGTCACTATTCATTCTGTTCAATGTCAGGTTCCAAAAAAATGATGAGTACGTTGTTTGAGGTATGAACTTTATTTTGATTATACATGTATATTATGTAAAATATTGTTTGGTAGGTGTTTCTTTTCCACTTTTCTTCCAAGAAAGGGAGTTATGTAACCGTATGAATTTCATGGCATACAATTTCATAGTAGTGTGTGAGTGCACAAATATATATATATAAAGTTGAAAGGAAAAGTAGAAATAAAGTCAAATTTTTTTTGTAGATATTTTTTCACTCCACTGGAATAACCATAGGGATGAAATAATTTTGAGTTTTAAAATAAAATTTTATTATGAAATAAACATTTAAAATGGCTTAAATAAATATTTTTATTGAATTCTGATTGTGAAATTAAAACAAGTTATGTTTTTGTGTTAAAATAGATCTACTGATAATTGTAAAAATTTTCATATCTATTTTAGAAATCTTTTTTTTTTTTAAAAGTTAAGCTTATAGATTATCCTTATAAAATTCCAAAGTTGATTTTAAAAATGATAAAGGTAGATTAAAAATACTGATAAAGAGGAAAAAAACATTGTTGAGTTAAATGAATTTTTTTTTACATGACCATATCTATAAAAAGGATGGATAAAAGTTGTTTCCAGGGTTATACAAAGCCTCCATGAAGATGTAATAAAAGGCAGCGACTTCTACTAGTTCACTATCCTTGAGTTTGTATTCACCTAGAAGGAACACGCAAGTTCTGTGTGTTCTCCATAGTTGATATAGTATTAGATGGCTGGCCTGAAGTCTAAATGGAACTGATTGAATGCTGATGGTTATCTCAATACACCTTTGCCGATGAGGACAATCCTAGATTGGCTCCCATCATGGGAATCCATCAGTTAGCCGGAAGAATGTTATACTTATACTGTTTTATCTATGCAAAGAAGCGCATATAAACTTAAATATATGAAGCACTGCTGATGAGTTATTTTAAATATTTACATGAGAATGACATTAAAATCATATTTTAAAAATTAATGCAAGTAAATTTTTTTTAAAAGAAAGAATGAATTCATAGATGATTTCATATATATATATATATTTTAAAGTGTTTTAAGTAATTCCTTAAAAATGACATTTTAAAAGCACACATAAATAATTTGTGCTCGAGTCAAAACTCTAAAAGTAACAATTCACGGACAATTTTTATATTCTATAAAAAAAAACTTGCTGTAGTTTTTTTTTTAAAAGACATTTATAATTAATTAATAATAACCTGTTTTGAATATTAATCTTTATTTAAAAAAAAAATAAATAAGTAAAAGAAAACACAGTAATTGTTGGTTAGAAATTCACGCCACGTGATGGCGTAATTTATGTGCTAAAACATATAAAACCGCTGTATACGCGGCCGAACATATTTTCGCGGCCGTGTGTTACATGTATACAACAGTTCTGTTGGTATTACACATTGCAGGCCGTGTTGCCGCATTGCAATAAATTATTTCTGCGAATTCGCACATTTCACACTATTTTACAGTGTCGTGTGAGGGTGTGTCTTGTATAAATCGTTAATTGTAAATAAAGGTTTTTTTTTATTTTTATTGAAATCGCACGATTTGTCCAAGCATTAATTATCAGAGGGTTTACATACTTCTGTAGTCAAGTTTTAAGGTGCAAAACCTTGTCAAAGGCTATGTCTGAACAATACTTTGAAGGAGGTAACCCATCAAATAACATGTTCTCGATATCCTCAACGAGACAGAACATGGCGCAGCCAAAACCTAGACATTCGATTCTCGCAATTAGCGACAACTTTGTTCAAGCTATACGTCTGATATACTACTGTATCCGTGAACAGCTTGTTTTTTAAATTTATTTATACCAAAAAAAGAAACCGTAATAAATGTGAAATTTTTTGTTGCATACATTAATAATTAACACTAGTATTAAGGAATTTAACTAAGATTTGGAATTGACTACAAATGATACGCAACATATTGTTTATAATTTAATATATTTTAATTCTTAAATATAGATTAAACATATATAAAAAAAATATTAGCAAGTAATAGAATAACTGAATAAGTTATTATTTAACAAGCGTTTAGAGTTTTAGAATTTAATTTACGAAATAGACAAGTTTTTATTTTTAAAATACATTTAAAATTTTAATCCCAAGTTTCATTAATTGCTATCTTAAGAAATGTATTGTTTTCTAATTATTGTTCAAAGGTTGCAATAAATATACTAAATAGAGAATACATAAACGAGGCCAATGTCTCTAAGACCCTAAGGATAGGTTGATTTCGGTTGTTGCTGATTGCTTACAGATGGTTTCCCAAGAATTGACAACTTTTTTTTTTTTTATAAAAACATAACTTTTTTTTTTAAAAGAGTTTAAATTTGTAAACATTTTATTATATAAGTGTGAGACTAGCCCAGGAATTGAAATTTATATTCCAGTGCATTTAAATAAAGAGTTTTTAACTGAGAATATTTCAATTTTATATTATTAATTTAAAAGAGTTGTAATGCTTCTTTTAATCTATTGCATTACATCTTCTCTTGCATATCTATGTAAGTGATTACACACATATAATAATGTTCACACAACTTAATTATATCATTTTATTAATTTTAAATTTATAATTGCTTATACATTATACGCATACAGACATTAATATATATTAAATGTGTGCACATATCCGCACATACACATAAATTACGCTATTACATATCAAAATAAATTATTCTAATTATATACATGGACTGTAAGGGTTCGAACTGTTGTAAAAAGATATACAATGGAATATAGTAGGTGAAACGGGATGATGGCTAAATAATACCGTTTCAAGCGGAACAAAAAAAAAAACTAAGTTTTAAATTTGTTGATGTTTTAAAAAAAAAAAACAAAAAAAATCGTAATAAGTTTTAAACTTGTTTATGTTATTTTAAAAAAAGCGAAACCAAAAAAAAAAGCTTACTAACTTTAGGATTTTTCTTTTAAACAAAACTAGGAAACCAAAAATATAAGCGTACTAAGCTTTACATTTAAAAAAAGACACCCCCCCCCCCCAAAAAAAAAGCTTACTGTCTTTAGGATTTATTTTTTAAACAAAAATGGGAAAACAAAAATACAACCGTAGTAAGCGTACTAAGCTTTATATTTAAAAACAAAAAGAACCCCCCCCCCAAATAAAAACCCGAAAAACGTTAATTTTATATTATATTATTTATTTTGTTGATGTTAATAAAAATAAATGTTTACAAAAAAATAAAATAAAATTTGTGTTTAATTTATTTGTAAATAAAAAATAAAAGTAAAAAAACAAGGAATTCAAATATAAAAAAAAAGGCCTGAGAATGTTCATACGTTATATTTTTTCAAGAAAAACAATACCATCGCGCGTCGTGGATGTCTAACCAACAACTACCGAAAACACTATTAAAATAATGACTGGATTTTTATATACTTTCAACAATGAATTAATTATGAAAAATATATTTTAATAAATTTATCATTTTGAGAAATTGAAAAATATGTAATAAACATCAGTGTGTACATTTTCATATGCACACATATGTTAATTAGTCATTAATTACATATAAGAAATGCATTTCAACTATAGGTTTATGGACTCAAATATGTTAATTGTTATACCGCACCTCTGTGCGATGATATATATGTCTTGTATTTAAACCTTGTATATGGTACTTGTATCAAAAATATGTTAATCAATTACAATACCGCATGTCTGCCCAATGATATGTGTTTTATGTAAACCTCATATGAGATATCTATCAATAAAATGTGATAAGTTAAATTTTTTATTATTATTTTATATGGCGATTGAAATATATTCATCAATTGCACTGCATGTCTGTGTGCATATACCAATCCATGTCAGACATATATGTAAATTTCAATCATTTATTTTATTTTTGTATGACGATCCAAATATGTCCATAAATTATACCGCATGTCTGGGTGTAGATATATGTTTTGATTTTATGTTAATCAAAATCAGAAGGCTTAATTCATATGTGTATTTCTGTATTCTGCTGATCTTAATGTTTTTTTTTTTTTTAGTTATTAAAATTATTCCAGTGAACCTAATTCTAGATAGTTTAGAATATTATAAATTGCATCATCTCTTGTTCACAATAATAGTTATAGAGCTGTAAGCTAGATTTGTGGATAAGTCTATTATATGAAAAGGATGTATATGTCTTTGGACATCCAGTTGATGATATATAATTACCCTGGATTGGTGCAAAGAGAATATTCTTTAAAGTCCTTGCACTACATTTTATTTAGCTTAGTCTCTATTAGTCATTAAGTTCATAGTTGGCGAGTACATTGATGGTACTAAGTGGCCAGAGCATTGATGGTGATCACCATGTTTTAATATCCTAGCATTATTGTTTTGGTTATGATATATTTCACTGATGGATGAGCATTTAGTTTGCGCCTCCAAAATGCTGGCAATGGCTAAATAGTTAGCCTGGTCTACGGTAGACCCATTTCAAATTCATTCACCAGATTGACTATAAATTTATTTTGATTGTTGATCATTCATGATGATGGATGGTTGTTACTTATTTTTAATGCTGATGAATTTATAATTAATTAGTAACTAGTGAGTTAACTCTCTTGACCTGCCTTAGATCTCTCATGCTCATTACTTTATATTCATTAGTATACTATTATTTTTATCATTATTTTATATTAAATATAGGTAGATAATTTTATATTTATTTTGAAATGGGGCTGCTGATTTGCCATCACCTCAGGTTCAACCCCAAAAATGGTGGTAGCATTATAAATATCACCCACCTTGTGAGACTTCTTTCCATACTGTTACAAACTAATACCCAATTGTGGGACATTGTAACTGCTGCTTCTTGTGTATTAAACCCCTCATTTTATGTTAGCAATTTTAAGTGTTAACATCTGTGGTAAATAATTTTAATGATTCATAATACCATTTTCGTATATCTAAATCCAGTCAAGCAAGTAGAAGCTTCTGGTGTAAGTTGGTTTTAAATTTGCATGTTTTATAGAAAAACTTAGCAGCCACTATACTAATATATAACCTTTAATAAATTTGTAGTATATTATATGACCTAATTGTTGTTATGCTCAACAGTATATGTTTTGGCCACAGTCTAAACTTGTGAATTTTGTTCTTGACGTTCAATAAAATATATTTAAAAATTAAATAATAATAACTGATTTCACATTTTAAAAATCCACAGGTTAAGTGAAATTTGTTCTTGGTATTTAATAAAATATATTTAACAATTATATAGTAATAACTGATTTTTGATCCATAAGTTTTACAACTATAGTAAATTAACATTCATTTCTAATGATTCAGGATACCATTTTGGTATATCTAAATCCAATAACATAGCTCCTCATGAGAATTGGCTTCTAATATTATTATAATAGGATTTAGTACAAGTCTATAATAGGTTTAATATCAATGAAAGTTTTAAAAAACAGTAATTTTTTTTTTTGTGTTAATACAAATAATTTGAAAAATAGTAGCTTTTTTCTTTTATATCATCAGGTGAAGGCAGCTTTTTTTTTTTAGTTGCCAATAATATTATGTTTGTAATAAATGAACTTGTGTATTTTTAAAGTTCAGAATTATATTTTAGTATGTCAATATCTATTCATCAGAATTATCTTTTAATTTGCAAGTTTTATAGAAAAACTTGATACTATAGTAATATATAAATTTATAATTGACCATTATTAGTCTGCATTACAGTGACATGTTTATTTCATGTTTAAAGAAATTTATTTAAACTTTATTGTATCAATATTTCATACTCTGTAGTCAAGTTGCAAGCTTTAAGGGTCCATATATATTCAGTGAACCATTAGTAGGAATGGATTTCCATTCTTGCTATTAAAAGGTGCAGCAGTGAGAAATTGATTACTATATTTACTGTGAATGTTTAGGTGGTTACTGGTTAGTATCTAATATATAAACTTATAGTAGTATTACATATGATCATTATAATTCTCAACAACACTATGAGCTTTCTTGCACAGTCTACATTTGTGAATTTTATTCTTCACATTTGATAAAGTATATTTAAAAATTAAATAATAGTAACTGATTTCTCATTTTAAAAATCCAGACGATAAGTCAGCTTTTGATTTTAATGATCAATAAGTGTTACATCTGTGGTAAATTAACTTTCGCCTTTTATGGATTCAGGATACCGTTTTGGTATACCTAAATCCAATAAAGCGGGAAGGAACTGCTCATGAGAGTTGGCTTTTAATATTATTGTAAAAGTCTTAGTAAGAGGGGTTAACAGATTTAGTGTGAATGATAGTTAAAAAAAAAAGTACATCTATTTTGTATTAGCATAAATAAATTGAATAATAATTATTTTTTTGTACATATATCCACAAGTTAAGACAATTTTTAATTATCAATAAATGCTATGCCTATGATAAGTGAACCTGTGTCTTGAAGATTCAGAATACTGAGGTTGTGTATTTAAATCTAGAAAAACCAAAAGAAGCTTCTCATGACTGTTCACTATTAATTTGCAAATTTTATAGAGCTTGGCATGTGCTATACTAATGTATAAACTTTAATAATTTTTTATTATATGATGTAATAGTTATAATTCTTAAAAATGTTTTCTTCCATAATCTAAACTTGTGAATTTTATCTTTGACATTCAATAAAATATATTTAAATATTAAATAATAGTAACTGATTTTTTATTTAAAAAATCTACAGGTTATCAGCTTTTGATTTTATAAATGAATAAGTGTTAGATCTATGTTAAATTAACATTCACAATTTTAATGATTTATGATACCATTTTGATATATCTAAATCCAATCAAGCAAGAAGAAGCTTCTTGTATGAGTTGGTTTTTAATTTGCATGTTTTTTAGGAAAACTTATCAGACACTATACTAAATTATAAACTTTAATAAATTTGTAGTATATAATGTAATTGTTGTAATTCTCAACAGTATATGTTTCTGCTACAGTCTAAACTTGTGAATTTTATTCTTGAGGTTTAATAAAATGTATTTAATAATTAAATAATAGTAACTGATTTTCATATTTTAAAAATCTACAGGTTAACCGAATTTTGTTCTTGGTATTTAAGAAAATATATTTAACTATTTAAATAATAATAACTGATTGTTCACTTTAAAAATTCATATGTTAAGTCAGTTTTTAATTTTAATGATCCATAAGCTTTACATCAGTGGTCTTCAACCTTTTCACACCTGCGGACTGGTAAAAATAAGGACAAGGTTTCGCGGACCCGCAGAAGTCTATAGATAAAAAGATGTAAACTGCTTAGCATAATTGTTATAACTGATCAAAACAACAATATTAAATATAAAAATGGAGTTATATATATATGGAGTTTGTATAATAAAAAACTTTTTTAAAATTTTTTTTAGAAAAATAATCAAAAATTTAATTCTACCCCCCCCCCCCCCCATAAATATCTGTGATAACTAGAAAACTAAATTAATTTATGTATGATTGATTAGATTTTGTTTTTGTTCTGTTTCTTTTTTTTTTAATTGGGTAAAAATGAGATGAAAAAATAAATAAAAATTATTTATATTAATTAAAAGTTTAAACTCTTATTCCACCACGGCCTGGCACTGGTCCGCGGACCAAGAGTTGAAGACCACTGCTTTACATGATATGGTAAATTAACTTTTATTTTGAATTATTCAGGATATCATTTTGGTATATCTAAATACAATAAAGGAGCACCTCATGAGAATTGTCTTTTAATATTATTATAATAGTCGTAGTATTAGAGATTAATAGGTTTAATGTGAATGGAAGTTGTACAAAAAAAGGTAATTTTTTTGTTTTGTATTAGTGCACACATAAATTGAATAATAATAGCTTTTTTTTTTCTACCCTCAGGTCAAGACAGTTTTTTTATTTTTAATTATCAAGAAACATATTTACAATAAATGAACTTGTGTATTTTCAAGATTCAGAATATTGTTTTAGTATGCCAGGATCTATTCATGAGAATTATATTTTAATTTGCAAGTTTTATAGAAAAACTTGATGCTATATTAATATATAATTTTATAGTAGTACTATGAGCTTTCTTGCAGTCTAAATTTGTGAATTTTATTCTTGATATTTGATAAAGTATATTTAAAAATTAAATAATAGTAACCGATTTTTCATTTTAATTAAAAATCCACATGGTAAGTCAGCTTTTGATTTTAATGATCAATAAGTGTTGCATTTGGTAAATTAACTTTCGCCTTTTATGGATTCAGGATACCATTTTGGTATATCTAAATCCAGTAAAGCGAAAAGGATCTCATGGGAGTTGGCTTTTAATATTATTGTAAAAGTCTTAGTAAGAGGGGTTAACAGATTTAGTGTGAATGATAGTGTAAATAAATTGAATAATAATTTTTTTTTATATATTCACAAATTAAGATAATTTTTAATTATCAATAAATGTTATGTCTGTGATTAATGAACTTGTGTCTTAAAAATTCAGAATACTGATATGATATATTTAAACCTAGAAAATACCAGAAGCTTCTGACTTGATTTTTAATTCACAAATTTTGGCAAGTGCTATAATAATGTATAAATTTTAATAAAATATATGATGTAATGGTTATAATTCTTAAAAATGTTTTCTTCCACAATCTAAACTTGTGAATTTTATTTTTGACACTCAATAAAATATTTTTAAAACTTAAGTCAGCTTATGATTTTAAAGGTCAATAAATTGTAATGGTATGGATTTCATGGAATACAACAACTTAGTAGTGTGTGTGCACAAATATATATATAAAGTTGAAAGGAAAAATAGAAATACAAATATTTTTGTATTTTCTACATTTTACTGGAGTAATAGTGAGGGATGAAATAATTTTGAATTTTAAAATTTTATTATGAAATAAACATTTAAAAAAGTTTAAATAAATATTTTTATTGAATTCTGATTTTGAAATTAAAACAAGCATGTTTTTTGTTAAAATAGATCTACTGATAATTGTAAAAATTCTCATATCTATTTTAGAAATCTGTTTTTAAAATTAAAACTTGTATAACATTTTTGGTAAAAAGTCTACTATCTATATTAGAAATCTTTTCTTTAAGTTAATCTTATAGATTATACTGATAAAATTCCAAAGTTGCTTCTTTTAAAAAAAGATGAAAGTAGATTTAAAAAAATTGATAAAGAGCAAAAAACATTCTTGAGTTAATGAATTTTTTTTCACCTGACCCTATCTATAAAAAAGGTGGATAAATAGATTAGAAGTAGTTGGTTAGTTGGTCTCCAGCATTATACAAGGCTACCCTGAAAATGTAATAAAAGGCAGTGAAGACAGCTTTTCATTTTAATTTGCAAGTTGTATAAAAAAAACTTCATGCTATATTAATATATAATATATAAAGTTATTGCAGTATTATATTAGATGATGTGATCATTATAATTTTCAACAACACTATATGAGCTTTCTTGCAGTCTAAATTTGTGAATTTTATTCATAACATTTGATCAAGTTTATTTAAAAATTCAATAATAGTAATTGATTTCTCATTTTAAAAATCCACATGATAAGGCAGCCTTTCATTTTAATGATCAATAAGTGTTACATGTGTATTAAATTAAGTTTCGTTTTTCACAGACAGGATACCGTTTTGGTATATCTAAATCCAGTAAAGTGAAAAGGAGCTCCTCATGAGAGTTGGCTTTTAATATTATTGTAAAAGTCTTAGTACGAGTGGTTAATAGATCTAGAGTGAACAAAACTGAAGAGTTAATTTTGTATTAATATAAATATATTCAAAAGTTAAGTAGTAGTAATAGATTTTTTTTTTTAAGTCCGCACTTTAAGTTAACTTAATTTTGATGATCATTATGATTAAATGAATAGTAAATCATGTTCTGTCTTGAAGCATTCACAAGTCTATTGTCAAGAATTTTAAATGTTATAAATGCCTTATTGTGAAGTCAGACATATTTAATGAAAGTAAAAAAAATATATATATATATTTTTCTATTGAGGTAAAAATTATTGGGATAATGTTATTAATATTTTGTCTATAGGTTGGTGATGGTACTACCAGTGTTGTCTTATTAGCTGGAGAATTTTTAAAGCAGTGTAAGCCATTTGTTGATGAAGGGGTACATCCTCAAGTTATTATCCGAAGTTTTAGAAAAGCGGCTCAACTTGTAAGTATATATACTATAATAGCTAGTAGATCAGTTTAATTAATCTACATTATTATGTGAAATAAATTTAGATAGCCCTCAATCATTTTCATGAGTTGAATCTCTGAAAAACACATGATAAATAAATTTGTAATGTGTGAATATCAAATTTTCACAATAATAATGTTAATGTCATTACCACTGAAGTACGATAAAACATGATGTTTATTTTTATGTATTATAGCATATGTATTTTAAAAGAATATAGTATATATTATATGTATGTAGTGTAAAAGTTTATGGATAGAATTCTAAAAGAGGGGGGAAATTAGTTAAAAAACTTCCGGTAGCAGTTTTGGTAGAATCAGGTAATAAAAATTATATTAGCATTAGCTTTGTATTTGCTGTGTGAGTTCTGGTACTGTTAAAGCACTCTATTGTTAACTTCCATATGAAGTCAAAGGAGTAAATCCATGTATGAAAAAATGAAACCTTGGAAAAGAATCCTGTTTACAGCAAGTTTTTTTAAAATCTGCTTTCAATTGACCTAGAAAATGTAAAATTGTCATGACACCAGACATAGTAGCTGAAAGCAAATGATTTAAATCACCGTAAGTAAGTTTAAGCTTAAGTGTACGGAAACAAATATATAAACCTTCATTGTCAATACAGAAATCTGCTTTCATTTGACCTAGAAAATGTAAACTTGTTGTGACACCAGACATAGTAGCTGAAACCAGATGATTTAAATCACCATAAGTAGGTGTAAGTTTAAGTGTACGGATACAAATATATAAACCTTCATTGTCAATACAGAAAGTTTCATCTGTATTGTTAACTAATTGAAACATCACTGCTATTAAGAAAATAAGGCTTTAATTGGAGTAGAATTGATACATCGATGTTAGATAAATATCTTAAAACACACAAGAGCAAGTTCATTATACGAAACAAAAAGTACATTAAACAGTTTATCAATTAGAGACAAAGCTATTTTTAATACCAACTATAAGAACAAGAATGAAATAGTGATCTTTGACCAAATTTGCCTTTATTCAGTAATCAAGTTTTATTTTTTTTCATCCTTGTTTTATCTTTTAGTTTTGTAAAAAGAAAATCCAGTCTGAATGGATTAGGAAAAGAAGTCATTCAAATTTCAACTCATAGTCCAATGAAGCTTTTTTTAAACAGGAAAACTTTCCAAATGAAATTTTAAATTTTTTGAAAAACCACAAAGCGAAAAAATAATCATGCTTTTTGAATTCACTTGTGAATTGGAAAGAAAACATCTTAATGAATTAGCATGAGGCAGAGATTGTAAGATTTAGAGAGGCACTTCAAAACTTGAGAATGACTGGATGCAAACTTTCAAAATTTATAATTTTTTTTTTTATTTATTTACTTTGGGTAAGAGATGGTGTATAATTGAAATAACAGATACAGTGGTTTCATTGTATAAATATTTGTTAAAAGAATGATTAATAAATATTGTTGTTATATATGATCTATGTTGCATTTTATAATCTGCATGTGGCTGGTGCTTTAGCAATAATAGATTAAACCATAAGAATTTAAATGTACATTGTGTCTTTTATTTGTCAAAAAAAAATAAAATTGCATAATCATGAACAAAAAAAAAAAAACATCACAACTTAAATAGTGAGAAATATACAAATAGTAAGTTTTTTTATTAGGGAATTTCAAAATGAAGAACTGACTTTTTTAAGGATTGATTAATTTTTTACTTTACCATTGGAAAAACAATTTTTCAACGACAGTAAAATATGGTCTTCATTAAAGGTGTTTTCTTTATTTGGAGGGGGGGGGGAATAGATTAAATTAATAAGGAAAAATTATGTTTAACTGTTAGTCTTCAATTTTAATGTGATCTTTGGAAACACATTTTTAAACATTTGCTCGTTATGGTGGTATTTTTTATTGTTTTGCAATTATTATTTTTTGAACTAATATATAAATGCCTTTAATTTTTTTATTAGTTAACCTTTTTTAGTTTACATATTTATTACTATAGGTGCTATATTATTTTTTTGTTTACTTCATTGGAGATACAATTTTCGCAATAACAATAAGTTTGCATGGTTAAAAATATATATTTCATAAAGTTAACATTTTACCAAACAATATAATTGAAAAAAAAATAGAATAATTGCAAAATAAAATAAATAATATTTTTAATTTTTTCTTAAATTGTTAATTTTGTTCTGCACTCACCATGTTTCCCTGAAAATAAGACCTAACCAGAAAATAAACCTCATGATTTTTCAGGATGCTTTTAATATAAGCCCTAGTTAAGCCAGTATGACAGCTTTTGTTTGTTTGTTGAAACACATAATGGATATATTGGATTATAAAGTAATAAATGTATAAATAACAATACTATTGACATTAATGCTTTAAATAAATGATAATGTAATTATATGGTTCTTTTGTATTATTCTGTCATTCATTTTTAATAAACATAATTTACCTGTATAGAGAAACAAGTTACCTGCAAGCCAATATATTAAACAATTTGTGATTTCATTTATGTATTTTTTGGTATTTATATTTAATGTTTAGATTTAGAATGCCCGATTTACTTTTACAGTTTCAGCATGGTAGCTTTTAAATATTCAAGATAAAAGAAAATTAGTTTGTATTAAAATAATGGAATTGATTTTAATAATCAAAGTTTAGCTTAAATTAAATCATTCTTTCTGCTAAAGGAAAGTTGGTACTAATTATGTAGCCGTGCTTTGCCGCTTGATGGCGTTGTTGCCAGTCAAAAACTACTATGCAACATTACCGGGTCTCAATTTCTATTTTGTGATTTTTAAAAACAACTTTTAACTTTTTTTTTTTTGTCTTTTGTATTACTTTTTTTTTTTCTACCATGGACAACATAAAAACAAAAACTTTTCAGTTTTAACAAAAAACTTCTTGCACTGCTTTTTTTTTCTGCGGCAATTTTTTTATTGGCTTTATTTGTATTACGCAATTTCTATTTTGAGATTTTTAAAAACTTTTAACTTTTTTTTTTTTGTCTTTGCATTATCTTTTTTTTTCTACCGTGGACAACATAAAAATACAAAAAACTTTTTACTTTAAAAAAAAAACGGTAGTTGTTGGTTTGACATCTATGCTGCTGATGGCGTTTTTTGCTTGAAAAAATATAACTTATGAACATTCCCAGGCCTTTTTTTTAAATTTGAATTCCTTGTTTTTTTTCACTTTTTTTTTTTTATTCACAAATAAATTAAACACAAATTTTATTTTATTTTTTTGTAAACATTTTTATTAACATCAACAAAATAAATAAATATAAAATAAAATCAACATATTGTAAAATTTCTATAACATTTGTGCTTTGGCTTGCGACTTTTTTAAAAAAGTAACTTCAACAAAATGATGAAGTTACAGTGTTTTATACACAGTTAAATAACAAACAAATTCAAAACTTAGTAGGCTTTTTTTTGTCTTGCCGCTTTTTTTTAAAAAACAACATCAACAAAATGATGAAGTAACACTGTTTTAAACACAAATAAATCACACAAACAAAGTCAAAACTTAGTAGGCTTTTTTTTTTAAAAAACATAAACTTAGTAGACTTTTTTTAAAAAGTTATTATGACACTTTTTTAGTTTTAAAAATAGTATTTTTTTTACCATTTTAAAACAAACTTCAAAGTTATTAAGCTTTTTTTTTTTTTTTTTAGTTACACAAATGAATGACACCAACAAACTTTAAACTTAGTAAGCTTTTTTTTGGAATGCCGCTTTTTTTAAAAACAACTATCAGCAAGTTCAAAGTTATTAGGTTTTTTTTTTTTTTTTGGTTACAAAAATAAATAACACAAACTTTAAACTTAGTGGGTTTTTTTTTTGGATTACCACTTTTTTTATAAACTAACATTAACAAAAATAAAGCTTATTACGTTTTTTTTTTTTTCTATAAAGATAAACAAATTGATAAAGGATTAAAAATAACATTGTCTAAGTTTAATAACATTTTTTTAAAAAAATAACTTTTTTGTAGGCTTTCTTTTACTTGCTGATTTATTTAAAAACTAACGTCGACAAAAATAAAACTTGTTACGATTTTTTTTGCTATAAAGATAAACTACTTTTAAAAGGATTAAAAATAACATTGACTAAGTTTAAAACTCATTTTTAATAAAATAACAACAAATATTAAAATTATGATAAATAAATTTTCCAACTTTTAGTTTCATTAACCAAAACTTCAAAAAATTGTAAAAATAACTTTCTTCTATTTACCAAAAACAACGTAAAAGATTTTTAAAATAAACATTTTTTTAAATAATATGAACAAATTAAATAATTAAAGATGCCTATTGTATGTTGATGTGCTGTGACAAAGACATCTCTGCAAGTATGGCCAGGAAAACATCTTCATCTTTGTGGAGACGACGCCAAATAAATTCGTCCATGTAGTTTGACAGATATATCCTGTGAGTTCCCCGTTGTTTCCGATTGCGAGACTTTAGCAGGCCCCAAAGATGCTCAATGTTTTGGGTGTGAGTTGTAAGTATGGTTTACTGTCAGATGGTGGAACCCAGCCACCTCAAGATCAACAGTCAGAGAAGATAGTTGATCCAGATTTGATGTTATCTTTCACAGCCTTTAAAAGAGTGGACGCAGATCTGCAAGGAATGCATGTTTGAAAACATTCGCGCGTCTCTCGGAACACACCCCCAAAAATCTATTGTTGAGGGAGTACTCTTCCCTGGTGGTTCTTTCTCCAGCTAAAGAGAGTTTCATCAACCTCAACTATCAATCCAGGCCCGCTGATTTGAAAGCATGGTCGAGATGACAAACTCTCAGAGCACAGCTCACACAGTCCATTGGTCCAATGCGAAACGGCATTTTTCCATAGGCCCAATTCTGTCTGGACAGCTTCGACAGTTAGTTGTTCACGGCTCTAGTAATATATTAGACGTATAGCTTTAACCAACGGTATTCTGGAGCCATCAAATCAAGTGAGATTTCTAATAGATACCATTCTAATGCATGAATGAGACGAACATCTAAACTGACATGTACTTTTTTTGATCATAAATTTCATTGAGGCTCCACATTCGCATTTCTTTGAATGTGGAAGCACATTCTTGTTTTGCAAAAAGACTATGGCATCACATTCTGTTGTCGATAAATCATACAATCGAACAACATCTCTTTTCCTGCGCCATTATTATTTTCTCTTGTAGATTATCGAGTAAATGCTATTTGATGTGTTAACTATTTACGAGTATGTTCAGACATACCCTTTGACAATGTTTTGCACATTAAAATTTCACTACATATTTAATCTCGTAATTTCAATAAATCTAAAAAACATTAAAAATAACATTTGATTATTTTAATTAAACACACCCTCACACTATACTGTAAAAAAGTGTGCGATTTAGCATAAATAATTTATTGCAATGCGACAGAGCGGTCTGCATTTTGTATTACAACAGAATTGTTGAATTACACGTCAACTTGGCTGCAAAATATACTGTCGGTCGTGTAAACAGTATTTTTATGCATTTAAGTACATAAATCACGCAGCGTGGATATCTGTACTGGTTGTTTTTTTTCTTTTATTGATCAAATGGGAAGCTTTTTCCGGCATAATTTTGGCTCAATAATATGAACCTTTGCAAACACAATTCAATCTTTTTTTACAAACAATACCAAATAACTTCATCAGCTGAGAACATTTTCTTTTGATAAATAAACCTGCTTTTCTTATTTTCCCAACGCTAAAAAACAAATTACAACTTCAAAGCCAAAATAGAATGTCCAGCAATCTACATTGACTCCATTGTTATGGGGACAGCCATCTCAGATAGGATGCACAGGAACAGATCTTTGTTTTTGTTCAGCTGGGTTGCCACATAAACTCTGACAGGTAGTTGTCCTGCAATTTCCTGCGAGTTCCGTGCTGTTTACAGTTACGACACTTCAGAAGACCCCAAAGTTCAACATTCTAGCTGTGAGCGCCTGTTCTTGGATCCACAAAGTTGTAGCGGTGGTTCACAGTAAGGTGGTGAAAACATGCAACCTCAAGCTCCACAGTCTTGTAACCCCACCAACAGTCTGAGAAGTTGGTGGATCCTGGCTTTATGTTGGCTATCAGGGCTTCAGCAGGGTAGCAGCAGAGCGTGAGGTAACGGCGGTAATGAAGCATTCTCCGTGTTGCGACACATGCCCCAAACACCCACTGCTGAAGAAATATCCTGCCCTGGTAGTTCTTTCAGTCTTTTCTACTTCCACTACGAACTTGGCCTCCTGATTTGATGGCAGAATCTAGAGGACAGACTCGTGGCAGAGTTTTCTCAGACTGACCAGTGGTCCATTCGACTTTTTTTCTGGCTAATGCCAGTTCTGAACCGATGTCTTTCACTGTCATCTGCTCATGGCTCCAGAAATAGACTAGCCGCAGGGCTGTTAACAACAGTATTCTGATGCCTTTAAACTAATTGCTGTTGCAATTGGAAGATTTGTTTACAACAGTACAAATTCATGTCTTGTCCGCACTCACAATGCTTCGATTGTGGTAGTATGTGGTAACGTCGAAAGAATGCCACAGCCTCTGCTTCTGTTGTCGGCAACTGTGCAAAACTCAGTCTTTCAGTGGCCATTTTATTATTATTGCGGTATTTCATGTGGAAACTAGACTTTCCATGCAAACTTGAAAGATTTGTCTTGTTAAGTCTCCTTGGCAATGTTTTGCGCATTACACTTTGGGTAAGGAAAGGTGGGGCCGGTTGGACAATTCTTAGTGAGTCAGACTGTGTGATTTAAGTAGAAATGAAATTACTCTGCTATGGAGATTTCAAAAGTTGTGGCCATTTGAAATCCAGCCACCGTCAGATGATACGGTAGCCTTCTGTGAATTGTGCCAATTCGCATAAAGTGTTGCAAAGCACAAAACAGGTCGTAATATTTCTGTGCAATGCCATCAAGCAGCCTGCAATGGCTAAGATAAACAGAACTGTTTTCTTAGCTGTAAGTCAGGCTGTGTAAACTGCATTTGTAGGTGTTCTTGGCTAGAGAGAATGCCATCAAATGGTATGTAAATAATACCGGAAAATGTTCAAAAAGAATATCCAAGCAGAGCTATTACAAGTAATTTGGAAAATGTTTACACTTGTTGTGTTATATAATCAATGTCATGTGTTGCAATGGATGTACTTAATATTCACCTGTGTAATATAGAAACATTTTTATGAATTTTTGTGCTCTATTTTTTTGTTGCTTTTATGCGAACAAACCATTTTTAACTAATCATTTTTCTTCCCATTTCTATCTCACAAGACTTCACTTAACACTTGATTTAATGATAAATATTTTGATCCCCAGATAAGATGAGTGCAAAAAGAAAGAGCTATTGTGGCAAAGTACAAAAGAGGAATTATGCGGGGCTCCTGGAAAATAATTTTACAGCTTTCTGTAAAGAGAAATTCTTGATTGCATGTACATTTTTATATTTGAATGAATGTAAATTTTCGTACACGAAAAAATAAGACATCCTGAAAATAAGGTCTATGGTATCTTAAAGCAAAAATTAATATAAGACATGGTCTTATTTTCATGAAAACATAGGACTTCATATGATGCATCTTTGCATAAAATAAAATTTTTTAACATTTCATATTTAATGGAGGATTCATATATGGAAACACACATTTGGAGTGGGGGATTGTTTTTTTTCTTAACAATATAATTGATCCATTATGTGGAAGTGCAAATATACTTTGGTAACTTCGTATATATACATGCACATCCTATATATTTATATATTTGGACAATTGCTTCTATAAATTTCTGACAAACTTTTAATTTTGTTTTTAATAATATAAGTAATTTTAGTTTTGGGGAGCAAATTTGAAATATATATCAAGACAATTTGATATAATATAAATTATTATTAAGTAGTATAAATGTTAATGCTTATCTTTAAAGTATTTATGAATTTATTTTTGTGTAAATATTTTTTTTTTTTTTCCCCCTATAAACATGTTTTGCTTCTACAAAACCCATAAGAAAAAAGTATTAAATTTGTAGGCATGCAGTTACCCCCATTGCATGATATTATGGAGTACTGTGATAATGCTGCTGTGCTTCACTTTAAATCATTTTTCATGGCTTTCTTTAGCACTATTTTGCCAGATTTACATTCATTGGTTAAAAACTTAAACTAAATTAAGTGTTGATTATTAGTTTAAAAAAAAAATCAGTCTATAATTCAGTGTCTTACACTATAAACAAATCGATGAATGCGTAGAATATTGCTATTTGATGTATTGTTTGATCTTGGGCTTATAAACAAACTTGTAAATTCCTATTGTTGTTAGCAATGAGCAAAAGAAATGTATATTTTCTATAGTTTATTTAAATATTTATGATTATTTTTACAAAATATTTGTATAATAATTATTCAAAAAGAAATATTCATATTTACACTTAGATTTTTAAAAATATATATTTTATTTTAAAAATACATATTAAGATATTTAAAGTAAATATAAAAAGGAAACTACCATTTTTATGGTCAGTCAAACAATATAGTACAAAATTTGTGTGATATTTTAATAATTATAAGTGCAATTTTACAGTTTAGAAGAGAATTTAATGACTTTATGATGACTTCATAATTATTCGTTCATGTTAAAAAAGCAAAATTCAATCAATAAAGGTTTCGTTAATTTTTTTAAATCAGCTTTGCTGTGATTATCTAATAAGAAAAAAATTATTGTTCTCATTACATATTCCACTTTATTATTTTTTTTTTCTAGAATTGGAAAGTTTATGATTTTTTAGAATGTCTTTTGTTTACAAAATTATATTACTAATGAATCAATTACAATATATTGATTCATAATGTTGAATAAAAATGTGGAACTATTAACTCAAATTACCATCAGAAGATTATGGAAAAACATTGAAATGATGTGTCATATGTACATTTTTCCTGTTATTTTAAATATCAGAAAAATAGAATCAAAAAATTGATCAGTACATAAAAGAAAAGATCATTTCTAAAAGAGAAAGCCATAAAATGATGATTTAAGAGAAAATTAAAATAATCAGAATTCATGTTTTGAATATATGGTTAGACCATCAGTTTGCACCATTTAAAAAAAAAATTAAAACATGCACAGATAATGAAAACTTTTCAATTTCAGCAGTTTACATTGTAACATTACGGATGAAATGGAAACTTTAATGTGAATAATCATAGGCAAATGGCAGATGATAGCATCAATAAGGTAGTTGTTGTCAAAATGTTAAGCAATTAATTGAAGAATTTTTTAATAAATCTTCTAGCACAAGTTCTTTTCCTGTAAA
This sequence comes from Epiperipatus broadwayi, assembly GCA_028023455.1. Classification (NCBI taxonomy): domain Eukaryota; kingdom Metazoa; phylum Onychophora; class Udeonychophora; order Euonychophora; family Peripatidae; genus Epiperipatus; species Epiperipatus broadwayi. The sequence continues at coordinate 2,073,343 of JAQFVV010012523.1, read as the reverse complement.
GAATTGGATTGTATACTATTCTAAAGCATGTTAAGACTGCTGGTGCTAATAACACTACTTTGTAAGTTTTTTTACAGTTTAATGTTAGGTTTTTAAAAAATGAATTTTAGTTTTTATTAAAGTCTAACTGCACAGTGTGTACACAATTTTTTTATGTATTTTAATCTTTATATTTTTAACTTTTTCTGCTTAAATAGTGATTTTGCATATAACTTTGGTCCAGACTACAAGCTTGAAAAGTATTACCCCTAACATATATTTCAGTGAAAGCTATAATGAATGACATTTTGGAAACAATTAAATTGTTCTTGAAGATTTCACTATTTTGTTGTGCCAAGTATTGTCAGTTAACATCAAAATTAACCTGTATAATTTTAGTTATAGATTTTTTGTAATGTATATACATTGACTACTTTTTACAGACTTTAATGCTATATGCATAACTATTTGGCAACCAAGTGATGCAAATGACACAGATTGAACCATGAATGCATCTTCCCTAGTACAATAGTTGCATGTATATTAGCATGAATGTTTTATATTGTGATAAAGAGCAAATCTGATAAAATAGGGAGGATTGGTTTATCATCTTGTCTATTTATAAGATTGAAGTATATTGCTATTAAATGTTGGACAAAAGAGAATTCAGTACATTAAGCAAATATGCAGAATCTGACTGAACTTATATAAATCAGCTGCATTATTGAGATAAGCTAGTGAAATAATCTATTTATTCAAAGTTCAGCAAGGAATCTTAAAAACTATGCTTATTCCTAAACCATGGAACAGCTTAATTATCATTTTCTATTTGAATTGTCTGCTACATGTCCTCACACATCTTTTATCTGTGAAACTATGTCAATATTTATCCATTTTGTTTACAGATTAATCAACCTTTTGATTATCATTGACATATACTAATTATGTACATATAAGATAGAAGCATTAAAAAGTTGAAAATCTCCAAAGTAAATAGTAATAAAACGCCAGATAAATAACAAAAATAAATAAATTATTATTATAATTTAATTTATGTTATTGGATTAGCATTTTATTATTTCACAATTTCAATTTTCTATTTATATATGTATACTCACATTCATATTTATCCTAGTTTTATTTTGAAAATTAATAAATAAAATCTTAATATTAAAATTATAATAAAATATGAAAATTTGCATAGTTTCTGCTTGAAGCATTTCAATTTTATTATTTATATTACAAAAAAAAAAAACTTGATCATCATATGCAAAATAGATATTTTTATATTTTTTTCAAAGTTGTTTTATTTTGCATGTTTATAATTCTTAGTCATTTTCTGCAGTAAAGCATTATCATCAATTTAATCCTAAAACAAGAAAATATTGATTTTTCTAAAAATCAATTTGCTTAATTAAGTCATAGTTTTTAAAGATATTTTAAGAAATTCCACTAAAAGTAAAAAAAAATTTTAATAGTGGAAATTGATTTAGGTAATGAAGAAATCAAACAGATAACAATACATTCAATCTTCAACTAACCATTGCATTTTATAAGCTAATTTCATTAATAAATTGCCCTGATTTTTAAAAAATTTCATTGCTCACTTTTGCATAATTAAGGTTTCATAGTTATGCATTTAATATTGTCCAACATCTCATAATTCATTCACTTGATTCTTGTACAGAAGATTGTTTGTGAATTGGTTCATATATATTGACCATATGCATGTGCCCCAGAAGATTGATATTATAGATTCTGTTAAATTTCGTCTCTATTACCTTACTATGGTATCTATGCAATTAAATTCTGTTTTTAATGTTGAAATGTAATTCAAAGTAGAAAACAAAATTTAAGCCATGGTTGATGACTAGCTTTAATTGTTGAAATGTTAATTCTCTTATCTAGGCAGATTATATTCTTATCATTGACTAGATATTATATTTCCCTTTCGTTTCTTCTCCGTTTTCGTAGTCATTTTAGCAATAATTTTTACTTTTTTATTCTCTTCAACTTTTTACAGTTATAGAATATTAGTAGTGTGATAGACTAGATCTGAAGATATCATGATTTCACAAACAATCATTTGATTATTTTTTTATATTTTTAAGTATCTTCTTTTGACATTAGTACATAGTTTAGTGTATTCTTCAGATTTCACTTGAACTACTTCACTAATAAATTTGATCTTTTTTTATTATTATTATTCAGTTTGTGAAAGACCAGTTCTTTCAACAATTTCACATACATCTTCATGTCAACAATGACTATGATATCAAGATTCTTATAGTCACTTTCTCTATTAAATGAGTTTTGAATTAATATGTCTATTTTATATCTATCCACAACCGAAAGCTTTCATTATGTGAATTTATATTTTATAATTTCTGAACCATATGTTCATTATGTCTATGAATGTGTAGAATAAGTATTTAATAAAACTGCTTGTCTTTATGAGGGTATTAAAAATACAGAAAATATTATTATGTGAGGATTCAATGCAGTATGAAATAAAACCCTTTTTGTTCCAAACATGTTAGAAAATCTTTGCTGAAAAATCATAAAAACATTTTAAAAAGTCAGTATATATATTTCTTGATGATATCTTATGATAATTTTGATTGCTTATTACTCTATTTTGCTTCTTCCACATAAGTACTATTTATAAATATTTAAATAGTGAAAATAAAATTTTTATTATTTTATTAAATCCACATTAAAATTTAAAGTATTGAATCAACTTTTATTTCCTTCTCATTTTAATTTTAATAATATCAGATTGATTTAATAATTATCTCCTTTTTCCCCTGGTTTTTGTAAGGCATTTTTTAAACAGATATTAAAAAAGTACTTTAATTTTTATTTTTTTAGAATGCATATTATTTTAAATGACAATATTTTGAAATAATGGAATCTTATATGATTATATAAAACCATATACCTATATATACATATGTTTTTTTTTTTTTTTTTGATTAGTCTGTAGAGAAAATTCAACAAATAGCAGTAAAAATTCCAAAGAATGACCCTATGTAAGTATTGCTAAAGTGCATCAGATGTATGTTTTTATATAATAGGTTATTTATAGTAAAAATGTTAAAAATGAGATAGATTTAAAATGAAATGTTTTTTTATTACTGCTCATCAAGAATCATTTAGTTTTGTAATTTAATTCTGCTCTTTATAGAAAATATTCTAGTCCTGTAATTTTAAATTTTTACTACTTCGACTATCAAGAGATTAAAAAGTTCAATAAACTGAGAGAAACATTTTATTATATATAAAACTATTTATTTAGTGTTTATTCATCATAAATGATTTGTATATTTTCATCATCTGATGTTTGGATGGAATAATTCTTCAGGGAGACCATATGTAATGAAAATTTACTTATTTTCACAGATGTTTAGATATTATCAATCTTCATACAAACCGGTAGAAAAATAATAATCCATAAAAAACTTGAAAACTTGGCATAATTATTGAAACATCTACTATGCAAAAGAACTGTTTCTCTGTTTAATGAAACCTATATTATGATATTTGTTGTCCTTCACACTAATATTTAACTGTATATTATTTTTTAATGACCTGTATATATACAAATAAAATGTTCATTAATTAAAAACTATTTGTAATAATGATAAAAATAATAAATAAAACAGCAGTTGAGAAGACTTATGGAATTAACCATCTGCTGATTGAAAGACTGTATATAATAGTTAATTACTATTATATTTTTTGTTTTATGTTTATATGTGTCTTATCCTAAATGCATTATTATCAGTCTTAGCTCTCTTTAGCTTTCAAAAAATCAAGACTTCGTTGGCGTAAGATATCCCATACATTATTATATATACATTTTAATAAAATGTAATTTTCTTTGTATATTTGGTGATCATTAGCGCTGATAATAAATTTCTGATTAGATCTATCACATAAACATTTCCAGGAATTTTATTAGTCTTTATTGAAATATCTTTTTAATAGTAGATCTTGATCATTTCAAATTTATAATTGCTAGAATAAATTAAACTTTTTTTAATTTTTTTTGCATAAATTTTTTTGATTGTGCATCTTTTCTTTGACAAAAATTGGCTTTACAAAGTCTCCCTAAAATTCTTTTATTTCAGTGCTTATTTTAATCTTTTTTTTTTTTTTTGTAGAATTATTTCTTCACTATTTATATAATAAATTGTGCTTGTTAGAATATGTAAATCTTTTCAGTTGTCAAATTTTATTTGTTTCATAATTTTGCTCCAGAGAACTTATTTTTGAAATATCACTACTTATTTGGAGTATGTTTTATTTGCTAGCATATATATTAGAATTTTTTTCAAGAAATAAATAAAATCATTAAAATAAAAATGACAATTCTAGTTTAAACATGATATCTAATAGTACAAAATAGATCACTTACCTATGCTCATATGAAAATGTTCTTTTTAATTGATCTTTGCAAATAATTCTCCTATTCTGACATCAAATATATATTAGAATTTTTTTAAAGAAATAAATAAAATCTTCCAATTAAAATGATAATTTGTAGATTAACTTTTTGTCTAGCGATGTGACCATATTGAATATTTAAAAAATTATGTTAAGCTACAAATTTTATCATAACTTAAGTTTGTATTATTCAAAAATGAATGTAATTAAGCTGGAAAAAATATAATCATTGATATTCAAAGTAATAAAAAAAAGGAATAAAAGTTAATATTTCTAATAATTATTTTCGTATTATTTCATAAATTTAAAATTATCATGCATACAGCTTAAACTTATATTTTTGTTAGTAGGTTAGTCGGATTCATCATAAAATTTATAAAAAGTTAGTGTATAATAACATTTATCTAAGGAAAAAGTTAGTGTATAATAACACTTATCTAAGGTAATCCATCACTTGAACATTTCGTAGAATAAAGACATTAGTACCTTTCATTTTTCCTTGGAACCTCTCAAAACGTATTTCCATACAGGGGTCGGCAATGAATATGTCATCCCTAATAACAAGTAGTTAATATTGATCAATAATTAGTATAATTTGAATATTATAATAAAGAATTTCAATACAGTTTGTAATTTATTAAAAAGTACTACTAAAATAGTCACTACATACATAATAAAATAAAATGTGAATGAAATATTAAATTTATTACAGAATTAAAGTTGAAGTACATAAGTTAGTAGTTTAGAGTCAGTGTGATGTCGTATTATTTATACTATCTATATAGGTTTTTCAGGGCTCATTGCTTCATGCTACTATGATCATAAATTTAGTAATAGCTTCATCAACTGCCACCTCTCTGCACTTGATATGCAACTTTGAAATTTACATTGCAGTAGTCTATAATTGGCCTAAGTTTATATCTATACTGTCAAAAATCTTTACTTTTAACATTTGCGTATTTTTATTATTATTAAAATGCAGATAAGACATTATAGAAAAATCTAAATTAAGTCATAATATTTGCAAAATATGTTTATCTTTATCTCATATCACCTAATTCAAATACCGGACCCAACCCCACATCATATCAAAAAATGCAGATAATTCGTGATATAAATTTACACAATCACGAGTTATTTTTTATCAAATATAAATTCAAAAAAAAATTAAAAAATATATAAAAAATAAAATAATAATTAAAAAATATATAAAAATAATTACTTATCATTGAGCCTCGTTGTCTCTTAAATACATCAGTCATAAGTTGTATTTTTTCCGATATAATTTTAACGGCGAATATTCTTCCATTAACTAGCAAAAAAAAATGAGAGAAAGACAAAAACATTCAATTTACTTGACAAAAATTATCATAAAATTGTCAATTTTTATGATACAAAAATAGAACTTAGATTTTCTGAAACATATAAAAAAGAAATCTTTAAGGATGTCCTGCGATTGTGAAGGTTTTGTTGGAAAAGTTAAAAGATAGAAGTTGATTGATAGCCTTAAATAGAAAAATAATTATGAATATTGAATTACAAGAAACAATAGTGCTTGGAGAAGATGGTCTGTTTTTTGTAAGAACCTGCTTTTTCCATATAAGTCTTATTCATGGTGATATACATACAATACTGTTAATCCAATACTATCAATTTGTTCACTTTGGTTAAGGGAATTTTATCAAATTAAATGAACATTTAGAAATAAGTTTACAATATATCTTTATTTCATTCATCTTTTTGATAGCTTCTAATTTCAGCATTTAGATTGTGCTAATTTTATGCTTTAACTAAAGAAAATACAATTTGATAATTGTATATAATACTTAATATGATAATATAGTATTTCTATTTGCACTTCATTCACCTGTTTTTTTTCTTTGATCTTCTAGTTTTATAATTAAATTGTAAGCTTAACACTATCTTTTAAGCTTAGATGGAACTAGATACATAATGAAATAAAATTTATGAATTGCAACACTTAGAATTAAGTCCATTAATACAGAATGTTATATGTATTCTCACAATTTTAGAAAACGATATTATGTAGTGTGTGTGTATGTAAAATGATAGTATGTAGTGTGTATTTTTAAAACGTTCATTTTTTTTAAGCTTCTGGACACACAACCCATGATTTTTTATTTCATGAGGCAGTAAAACTTTATCCCCTTTACAAAAATACATTTGTTGTCATGTGAAAGAATAGTGAATGCAGATATGAGCAATGATGTCCATCTTTATATGCATAATAAAGTTAGCAAGTATTTACTCATACAATGGAATATAGTTTTACAATTACAAAATATGTATAGATTACAGGGTTGTTAAAATTAGTAGATACATTTAATGTTTATAAATGTAGTTATATATATATACTATGTATTAACAAATGCATAAAAAATAATTGGGGAAATGGTAAAATTAAGTATAAACTGAAAAAAAAAAAGTTTTCTCTTACTCGTTCACTTTGGCTGTGAGAGCAAAAAAAAAAAAAAATTCATTTATTTGTATATGACTAAACTCAGTTATTTTAAATTGAGCAGTTATGGTTTTATTTTAATTAAGTAGTTTATGAATTTATTATTATTGTATATGTATGACTGTTAGAAAAGTAAATAAAAAAAATATTACACCACTAAGCATCTCATGATCACCATTTCTTATGCTTGCTCAAGCTATTAATACAGGCAAAACTCTCCATACAGTAGTGCCACTCAGTGCAAGCCAGAGTAATCAATGATTGCAAGAAGGTTTGTGCATAAAATCCTTATCTAGTGCCTAGTCATCCAATATCCCCAGACTAGTTTCTATTTTGTGGCTTTCATCAGTGAGGAACCTTGGATCTGAGAGCACTGCACCTGCACTGAGTGGCATTCTTATATGGAGAGTTTTGCCTGTTTTAAAAAATATTACATTTTAAAACTTTATAATAAGCTTATTTAGGTATTTTTTTTTAAAAAGCACTTGATAATATATTAATAAATTAAGAAAAAATAATTTATAAGAAATGAAAAAAAATATTTCTTGATATTTTAAGATAATAATTTGAAAATAAAGTTAATTATTTTCAAAATATTCAATTGCTATTGAAATTTGGAGATTTGACAAAAAATGAAGGAAAAATCTAGATTATTGTCTGCTATATAAAAATTATAGAGATCAGTTTTTTTTCTTCGTGCTGCTTATGAAAATGATTAGATTCTTATATATTTGTAATGATGGAATAAAATTTTAGTTCGAGTGTTTACCTATTCTTTTCAGAAATATAGCTTACTTCGTGGAACTATAATAATACCCTAATAATATTGAATAACACCTAAATATATCTGCCAATACTGGATTTTATTTGTGGATGCTGTAACACAATTCAATAATTTAATATTATAAAGAAATTTAAAAGTTAATTGGATTACAAGAACTATCATCGAGGAAGAAAAGTGTTTATACATCTTAGACATCTCTGATTTTCATAATGCAAAGTACAAAAAAGGAATTTATTATTCACGAAAAAATATTCAAGGAATCATTTATAAATTTCATTATGAAACTATGAGAATATGTTCATTATGGCTGGAGATCTCATTGATATTATTATCTAAAAATGTTGTCAACAGAAAGCAGAATAAGATATATTCAGTAAGGATTTTTACAATGACTTATTGAATAAGTAATAATGTCAAAAGAAATTTTTTAAAATACTCATTTTCTATAGGTAAAATTAAAATTGGATATTTTTTCATTTTTGTTATATATAAATTCATAGATTTTAAAGTATTTTCTGTCGTGTATATTTCATACCTCATTGGGTTAATTATGTAAATATAAAAGAGTTATATTGTTTATATTCTTATGTATTAAATAAATATATTGTTATAATGAAGTTTGTTTCTCATAACTTTTCTTTATCCGATTTACAAGAATATTATTTTCATATTTCATTACAATAATAGTTTATAAATGTGAATAGGATGATGATCAATAAATAATACTGGATTTATATAAAGACTTCGATTAATGTAAATTCCAGTCTGAATATTATCTGAGGCAAATTTCTAGTAACATTTTTTTGTTATAGTCATTCCCTCATGTACACATTTCCATCTAGATTGAGATAGTTGACATTATTATTTTATCTTTGTGGGTGTTTCCGTTATTGTTTTATCTACTTACAAATTGTTATAAATGTTGTAACAAAACATTTTGTTACGCTCTTAAATTTTACAAGATTGCAACGTACGGTGGCCGTTCGAGGGCGCCACTAAATATTTCCGCCTAGACCGTATTATAAAATTTTTTTATAATAACGGTTAATTTATTTACGAATGGCAATCACCAATCACAAACCTTAAAACTATTTTATTTTTTAACGGACCAAAAGACTACAAAATGAAAGATAATTAATTATAATAACTAAAAAAAAAAAACAGATCGACGCTTAAATATTATTGAAATATTTATTATACCTTTATTCTATTTGTTGGTTATTCCCTGCCCTCGCATTTGTCAAATCAAACCCTCCCGATCCTTTTTCTTTCTAATCAAGACTTAACATGTATTGTTCTCGAAGGACCATGCGCTGTCACTTTACCAATTATACAATACTTTATCAAATATCATGGTATATATCTATGAGTGAACTCAAGGGCGACTTACTATATGAGTGTGTTTGTTAAAAATAAACACACTCAAACCTCCTCTTTCTAATGTTAAATCTTTTACTTGTCCTTAGATCGAGTATACAATTTTTCTTATCCCTATCTATACATTATAAGAACAACAATCATAGAAACTAAAGATAAGTTTAATTAATAGGCCGTAACAAAAAAATTAAATAATAATAAAAAACAACAATATAATGTGGGTTAATTTAAATTAGTAAATACATCTACTTAAAGACTATATCCTCCCCTTTCTATTGCTGAAACTTTGAGATATTTGAAGTGAAGGCTTTTCTTTCTTTTTTTTTTTTTTAAATCTATTATGCAAATGTCTCTTGAAATTACAACAAAAAAAGGATTTACCCTGATCGATCAGTGTAGATCTTGTGTGGGTGGAATATTTCACTATATTCTTCGTGGTTTGTCCGTGTCTTCTTTCAGTCCTTTTTCCTTGGTTAGCTCTCATTGTCCGGCTTTTACAAGGCAGTTCCAGGCGGCAATAGCAAGAGGGTCCCAAAAGGGAAAGTTCTGTTAGCTCTAGCCGTTCAACATTTTCTCCTTGCGCTTTTTAGGTCTTTACTATTCAACAGTCTGAGCCGAATTGAATCTTATAGATTAGATATTGACTTCGGCAGAAATCTTAATTAATTTTTAAACAAAAGGAAAGTCCATAATTATAGTTTTTTTCTTCCAAAGTCTCAGTTCACACCTTTAATATTCTCTTCTTTTATTTCATGTTTTATTTTAAAATTCCAAAGAAACATTCCAATTGATCAGCGTAATAGACAGCATAAAAATACCTTCACTGTCAAAGTTCCAACAATAGAACTAATTGCTTTCTCTTACTTTCTATCTTTAGAATTTTTTTTTTTTTAAAGACTAGACAAACTTTTATCAATAAGCAAGATCTCGATCTAATCTATTTTAACTTCTTAAATCCCCATTTTAAAACTAAGTGTTAATTTATTTATTTTTTTAAATTATGTATTATAAAACGATATTTATATTTTAACAAAATATATATGTGCGTGTTTATTTCTAATAAAATAAGTTTATTACAATGTATATATTTTATTTTTACAAAATCTGTGTGTATATATATATATGTATGATTATGAGCTCAGAAAAACACCAGCTCATTGCACCCTTTCCCAACAAACAAAAAAAAACTTAAAAAAAAAACAAAACTCAATCACGCTGTGGAGGCTTTTCCCATTCTTTCTTAGGACTATATTTACTCTTCCCCGCAGGTTCATTACAATTTCCCCACCTAACTTTAGAATCTTCCCCTTCTTCCGGCTCACTATACTCCATATCGCCTAATATCTCTAGTGCTTCCTCTATTGACAAATGTCTGTTCTCAGGTAACCTACACTGAACCCCCATCGGAAGATTATATCTTATAGTCCTTACAATCTGGAATTGATCCATCGGGTAAGCCTCCAGCGCTCTAAGTTTCGCTACCTGTCGTTGAAAAAACTGGCTATAGGTTTCATTTCTATCCGCTCTATATTTTTCCCGTGATGATTTTATACGTATAGCCTCTTGTTTTTCCACGCTCCAGAAACCTCTCAGCATCATCGTTTTGTATTCTTGGAATGTTTGAGGACTATAGTTCACCGCCTTCCACCATTCTCGAGCAGGACCACTTAAATGGCTCATCGCTATAATGACCTCCTTTTCATTTGACTTATGGAAATAAAAAAAATCATTTAAGCTATCCAAATAGTCGAATGGGTTTTCTTCCCCATTGCCTTTAAATACTCTTATTTGGATAAATTTTGCTAATGCTGGCCTTTCAGATTTAGCTTCTTCCTCTACTTCATTAGGTGTCCTTTCCATTATACTTTGATTCAAATCTCTTACTTTTTTTTTTGACTCTATTCTATTTCCTCTACGGTCTGTTCTTTCCTTTCACTTTCTTTCTTTTCTTCCGTAACCTTATTACATTCGTAACCTGCGCTGACTATATCCCCTTCATCTTTTTTTTCGCCATTTCTCTTTTCTTCTTTCTTTTTTAATTCATTTACATCTTTTCTGAGGTCTTGGTTTATTACTTTCATTTTCTTAATGTCTTCCCTATCTTTGATTACTATTTCTTTTAGCTCAGCGATAGCTTTTAGTATTTCTTCGAACTGGTAATGCTCAGGGTTTTTAAATGTCACCACCGGGCTTTCTATGGTACTTTCGTCTTCACTCATTCTATTTCTTTTTTTTTTATTTCAAACTCAAAACTCTCCCCCACTGGGACACTTAACTCCTCGCCCTAACCACCCGAACCTGCCTTACTCCACTTTTACCCTAATCTCAAGCCGTTTATTTAGTTAACGAGCCCTACACGTTGAGTCACCATTTTCTTTAATTTTACCCGCTCCTACCCTCTGTAACAAAACATTTTGTTACGCTCTTAAATTTTACGAGATTGCAACGTATGGTGGCCGTTCGAGGGTGCCACTAAACATTTCTGCCTAGACCATATTATAAATTTTTTTTATAATAACGGTTAATTTATTTACGAACGGCAATCACCAATTGCAAACCTTAAAATTATTTTTTTAACGGACCAAAAGATTACAAAATGAAAGATAAGAATTAATTATAATAACTAAAAAAAAAAAAACAGATCGCCGCTTAAATATTGTTGAAATATTTATTATACCTTTATTCTATTTGTTGGTTATTCCCTGCCCTCGCATTTGTCAAATCAAACCTTCCCGATCCTTTTTCTTTCTAATCAAGACTTAACATGTATCGTTCTCGAAGGACCATGCGCCATCACTTTACCAATTATACAATATTTTATCAAATATCATGGTATATATCTGAGTGAACTCAAGGGCGACTTACTATAAGAGTGTGTTTGTTAAAAATAAACGCACTCAAACCTCCTTTCTAATGTTAAATCTTTTACTTGACCTTAGATCGAGTATACAATTTTTCTTATCCCTATCTATACATTATAAGAACAACAATCATAGAAACTAAAGGTACGTTTAATTAATAGGCCATAACAAAAAAAATAAATAAAAAAAACACAATATAATGTGGGTTAATTTAAATTAGTAAGTACATCTACTTAAAGACTATATCCCCCCCTTTCTATTGCTGAAACTTTGAGATATTTGAAGTGAAGGCTTTTCTTTCTTTTTTTTTTTTTTTAAAATCTATTACGCAAATGTCTCTTGAAATTACAACAAAAAAAAAAGTATTTACCCTGATCGATCAGTGTAGATCCTGTGTGGGTGGAATATTTCATTATATTCTTCGTGGTTTGTCCATGTCTTCTTTCAATCCTTTCTCCTCAGCTAGCTCTCTATGTCCGGCATTTACAAGGTAGTTCCAGGCGGCAATAGCAAGAGGGTCCCAAAAGGGAAAGTTCTGTTAGCTCTAGCCGTTCAACGTTTTCTTCTTGCGCTTTTTAGGTCTTTACTATTCAAAGTCTGAGCCGAATTGAATCTTATAGATTGGATATTGACTTCGGCAGAAATCTAATTAATTTTTAAACAAAAGGAAAGTCCGTAATTATAGTTTTTTCTTCCAAAGTCTCAGTTCACACCTTTAATATTCTCTTCTTTTATTTTAAAATTCCAAAGATACATTCCAATTGATCAGCGTAATAGATAGCATAAAAATACCTTTACTGTCAAAGTCCCAACAATAGAACTAATTGCTTTCTCTTACTTTCTACCTTTAAGAATTTTTTTTTTTTTTAAAGACTAAACAAAAGACAAACTTTTATCAGCAAGCAAGATCTCGATCTAATCTATTTTAACTTCTTAAATCCCCATTTTAAAACTAGGTGTTAATTTTTTTTTTTTTTAAATTATGTATTATAAAATGATATTTATATTTTAACAAAATATATATGTGCGTGTTTATTTCTAATAAAATAAGTTTATTACAATGTATATATTTTATTTTTATAAAATATGTGTGTATATATATGTATGATTATGAGCTGGCAGAAAAATACCAGCTCAATGTTATATAATTGTGTTGTTTTTTGACTAATAATAAAGTTTTTATTATAGTATATTGGTTAGATCTTTTTTTTTTTATGTTTTAATTACGGCTATACAATCGTAGATTATTAATTTTTAATTAATAATTAATATTTTGTTTTTGTAGTGAACAACGAAATTTATTAGAAAAATGTGCATCCACAAGCATGAGTTCTAAACTCATTGCTTCTCAGAAAGAATTTTTTTCTACAATGGTTGTTGATGCAGTAATGTTATTAGATGAATTACTTCCACTTATGATGATTGGAATTAAAAAAGTTCAAGGAGGGGCTTTAGAAGTAAGTTGTTGGCAATTTTTGTTGAATGACACATTTATTTTAAAGTAATTGTGTTCATGCAATAATTTTTTTTTTTTTTCATTAATACTTTATTATTTTAAATTATATATTACCTTTTTTAAATTATATATTACCTTAGTAAAACCTTATATACTAATTTTATATATACATAATATAAAGAATATCTTAAAAATATCACTTTTTAAAGTGATTGGGTAATTTTTTTGACCAATAACTATTTCTGAAAAAAAAATATGTGTAGCATTTTTTTCATGAAAGAAAAATACTGCAACTATAATGTACAAATATTCTGCACTGATATTTTTTGTTATAATAATTCAGTAGTTAATAATTTGGGAAGTTGATATGATATCCAGTAACAGAAGTAGTAGGCTTAACTTCGATCCAGGAATCTTTCTAACTCTTAAATCTATTATTAGTTCAGGAAAATATTACTTTGATGAATACCTATTAATAATGAATGTATTTGGAGGATTGAAAATAAATATTTGTATTTAAATATATATATATGCTTTTTAATTTTTGAGAAAAGTACTATTTATCCAAAATTTCTTTTTGTTGGGGGAAAGGTGAAAAATACAAACTTTACTTAATTAGTAAACATACTAGATAAGAAATATCTTTATATTTTTTAAAATAGGAAATTATGATTTTTTTTATTCTTGTATCAAATGTATTTATTTCATAAATTTTGCTTTACACTAAAAAGAAATAGCTGTTATGTCACGTATATTTAATAGTTATTTATACAGTTCTGTAATTATATACATAATGAAATCATGGTCTATTGTCTTTCAAAAGATTGATAAAATACACTATGTCTCCTTCATCCACATTATTTGATTCCAAACTTGACATCCATCCAGATTCGCTGGCAGTGAAGAACTGTTTATATATTCTTAATATACGCATATATGTTGCAGACTTTTAAACATATCTATATAACATTATGTATATATCTATGAATATGTTTGCCAATATTAAGAAAAAAAGTAAGTAGAACTTATTTATCTTGTATGAAAATTGATGATGAAATGTAAATGATATAAAGATTACATGACATTAAAATTATAAATGTGATATTATGCACTTTTTTGTATAGTAGCAATTTTTTTTGTGTGTGTTGTTGCCAGCAACAATATTTTCATAAATTAGAAAATTAAAATTTAGTTAATGATGGTAGCAATTCTGCCAATTTTAAGATGCATTGGTACTTGACGTTTTTCTGTCTACCAAACTCTGCAATCCGTATTTTCGATAAATATACAGTTTTGGGGGCATATAATAAAAATGTGCAAAAATTAATTATTATATTTACATTTTATTATTATTTTTGTATGAAGTCAACTTATTAATATACAAATAAAAAAATAGAAACGTAAAGTGTCATATCGTTCCATTAATACAGATTTCAACTTACTCTAAAAAATTTAAAAAAAAAAAGCATCAAACATTTTTATGATATATAAAGACATCAGCATTTACACTATAATATTTATTTTTTATGTATTATTATTGATTCAATTAACAGTTAACACATATTTGATAATAGTAAATATTGTAATTAATTTTTACACAATTTTTAATTTTTTAAAATAACACTAGTGAAAAAAAATATAAATATTAAATATGATATTGTCTATCAGCCATTTTTTTTGTAAAGATTTATTGTATGCCCTGAAACTATGTTTATCAAAAATACAAGCTGCATAGCTTGTAGATAGGAAAACGCTAAAGTACTGAAGCTTTATAGTGTTTTGTTTTTATGTTGATAGTAATTTTTGACTATTTATAATCATTTCTTAATTACAAAAAATAAGTTGTCATTCTTTTCAATAATTATTTGCTAAAGTCTTCTTGTAGAGTGAATGAATACTTTCTGAAACTAGTAATGTCTTTGTACTAGGTAAGCAATTTAGTTATTCTCTTCCCTATCCTTTTACATTTATGTGTTTAAACATATAACATAAATTATTGTTATTCATTTTTCTAATTTAAAATGAATAAGTTACCGAAGAACTTTTATGATTCAAAAATAATTGTCTAATTTCATTTTACTGTTTGTGGGAAAATTTTAATTATGATGATATTTATAATTAGTGATTTTGCAGAACAAAATGCAAAAGAAAAAAGAATAAATTTTGAGAATCTATTTTATACTTTACTCTAAATTTTGAGATTATAAACATAAAAGCCATTATGTTATTAATATGTATTCACCAGCTCATTATTGTTCTCAGCATCTAGAAATGCTTTACTTTAATAGGAATAAATTTCCATCAAAGATATAAATGTACATTAAGGAGAAGAATGGTTTTCTATTTCTAATTAAATATTTCATTTGTATCAGTTTCGATTTTAAGAGCCACAAACTAAGAATGATACTGGACCCAATACTTTACATTACTGTTTATCAGATTATCAGTTTTGTTTAAATCCACAAATTTGATGCATTTTTGTTCTTCATTAAAATTCTTAACTACTTATGTAGATGTAACTAACATTTAAAGAACATAAATAACTAATATGGATCTTTTTTTTACTTTTAAATGGATTTTATTAGGTGATCTTTTCATTGTGATTTGGATATGTCTGGAGTATTTTCAGATTGTAGAAAAACAATGATATGTTTTCCAAATTTTGAAATATTATAGATATAAGTTAATTTGTAGTAAGATAAATTTTACGGAACAGATTATTTTTGGGTATTTTGCTTGGATTTGAAAAAATAGTGAGGTTTAATGTTTCAGAATTGATTATTATTTTTGCCATGTTTATATATTATGTAATTATTGTTTAGTGTACTTTCGAAAAGAGAACATATGCAAAAAAAATTTAATAATTGTAGATTGTTTTATTTTATTTTTAATGCTGGTTTCGTTTGTTGACTTATTTTTTATTATCCTAAATTGATTCAAAGTTATGCTTTTTTCCATAAATTTTGAGAATCACATGCTTATATATATATAATAAAATTATATATACAAACACAAATATTAAAGTATGTATGACTACAATTTTTCTGGGATATCTTTTATTATTATTATTTTTAAAATAAATTGTTAACTCAATTAGATTTTATTAATTTTGTTTTCAGGATTCAATGCTTGTTCCAGGAGTCGCTTTTAAAAAAACATTTTCATATGCAGGTTTTGAAATGCAGCCAAAGAAATATGATAATCCTAAAATTGCTCTTTTGAATATTGAATTAGAATTGAAAGCAGAAAAAGACAATGCTGAAATTAGAGTAGATAATGTTCAGGTATGTTTAATGTTCTTAAATATTTAAAATATTTATATTGAATTTTGATTATGTAAAAATAATTTCAAAAGGAAATGTAATTTTTATTCATTAAGTTTATGATTATTAAAATGTAAGAAAAAAACTTGGAGTGTGCCAGACATTTTTAAGATTAGCTAAAGTTTGAAATAATTGTTAATTTGATTGTAGTTGTGCTACAATATTTGCTATATTTTGTTTTAAGCCTCTCCTCCTGTCTCCTCTAATTCTCATAAGTTTTAATTACAATATAATGTGTGTTGTTTAATGAACTGTAAATACACAATATTTTTCAATTCACACACATATATGTATACCATAGGTCTTTTATATGTATATGTATGTCACCTGTTCTGTTTAATATTTATTTAGAAGAACATGCTAAATAATTATTTGGACTGTGGAGGAGCAAATGTTGGAGGGAGAGTAATAAAGTGTACAAGATTTCAAGATGATATGGCTTTATCGCTGAGGAGAAAAAGGATTTTCAGAATATGTTGAATAAATTGGAAGAAAGGTGTATGGCATATGGAATGAAGATTAATATTGAAAAGACTTATGTGTTTACGGATATGAAGAGATGCAAAAAGACTGCAAATTGGAGTCTGTGATGACATGGTTCAACAGGTGAAGGGATTTAGATATTTGGGTAGTTCGTTGGGTGAGGATGGTAGAAGTGAAAATGAAGTTAAAAGAAAAATAGCATTGGCAAAAGAGACATTTGTGAAGAGAAAGAAGATATTTTGTGGACCTTTGGAAAGAGAATTAAAGAAGAGATTAATTAAATGTTATGTGTGAAGTGTATTATTGTATGGTTATGAGACATGAACAGTGAGTACTAGAATTAGGAAACAAGTGGAAGCCTTTCAGATGTGGACATGGATAAGAATGGAAAAAATCAGTTGGATGAGTAAAATAACAAATGAAGTTTTGAAAAGAATAAATGAGGAAAGAAGATTGGTTGAGAATATGAAAGAGAAACTGGATTGGACATATATTAAGAAGAATTAAAGTTTAATGAAAGATGTTTTGGAGGGAATAGAGAGTGGAAATAAAAAGGACGGAAGCGATTGATATTATTGGATGATATAAGAGATTGAAAGACTTATGTGGAATTGAAGAAATGGTCAAGGAAGAGAATGGAATGGATGAATTGATGTTGTGACTGTATTTGGACAGAATACTATTGATTGGCCATGCATATATAAATTAAAATTATAGTTTAAACAAAATTTTAAATATTTACTTAAGTATTAATGAATTGAGGGGACACATTTATATGTGTGTGTTTATTTATTTACATTAAACTTAAAAAATAATAATGCAAAAACTTAAGGGTATCACATTTTTTTAACTGTTTTGCAATGTTTAGCACCATACTGAATTTTTAAAAAAATGATTTGATACCAAATTTCACAATAACTTCAGTTTTAATAATGTTAGAACAAAATGCTGTATATTGACAGAAAATAGGAAAACTAAGGGGAAAAAATAAGGCTAAGAGAAGTAGTGATTACCATTAAAAAAAGTAAGGGGAAAAAAGAAATTTCAATATCTGAAAAAAAATTATTACTTTATTGTTTGTTCATAATTACTAATTTATCATTAACTAAGTTTAAAATTACATCTTCATTGTATTCCTCACAAAATTATCATTCAAACTTCAGAACGTAAAAAAGAACCATGAGAATCCATCATAATTTTCTTGTACCCCAGAAGCTAAAAAATCTTAAAACATCTATAAGAGAAAAAAATTTTTCTCATAAAAGGTTCAAAATAAATAATTTCTAGAAAGTGGATATGAATTTGTGATCATAGCAATTGGCTTTTTGTCTTATCCAAAATTAGGAATTAAGGACCATTATCTTTATCAATGATAAAATGAGTCTCCTTTCTTCATTTTATATCTTTTGTGCACACCAGTGATGCTATCTTGTTATATTTATTGTCCCACGGAAATATAATTTATTTGCATATAACTCATTTGCTAGCTGTAGACTTTAAAATAGTGATTCAAGATGTGATAAAAACTACAACTCCACAGCGTGAGTATCAAGGCATAGGCAAGAATCTGGATTTGATTCTTTGCCTGTATACAATTCCATGTGGTATACATAACCATTGTGTTTATCAACACACACCTACCATTTGAAACCTCACTTCATTTGTTTTAAGAGTTTATATTGTCACATGCTATGCCCAATAAATTTTGTGATTGCTGCATCAACTGCAATCTTTCTGAGTGATAATCAGCCTTAATATTTACATTGCATTGCTCTATAATAGTCTAATTTTATAGATGCAATTAAAATCATTACTTCTTATACAAACAGACCTGCGAGTAAACACTAATATAATTACAGACACTAATAAATTATTAAACCATTTGGGAGTCATTATGTCTATAAAATAAGGTTGCCTCAAACTTGTATCAGAGCACCATAATTATATTGTATATAATCGCCTAATTTTATAGATGCAATCAAAATTACTATTAAAACATGCAAAACTCTCTATATAGTAGTGCCAATCAGAGTAATCAATGGATGCCAGAAGGCTTGTGCATAAAATTCCTATCTAGTGCCTACTCATCCAATATCCCCAGACTAGTTTCTGGCTTTTGGCCTTCATCAGTGAGAGATCTTAAGATCTAGGTGCAGTGCTCTCAGATCCAAAGCACCTCACTGACGAAGGCCACAAGCCAGAAACTAGTCTGGGGATATTAGATGAGTAGGTACTAGATAGGGATTTTATGCACAAGCCTTCTGGCATCTATTGATTACTCTGGTTGGCAGTACTGTTTGGAGAGGTTTGCCTGTTTTAATAACAGTAATGTGCTAGTATAAGAAATAGTGATCATGTGATGTTTAGTGGGTTAACAAAATTACTACTCTTGTTATATTTTGAATACGAATATAATTTATATACTACACAGACACAGTAGTACCAGACAAACACATTAATAAATTGTATGGTATTAATTACATAGCCGGGTTTGGCCGTTTAATGGCGTTGCCAGTCAAAAACAATACAATGCAACGTTACCAGGCTGTGATTTTTAAATATGCTAATTTTTTTGGGCTTTATTTGTATTTCACAATTTCTGTTTTGAGATTTGTAAAAACAACTTTTACTATTAATTATTTCTATTTTGCGATTTTTAGAAACAACTTGTGTACCGGTCAAGTTTGTATAACTAGTTAATAAGACGGAAAGGCCAAGTAAGGCTATCAACCATCCGGTACAGAGTTACCCTTGTCCTAGGTTTAAAGTCATCGACTTTCCGCGTCTTCACACTCCAGTTAACATCCTTAATGGTAACCACTCACTCTCCCATTTACCACAACTTAACTCATCGGATTGAACATGAGTGTTTTATCTCAGGGTTCTTTATCTAGCTATAACTATATTGATGTTTACTCCCAGGGTGTGCATTGGACCCCAACCACAAATTATAGGTGCATATATAAATATAAATAAGTTGTGCGATTAAATATTTATCAGACGAACACTAGCGATTGGATTATAGTTGATTGTTTATTAATATAAACATTCATAAATGGCGGTTATAAATAGATTAGTTGCCAGTTATCACAACATAATGAATGATGATGGTTACATAAATATATAGTGCCTTAATATGCTATCATGATAATGACTGGCCACCCATACTATCAAATGCAGCTTAATCCAGCATTTACTTAGCTATCTTGTCTTGGGTTTGCACTTGGTCGGTTGGAATTCATACGGAGATTTAACAACTAAACAAACATGAGTTACTTATGGAAACGTTACTGATTCTTTCACAGAGGCTAAAGCTAAAATAAGGCATATTCCCTTAGGAGATAAAGGCAGTGGTTGGGATAGGTTCAAGTCTTAGGCCACAGAGGTATATCTGCTTCTAATCTAGAATACCTTGAATTCTGGAGATCCACAGTATGCTATATCCAGGATTTGGGGTCGCAGCAACTCTCCAGTGTCTGCAGAACCGGGACCAGGGTACATCAGAAGATCGGGCTCCTGGACACCAGACTGACGGATGGCCCTACTGTCACTTTGGACAGGCATATAAAGGA
Source organism: Epiperipatus broadwayi (assembly GCA_028023455.1). Taxonomy (NCBI): domain Eukaryota; kingdom Metazoa; phylum Onychophora; class Udeonychophora; order Euonychophora; family Peripatidae; genus Epiperipatus; species Epiperipatus broadwayi. The sequence goes on along the minus strand of JAQFVV010012523.1, from coordinate 2,052,580 downwards.
AGACCACGTCTAACATATATAATTTGGAGTAAGCTTAGCTTTGTGAACCAATCAAAAATAATTATATATCAATTATAGGGACTCGAATATGGTCCGTTGGCTTATTAATATGAAAAGAATAATTCATATATGGTTACCACTCGACAATGATAACTATATAGCATCTAAACCCACACAAGCATTTAAAATAGACAGCGAATATAGCTGTGAGAAATAATATATATTTACCATGGGTGGACAATCGCACTAACAGGTTATTTAACATTAACATTTATCAGGTATCTTAAGGTTTATCTTCAATAACATTATACATATATATTTTACTAAATAAGTGAGGATTGTTTTCATTTTATATTCAGCATATATTTTCTTATCATACCTTTAGTGAAATAAGTTTATTTATGATTTCAATATTTATTAAGCACGTGCTACATATATAGATAAACGGGTTTTAATTTAGTTAGTTAACAACTTAGATACTTAAAACATTGTTACTGAAGGTATGTAATTATGGCACTTTCTTAGAATTTACGAGTTAATTTATACGAACTACGATTCATAATTTTTGTACACAATTGATACAAAATAAATTAGTTATAACTTAATGATGGAGGAGATCTATTTTGGTCGACTTATGCGTTACTCAATGATTCGATTTATTGATTTTATTTATAATTCTTAGCTTTTAAGAATACTTTGGTATCTCTCTGACTCGGACGGTCCCAAGGGATCTGGCTAGAATCTAAAAGGAGCATAAACAAGATTCATTAATTAATTATAGATCTCTCCATCATGTAAAGTAGAATAATCACACATATAATGAAAAAATATAATTATAGCATGATAACTGAATTGAGCAACTAGCATAATTGGATAAAATAATAAATTGCATATTAAATTAAGATCAAGAAAAATATATATTACTGAGGTTAATTAAGTTAAAATTTATCTAGGTTAAGACCAAGCAAGACTGATAGATTTAGTTACAGTTTAAAAAAATAAGATACGTTAGTAAACATTTACCGACATTCTAGTTGACTTCTTGATGATGGATGAGTGAATTAACAGGTGGTAACAGTCTCCTTATATATTATTCTGGATCAACTAGGATGCCTGTCTCTCTGGCCTTATGACCCAGAAAAACCGATGTCGCTTACTCAGCCATTCTTTCAGGTACAGCGCACAGTGCGAAGGATAAAATTTTACGTATTAAGATAAAGTTCTTTCACTATAGTTTCAATATTTTATTGCTATTTTTTCAATAATACGATACTCTCATTTAGAAGTTATTAGATTAAGATTTCACTCTATACGCTTATAACTATAATATCTTGATATCTTTTTTAACACTGGATTTCTTCCCTTATATTTCTTTGTTTTTTGCCTCCAGTGCGTTCTTGAAAGTTAATTGTTGATGTTCCTTAAGTACATCTTTTCCATTTTATTGCCATTCTGTCCTGCTGTGTATTGTATTTGTACTTTCTTGGTACAATGTATTTCCTCTTCAAGGTGATAAACTGTAACTATTTTTGTATGGCTCTAGGGATACAGTACGCAAGTTACTTTACTTAATGCGTTTCGAATCACTCTCCCATTATATATTCAATTTTTAATATTTGCAAATGCTTTTAATGGTTTTAAAACACTTTAAACTTAGCTGAAACTTTTAAATAAATCACTTAAATATTTCATTTACCTGAGATTACTAAGTCTGATTATGAAGTACATTTTACCATAACCATTTACCTACCGTAATTGCACACACATGTGCGGTATACTTAATGTATGTGGGATGATATTATTAATAACTCTTTTCGACACTGGGAGATAGGTTCGAACACAGTATATGAAGTGAGTATATCTACAGGTAGATATGCACTGCTTTAACTATACGGTGACTTATGGCAATTTTTTTTTGACTTTAAATTATGTGATATCTATTTTGAGATTTTTAAAAATAACTTAAAACTATACTACGACTTTTTTTGGCTTTATTTGTAATACGCGATTTCTATTTTGATATTTTTAAAAACAACTTTTACTATTAACTGTTAATTATTTCTATTTTGCGATTTTTAAAAACAAGTTGTAATTATTCAGAACAACTTTGTCCTTGATCAGCTGTTGCCATACAAATTCTGACAGGGAGTTGTCCAGCAATTTCATGCGAGTTCTGCGCTCTCTAGGATTACGACACTTCTAAAGGACCAAAGTTTTTCGCCCTTTCTGAGTGAGAGTGCCTGTTGTTGGGTCCCTAAAATGGTAGCGGTATTTCACTGTAAGATGGTGAAAACCTGCGGCTTCTATTGTCAGCAACTGTGCAAAATTCATTCTTTCCATGGCCATTCTATTAGTATCACGGTATATTTTCCACTTTTAACTCTGAAAATTCGTCTTGTCAACTACACTTGGCATGGTTTCACCTTACACATTGTGTAAGGAAAGGTGGGGCCGGTTGGACAATTCTTAGTCAATCACACTGCGTGATTTAAGTAGAAATTAAGTTACTCTTATATGCAGATTTTAAAAGTTGTGGCCACTTGAAATCCAGACACCGTCAGACGATACGGGATCCAACTGTGAATTGTGCAAATTCGCATAAAGTGTCGCGAAGCACAAAACAAGCCATAATATTTCTGTGCAACGACATTAAGCGACCTGCAATGGCTAAGATAAATAGAATTGCTTTTTTAGCCGTAAGTCAGGCCGTGTAAACGGCTTTGTAGATTTTTTGGCTGGAGAGAACGTCATCAAGCGGCCAAACCCGGCTATGTAATTAGTACCAATTGTACATTATCAAGTCATAACACAATATAAAATAATAATTATCAAATAATCTGAAATTGAATACTTACATATAATATACGGCCTTATGTTTATTTTTTGCGATGAAGCCTTGAAATTGCAGAATCTTCTAAGCATTTTGCTTTCATTTTCTAATTCCATTTTGTCATTAAAACATTTATCCCTTTGTTTTTTCCATACAATCTGATAAATTGAGCAGGACAAAAAAAATTAAGTAGTTTTATTATAAAAAAAAATTACTAAAAAATCAAATTTTTGTCTTATTTTAGCATGCCATATATATAAGATGAAAGAGAAAATCGACTCCCAGAGAATGATGGTATTAGCACATGCGTAGTTCCTGTGGTTTTCCTGCATTGGCAGCCACACTAGTTTTCATGAAATGAAATGTCAAATTTTCATTGCATATGAACATGCTATGAATAATATTCCTTTTCAGCAATAACTTTTGTATGCATTTGTAATGGCAGTCTTGTTATTAACAGATTTGATGCTTTTCTAGTTGTTTTGATGTTTTTAAATCTATATCAATTTTGGAATCTATAATCATTTATTTATGATGCATAATAAGAATCTATCAAAATTTTTTTTCTGCCACTACTGAATCAATAGCATTGATTTATGGCTTTAAAAAACATTTTATTATGCGAAATACTATACATCAAATTTGGAATTGCAGTAAAGTGATGAATAAAAGGCATGTGCTTTCAATGTAAGCAAAAATGTTAATAATAAGCATGATTATGTATGATATTCCGAAATGGAAAAATGGCTGCTGCCATGTCATAAAATTTATTAAATTTTCAAATTTTAAAGTTTGTTTTTTATTTGTTTGTTTATGTTTTAGATTGCTTATCGCTACTTCACTGTATTAAATTACATGTACTTGTTAAGCATTTTGATTCGATGGGTATTTTTTATCAGTGAACTGAGATGAGTATGATAAAGCTTGAGTTTTTATTTAGAAAAGTATCATTTTCCATGGTTTCTAACACTGATATGTGTTATTGATTGTCAATGCTATGTAAAAGTTACAAGACATGGGGCTTGAGAGTCGCACTGAAGTCATCGTTAAAAGAATTAATCCTTATTTCTTCCTTAGTGTAGTTAGCAATAGACCTTCTATGTGAGAATTTTTCATAGTGATCATCATCAAAATATTTTATGATCTAATTTTTTTTTAAAGTCTGTCATTTTGTATTTTTTTAAACTATTGTTAATTGTACTTGTGTGTTTTACAGTGGAATTGATTGCAGTAATACTTTTGCTAAACATTCTCTTTTAGCTATCCATTGAAGTATAAATATTTAAGAGTATTCCATTCTGTATTCACAGCCTAGAGCAATGTTATAATCCAATAAAAGCTATTTAAATTGGAATAAAATAATAGAAAATCAAAAATGTAAGTGTAAAAATATACACAAAGATAGTTTACCATTTGAAATAAAGTATCTTATAAAAGCATAATAGAATTTATATTGACACTTTGTTTTTATTAATATATATATATAAGAATTTTCATCTGTTCTACCTAATGTAGAAATTCTTTACTTGACCAGGGTATTTTTTATTCCATCTTTATTTTTCTAAAAGTATCCCATATTCAGCACAAATTTCTGATAATTTTGTCACTAGCTTGGAAATCAGTTCTTATCACATTTTTTTTTTCCTGTCTCGTAGTAAATTATGCAGTATGCAAGTAAATTATTTTTTTCCTCAAAATAGTGCATTTTCATTCTTAAAGCTATAATAAACAGATAATAGGATTTAACTCGTAACAAAACGATTACAAAACTTTGGCAAAAAAATCAGACTTAACAAGTGAAATCTAAAATAGCTCGCATATGTGAGCTAGTTCAACCATTTGTGTTCATCCTAATTTGCATTCGTTGATTTAGCCATTTTATGTTCAGCATTATAGCAGGAATTGTTTTCATAGTACAGATAAAAGTAACTTTTTTTTTGTTTTTATTACTCAATAATCATTTCATTGCTTTAACATGTTTTTGTTATGTCTAAAGATATTTATAATAATAATAATTAAACTATCTTTCTAGTCGTGTGTAATAATTAAACTAAAAAATGTAATTTGCTACATTGAGTATTTATTATTAATTTGAAAAACGTTTGTTTATGAAAGGTGCATGAATGTCTTACTAGTACAGTAATTTATTAAATCATTTACATATGTTTTATCTTTAAATTTAATTGAATTGTATATAATTGACAAAATAATTTAATATTTCAAATACTATATATATCAAACTGATTATCAGATGTTTGATAAGAAAAATGTAATATCTTTAGATGGAGGGCTTTAATTAAGCAGATTAAATTTGTAATTAATTCTTGGAAATATATGTGACTTGGAAGTCTTTGTTCAAATCTTAATTTCATGGAAAAACATATTGCATGTGACATTTTACTGGATTCCACTCTATAATGTTAACTTGAGTAAGAAATCTGTCCAAATTTATTTCTTGGTACAAACATTTTGTTTAACAGTTATTTCTTAAGTGTATTTTTTAAAAATAAAATTGATATTTTCAAAACATTTTGTGTTTATTAAATGTCTTAACTGTATAATGCATATTGATAAATAATATAATTGATATGTCTGAAAATGTGATTATTAATTGTTATTTTAATACAAAGCAAAAAAGTCAGTTTAAGTTTAACACTCTGAGGTAATAGAAACTAATTTGAATAGAGAAATTTAACATCTGTTTTAACTAGTAATGATTGTCAAAGATAATTTCATTTAAACTATATCTGAACTGATGTAAGTAATATTTGATTTATCAAATTATAAAAAAGCAACATACAAATATTTGGATTAATTGGAAAGTCTTAAATGTTTAATAGATAATATTATTTACAGATTGTATTTTTGAAAGCAGTAAAGTATCTTGCTGTAAGAAATGATTATCAGTGCTTTATCACTATTTATTTATTTTCTTTATCTAATAAGTTTCATTCAATTCAAAATGTAATATTGAAATTGTTGTAAGGAAAGACTTTTTTCAAAGACCTGATTTTAGAATAACATGCGCTGAATATTTAGAAAATTCCAAAACATTTTTTAATATAATTTTCAAAGTTGGAAAGTATCTAGTTTTTTTTTCTATACAATCATTATGGGTAATTAATGTGTTTCAGTTTTCAATTTAAATATAATGGTCTTTAAGATTTTTTGATTGAATTTTGACATCCAATAAATACAGTGGAGCCATAATATCTGCTGTATTTTGTTCCTTATCCTCTAACATATAGTAGATAATAGTTCACAATTTACAATACATGTTGTTTACTATCCTACAAGTGTACACTATTTATCAATATATATAAACAGATCCTTTTTAAGTATAGGGTATTCCTATACCAAGCAACATTAATTTCAAAAATAATATTGATGTAATTATTAATAATAAATTGAGAGCACATTTAATATATATTTACTGTGTATGTGTTCAGTTATTCACATTACAAAAAAGAAAAAAAACATGCACTATATCCTTATTTTTTTGATCTGAAGCCATTGATATTCCAAAACGATACACAGTTTCATTGCAATTAAACACTTCCTTTGGACAGTAACTCTTTTTTTTCTTTTACCTATGGAAGTATAAGAGCAGCTCATTATCAGCAACATAGTCTTTCCAGTTGGTTTGATGATTTTAAGTTTACATCAACTTCAGAATTTATGTAATCATCTATTTCAGGAACCCATTTCAGATCCTTGGCTAAACTATAAAAATTTTAAGCTTTTTTTTTAATACAATCTATAAACATTTTTCGGTTGTCGTCGATTAGCCCCCGCACACTTCCTGATGTCGCTGTTTCCATGCAAAAGCACAGAAATATATTGTTCACATGGCCTATAGAACCATTCTGTTCATATTGGCCGCTAAGTGGCTTTTGTGGTTCGCAGTACTATCGCAAACTTCACAGATTGCTACAGTATGATGTGAGGGTGCGTAGAATTCAAGTTGTCCTAAGTCTTTGCATGTGCATTTGAAGTACTTATTTTTTATACGACCTGATGTAGTTTTAGATAGTATTAATTGTAAGACAAAAGACACGCTTCCGTACACATTTTTTTAATATTAAATGAATTTCAAAAGTGTACGTTCCAGTATTATATAAAAATCACGCGTAAAACATATTTTGCACGGGGACAGCTTCGAGACTTTCAAAGCATAAGCTTGGCTTGATCAGAGGGGAAATTTCAAATCGAATTGTGTTTCATAAATTGCGGATTGGCAAAACCATCGGATCCCTATCCCTGCCAGTAGCACTGAGATGGATAATGTTTTAAAAATTGTCTCGCATGTGACGGACAATCTTTTGTATCAGCAAAGACATCGGATCCCCCTCTCTGCGAATTCCAGCGCTACGCGCTGACATGTAGTAATATATAAAAAAAAGTAAATTGTAAAATCAGCCCGGTAACGTTATACCTATTGGTTTTTGACTAGCAACAGCGACATCAGGTGGTGTGCAGGGGCTAATCGACTGTAACCCATTTTCCCTTTTTTTTTTTTTTTTACTAACTTGGTAACATTTATTTTAAATTCTTTTAAATAATTTTTGCCTATAAAACATTTTATTATACAAAATATGAAAGCCAAAAAATGTGATTAATATATGAGAGGAGGTATATCTAATTGGATTTAGTGGATGCCCATCGAGATGAAAAAAATGGCTGGTGCCTTATTAGTTATAAAGACTTGGAAAACTTACGAATTTAAGGTTTTTGTTACTGGATATTGAATACCAATACCTTGAATACTAAATTGAGGTATGATTTTTTTTACATCTTTCATAGAATGTTTATAGTAATGATTTCAAAAATATGTTGGGGTTTGCATCTTTTGAAATTGTTAAAATTTTGTTGTGTAAATTGCAATACTAATTATGTAAGTATATATTTGTCACTAAATAATGTATTTTTAATGTAATATAAAATTATTATATTTATTTCTCATATTTAAAATTTCTATTGTCACAGAATTTAAGGAATTGAGTAGAAAGTTGTTAATATTATAAATGAGAAATTTTCAATTTTTAATTTTTCACTATTTTGTTTGTTTTTTTAATTGCAGCTGGTTTTTTCATATCACAATAGCTAACACAGGATATTGTACTGTCAACTAGTTGCACAGTTTTCAGAAATATTTATAGTATTTTTATTGTTTGATTATCCTAGTTATAGATTTTTTTATAGTTGCAATTTTCTCCTTTTTTTTTTTTTGTGTAGAGCATTTTGATACAAATACTTGAATGTTTGTTTATTATTTTGATTTTTGGTTATGTGTAGGAATATCAGAATATAGTGGATGCAGAATGGGATATACTTTATAGTAAATTGCAGAAAATTTATGAATGTGGTGCAAAAGTTGTGTTATCAAAATTACCCATTGGTGATGTTGCAACTCAATATTTTGCTGACAGGTAAGTAAAATTTATTTATTTTTCATCTGAATAAAATGCTAAATAAATAAATCAATTGTACTTTTATTCAGCTTGAATTGTAAATGCTTTTTTTTATGTTGTAATTGAAGTATTGGTTGAAATATAGCTTTAAAATGTAGCACAAACTTGATTTATAAATAAAAAATAATTAATATCTTTGAAAATTTTAAGAAAGACAGATTACAAAGTGTGAACGCCCATGATTTATCAAATAAACTATATATTTTGCAGTGTCTGAAAAATTATAAATATCAAACATCATGACAATCTAAAGTTAATTTGATTTAGAATTGTAACAGTACTATAAAATTTAAATATTAGGTATTCATTATATTTAATTTCAGCATAGTATTTTAGTTGCAGTTCTAGAGATAACCAAAGAAGTACAGTGCCACTAGAAAAGCACTGCAAAAGAGCTGCTCATATTAAGTCCTTTATGATTTAAATGTCTAAAAATTTTGGCTCTAGATGCCATCGTTTAAACTTTTTAATGATTGAATGATTGGGAAGGATTATTAGTGATGCGATGGGGGGGGGGGCTACTTCATTAATTAGATGGTATGCATCCTAGTACTTAATTTTCTGTGAGTTAACCTGATTAGGTAGAGGGATAAATTTTGCATTATTTAGCAATAAGGATGACAACCAACCCTTCACGGGAGGAGGAGAGGTGTCAGTATGACAGACAGAAGTTATATATGATGCTTCTGGGAAATGGCAAGATGGTTTAAGAATGGTGTATGTGTGCACTGGAAACAAAAGGTTATAATAGTGCAACGATAGCCATTGAGTTTTGTGCTGCCTATTGAAACCCCTCAGGCTGATGGCCACGGTCTTGCCCTTCCACATAAGTTTTGCACATAGTGAATTTATCTTTCTGTTGAATCTTTGGGAAAGGTTAATAGTGGGCATGAAATAAGAACTCCTTAGGAACACCAGGATATTGAGCAATGAAGTTTTTGCATGTAGTGACAAATAAACTTTGGATACCGAATCAATGGTTTTTTGTATCGAGAGGAGAAGGGAGTCCTGTATAGTTCTCATTGCAAAGGATGAGTTGTACATTGGGAAACCTAGAAATTTTTGAGAAGGGAGAGGAGACTGTTCCCAGAGGATATCTTTCATGTCTAGGATTTATTTAAATTAAAGATCAGTCTCGATTCGGAAGAAAAAGCACGGAGCATTTTGGCAAGCTTTGGGATTAGCTTTTGTGATGGGAGAAAACTAGCCAGGCCATCCATGTACCCTATATGAGGGATTGATCTATTGCGGGCGGATATGAATATCCCAGAGGTCTTGTTCAAGTCTAATTAATAGAGAATTAATGTAGATTATAAATAGGGTACTCGGAGGAGAGCCCTGTGGAATAGAATTTGTTGGGATAAAAGATGGTAAATCCTTCCATTCAGGGAGATGGAAATGTCCCTATTGTTAACGAAATTTGCTATAATATTGATTATCCCACTTGGGTTATCATATTTGGCAAGAAGGTTGATGAGGCAATGTGTTCTGACAGAGTCGAAGGCACTGGCAATGTCTAGCTGGATGACTACTGGTTTAGATTTCCTCATGATTCTGGTGTAATCGACTATCATCTTGAATAATGCTATTGCATCAGTGGTTGAAGAACCCTTCTGGGCCAACTGGTGCTGGGATATGAATGGAAGGACCTTATCCTGTATCTTATCCTTGATTATCGATTCAACCACCTTGATCATTAATGGCGTCATAGAGATGAACCTAAGATTCTCAAGGCGGTACAAGCTGCCAATGTCAAGGGTTTGGTAGATAAGAGATCAACCATTCTAATGTGTGATTGGAACCGAAAATGTTTTAAGGTGAAGTACGATAAATCATGGAATGGCATGGAGACCCAAATGTGTTTTTTCCGGCATAGAGGATAGTTTAGTACTAATATCTTTTTCAGTTATGCTGTGATTTATAGCTGTGGATTCCTTGAGGTTAGGATGATTTGTCTCAAGAGGATATTTGGTTAATTTGGCTTTGAAAAAAATTAAGAATTTGTATGATCATGCTATTACCAGCATAGAAGTTATTGTCAATTATGACGGAGATGGGAGTATTCAATTTATCCTTGTGGGCCAGAGCCCACTAATATAGCCCCTGGTCCAGTTATGGGACTGGCTTAGGAAGATTCGATTTTTTTTGTTGAGATGTAGTCAGCAATGGCTTGTTTCATTTTGTATTGTTGCTTAAAGATTACTCTATTGAAGCAGGGACTGCGGGTATCTGTTTCAAGGTGTTGCTGATTAAATCCATCTTATGGATAAGGTAAATGGGACCCTTATTCTTGGCTGTGTAAAAAGAAATTATTGTACTCAAAATATTGGTGAATATGAATCATGCCTCTGCAGGAGGTAAGGTGAGGATGTTAATTTTCCTTAAAATATATGTAACACTCAGATAAGATTGCTTCTAGGGCAGTGGTTTTAAATAGGATGCGGGTTAATGACTTTCAAGCGCTCATACAGCTGTGGAAATTAGTCAGTTGATTCTGATCTCTAGTGCCAGGTGGTCTGAGAAAGGAATAGGTTGAAGGGAGGGATCAATGATGAAATGGAGGTCTGGAAAATAGTAAGCCAGATCTATCAGGGTCATTTTGCTTGGTGTAGTAGGAGAAGGCTTCAGTGGGAAAGAAGTCCTCTGCACACATAAGTGGGGTCTTTATGAGATGAATGTATCTGGAATTGGTGACTGTAAGTAGTATTAAAATCTCCAAACATTAATGCAAGATAGAGGTTGAATTTGAGTAATATATTTGTTTGTTGGATTAATGAATGAATTAACGATAAGTTTCTCTTGAAGTAAACAAAGATGATGTTCAACTTAAAGGACCAGTGAGATAATGTTGTGATTAGGAGATATTGATTGATGAAGTTTATTTTATATGATTTGAATGGCGAATAGTTAGGAATTAGGATGGCAACACGTGCAGAAGATTGGGCCGAAGTTGAGTGATGAAAGGACCCTAGATTGGCAAGTTTAATTAATAATTGTGGATTTGAGAGTGAGTGTAGCTTAGTTTCTGCAAGACAGATGATATGAGGTTTTAATTGGTTAATCCAATTTGTAAATGATTCTATTCTTCCAATCAAGTTTAGGCCACTGACGTTGAAGCTGACAATTTAAGATTCACGTGGCCTGGACTGGAGTGGTAAAGTTGACCTTTGTCATATTTAAGCAAAGAATGCATGGGTGGCTAAGAAATTGGAGGGAATCTATTTTAGTTTTTGACTTATTTTTATGCAAATTTATAATTTTATGACTATTGTTCAATATTTATATATATAAACATTAAAAGCATAAAGCTAAACTAGTTTATGGCTCAAAATTACCCCAAATTCAAAATGCAACCAGACTAACCAAGAAAATAAAATCTAAAACACTACCAATGGTTTCACCATTTTGATTATATATATATATGTGCCTTGTATTAAGTTTTTATTAAATAATTGTTAAGATTTTAACTTCTTTTTTTTACTATTGGCTATTGATATGTGTAGTATACTAAATCAGTTTTATCAATTGTTAATTTAAACTGTATGATTCCCAAACTTTCATTTACATTTATACTAAAATGTATTCCTTATGCTGACATGCATAATAAGAATAAAATGTTATACTTTCCATAAAACTAATGTAGCAAAAAAACTAATAAAACTGAGAAAAATTATTATTATTGTAAAATTAAAAAAATAATTTAAACATTTTTAAAGTGATTAACTTTAAATTCATTCAGAAATTGTAGTTATTTTATTTTTAATCCATAATATAACTTATGTAATAATGTGTTTTCAAATATTTATTGATATAAGTTGTAAGAACAAATATTTATATCCATTCATGTGTATAAACATATTTGTTTGGTAATTTTCTTTTACTAACTATTGTTAAACAATTTTATTTTTATAATAAAAAAATTTCTGGAGAATAAATTGGAAATTTTATAAAAACAATTCATTTCAATAGAATAATATTTAAAACATATAATTATGAAAAAGAATAATGATATATAAAAATGTAACATGCGATAGGCTAGGACAGTTGTAGAAAACACAAGTTTAATTAATCTTCATATCATTCCAGCATTCTTTTTTATTTCATCCATCCATCTCATATGTGGTTTGTTTCTAGTTCTTTTAACAATCTTTTGGACTCCAGTTCAACATTTCAACTAGCCATCTACTATCATTTCTCCTAGCAATATCTTAAGTCTTTCAATGATATCTGCAATATCTGTTTTCTGTTTCATGTATTTTATTTTTGATCTTTTTTGTTACTCCTAACATATATATTTTCATACTTTGTTGAGTAATCTGAAGTCTCTATATTACTCTTCTGTTAAGTGTCGCAAGAAGTAAAAATTGACAAAACATTAAAAATTTTCCTTTTCAAACACATAGATCTAGTTCCTGTTAATATTATTTCTACCAAAACATTGTTAAGTTTAATTTTATGATTAATTTTATTCATTGTTTGTATCTGTACTTATAATCTGATCAAGGCATTTATAGTTGTTAACTTCTTATAATTCACATCATTATCAATCTTTATTTTCTTTTGGGGAAATCCATTAAACATTACTTTAATCTTTTTTAGCATTTACCCTTTAGTAAATTATTTCAACAATTAAAAAAAATGATGAAGTAGTTATTTAAAAGAGGGATGACATCATAAGGTATGGAAAAGTTATACAAACAAGAAAACAAAATAACCACTATACATTTAATATTGCCAAGCGTTTTTAGTAGAGATAAGGAATGTGATTAAATTTATGAATAAAGGAAAAGCTTCATGAATTGGTGGAATTATTATTGATATCTTTAAAAAAGCAGGTGAAGAAATAATAAATTAAAAATGGGTTTTGTGACAATTATGCAAATCAATCTGAACCCCAAATACATCCATATATACAAGAGTCTTTTCTATTAATTATTGTATTCTGTCCCTTCCATATCTTACTAATGGAAATAATCAATATTTCACTTATTAGAATCTCTTTGAGATACTCTTTATGATGTAAATAGGATCTAAGTTTTCTGTGCAAACCATATTCAAATTTATTATAGGAAACTTTTATGAAGTCATATATTGCTCAATCATTTCATAACTCCGTCAGTGATGTAATTTCACTACAACATAATTTAGAAACAATTAAATTTTCAGATTGATTCTATAATTGGTGTGTAATAAAATAATATTTGGGTTGTTGTAACTATGAATAACCTCTAAATATTCTGCTTGATTATCTTTTATGCCTTCTAAAATATGATGTTTCATCAATCTTATTTAATTTCATTGCATCAGTTTTTTGGTTCCACTCTCCCATTTTCCTTTTTTTTTTTTCATTCCTTTTTTTAATATCGTATTTGTGAACTTAATAAAGGAACTATTGTCAGAAATCTCTTTGCTAAATTTGACAATGAGATTGTGTGCAATAACTTTTCCATATCAATTGTGTGTGTGAAACTACATTTGTGTCTCTGAATTATTCACACAATAGTCATGATTCCTAATTTTAGAGATAGGGTCGGTACAAATATGTAATGTATTATTAAGAAAACAGAAATGGAGATATATTTTAAACAAAGTGGTAATCTTGAATGGTGACATTAGGCAGTAAGTAATAGTTGTTTAGGAATTGAATCTTGAACAGAATTTTCGGTGTATTTATTGCATGTTTGAATAGTCCTTTTAAAGTATCCACATGTGACAAAAATGGACTTGTCTAGAAAAGGTGGTGTAAAAATGGTCTTGTTCACAAAATTTTTCTTAGAGACTTTATCCAGTATTGCTTATGTAAATGGTTGTAATATCCAGTAAAATAATATTGGTAAAACAAAAGGTAAAATATTTTTTTTCTAAATATAACATGATATGCAAACTTTGCTTGATATGGATTCTTTATTTAGAATAGTTCTTATAACTATGATGCTGTCATTATTCATGGTTGATATAAATGCTATTAATAAAATGTGTCATATAAAGGAAGAAAGTTTGATCGATAGGTTGATCATTGTCAGCATTTTTGAATAAGCAATTCGATGAGTGGAAACAGATTGTATCTGGCATGTGTTGGAATTTTATGCATATATATATATCAACGAAAGAATGGTATTATTACATCCTTATCAAGAAAAAGCTACTTTTTTGATATTGGTATATTTAGTGCAATGTATTAGTAGAATAGTAGTAAATTATAACCCAAAAATTGTTAGAAATTCTTTTACCATTAAATGCTTTTATTGAAGTTGAAAAATCTGTTTGTTTATTTGTTAACTCGCAAGGGAGCGCTAATAAAATTTAATTTTTACTATCAATTTAGTCATAAATTATATTAAATATAATATAGTTTTGTTAAGGTTTTTTTTTTAAAAACAAAAGTTTTTTCCAAATAAAAAGATAAAATGTCAGCAATTTTAAACAGAAAAGTTACTTACTGATATCTTATACATATATAATTATGTATACATAAAATGTATGAAACATATTAACTTATTTCAGAAATATCTTGTGATATATATGCATTGTATATGTGAAGTTCATTTATAATATAGTTCTATTAAGCTTTTTTAAAATAAAAAATAAATTTTTTTTAATAAAAGTAAAAATGTTAAAAACTTTTCATTTAAAAGTATATTTCATATTTTTAAATATGATATATACATAAGTGGTATACATTTTAATTTAGCTAATGATATTTATACATCAATTATAAGGGTCCAGTCTATTTAAAGTACAATATACTTTTATGTTTTCATTTGCTGTTCCAATTTTAAAAACTTAAAAATAATAGAAAGATGAGATACATTAAAAATAGTATCTTATAGATTGTATTATTGTATGAATATTCCATAAACATATTTTGAGAAAAATGAGAGAAAAGGTCATAGATTATTATACTCCAAAGTAAACAGAAAAATCTGGTCTATTCTAACTTGATATCCATATTCTTAGATCATCAAAATTTTATTAACTTTCAATAGCTGTAAAATTTAGATGTAATTTCATTAAAAATATTCATAAACAAGTTGAAATCAATGCTTTATCATTATACACATTTCACATCTCCCATTGTGATTTACTGCACTAGTAATATGGAAAACTTTGAAAGCTAAAGATTCCTAGGTTGATCCTCAATTAAATAAAGTATACAAACTATTGTGCTCATGTGTCACATGATCTCACAAGCAAATTAAACATATGATTCTTTGGAGAGT
Organism: Epiperipatus broadwayi; assembly: GCA_028023455.1. NCBI lineage: Eukaryota > Metazoa > Onychophora > Udeonychophora > Euonychophora > Peripatidae > Epiperipatus > Epiperipatus broadwayi. The sequence goes on along the minus strand of JAQFVV010012523.1, from coordinate 2,037,059 downwards.
GTAGTAGAGAATAGAATGTAATACAAAACTACTGCTATTAAATTTTGTTTTTGAATTTTCCAGAAAGAAAAATTTGCTGAAAAAGAAATTAAAAGATAGTGTTCCTTAGATGTAAATAATATATTAATTCTTATATTATTGTAAGTAAAATGTATGATAAAATAACTAAAATTTACCAACATACATGTATAAAATATATTATGATATTAAAGTGGGAGTAACTATAATCCTCCATGAGCTATTCTGAAACTAATAATTTCAGAATAGTCTCACCATACATAAATCAGGCTAATATACAGAATTCATGATCTGCATTATAACACATCAATAAATATATGCATAATTACTAATAAATCTAAAGGGATATGTGTATCATTCTATTCTTTTCATTTATTGATGTTGAATTATTAGTTTATACTACTTCAGCTTTAATTATATATTAAGCTATGACTATTTATATTTACAATACTATATTGTTATTAAATTATTGAAATGTGGTACATTAATATGTAACAATTTTCTTTTAACCATAGTTAAAAATAAATATTTAAAATTATATATAAAATAGCAACGTTTGAATTACAAACTATGATAAAATAAAGCTCACACATTCTTTTTCCCAGATTAATGCTTTTTATATATACTGTACACATATTATGTATTCATCATTAGAAGATCTAAACAAAAACTAGTATGGATATATTTATAATTAATATTTTGGTTTGTTGCTGATTAAATATATAAGTATTACATATTTATCATTAGAAATCACTTGTAAACACGAATCATTGTGAATGTATTCATGTTTGGTTTATTTTTTAAGGTTTTATTCTTTTTTTGAACTAAAAATTATTTCTTTATGAATGACTTTTAATGATATATTTATGTATGTATGTAATAAAACTTAAATTCACTATGCTTGTTAAAACATGGATAAAGTTATATGTAAAATGAAAAACTTTATTCAAGAACCTGCCTTCATCATTTGGTCCAAATTATTGCTCATATATATCATCATCATCACAATTTAGTATTTATTTATGGGCAAATAACTATTTTACTAAAATTGTTCCACAATCTTTTAAAGTGAAATTCAACAAAAACTTACAATATATATATATACAAAACAAAATAACCTTCCCATCATTTACTTTAAAAATCAACTATCTTTAACATCAAAGAATGTCTCTGTGAGATTGATGGCTTCAGATTCAAAAAATTTTATCATCAAAGTTTGTTTTACCCTTTTTAATTCACTTTTTCCATAAAAGAAAATTCTGCATTGTCAAATTAATATTTTATGACCTGTATTTAGTTCACAAATATACAAAGCTGAGTTATGATAACTACACCTGGGTCTCGTTTTACACGATAGATAGGTTCCTCAGAAAATATGTGCAAACAAAATCACGCAAAAATAGACGTAACTTACATTGAAAAAGGGGGGATGCGGTCTGTGATTTTTCAAAATTCGCGTAAAAGCAAAGCACCAACGTAAAATTACTTTAAAATTCGCGCAAAAAAAAAAATAAGGAAATAAAATATGACTAATAAAAAATTTCAAATTTGAAAAAAATTGATACAAGACAAACTTTTTTTAACTATAATATTTAATTTTATTCAAAATAATATATTTTTATGCATAATTTACAGTACAGTAATTTACATTTTTTAATACACGTTTTAATTATTATAGCTATTTGCCGAAAAACACGCTCGTTTGCAAACAACTAGCGCCAACTTCACACTCATGTTGTGTCAATGGTTTTCTGATGACAACGTAATTAGTAATTAATCTTTGAGACGTTGATTTTATTAATTGTTTATGAAACTAACAATTAAAAATTAAATTCTTATTTTTGTCTTTAATTTGCAATTCCGTTTAAAAATCAAATTTCACATCACATTAATTTCAAGTCGGCGTAAGTAATTTTTAAATTTTTAATTACAATTAAAAATCAGATTTTAATTTTTAATTGTCAAATTTAATTGTGCCCACTGCTATTACTGACCTTTTAAAAATAAACTTGTCGACACTAAATGATTAATAATTGATTACGTTCTTTTTTAAAAAGCAAAAACAGAATGTGATTTAAAATGCAAAATTAACACGCACAATGTTTAAACAAATTTACATTATAATCTTGTAAAATTTAATGTGTGTATACATAAAATGTGGAAATCATGATTTTAATTTCATTATTGCATAAAATCTTACTATTATAAAGCACTGAAAATATTGAAATTACTAAGATGAAAGTCGAATTCCAATAATGTGCTATTACTTTCAATATAACGTAAGTGCGCAAAATTTATTATTTAAAGTAATAGCGCATTATCGGAGTTCGACTTCCGGTGAAACAGGAATCGCGTAACTTCAAAATCGTGTTAAATAAGTCTGCGTAAAAAGAGACCCAGGTGTATTTTTAATTCCACTCTTATGAACTATCTTATTAAAACTTAATTTACTTTGACCTATATAAATTTTAAACCAAGTGCAAGGAATCTTATAAACTATCCCAGGAATAGATTTGCTATCAGTTGTTTTGAACTATTTAATAATGAATTTAAATCCAAGCCTTTCTTCCAGGCCACTTCCATACTACCCAGTAAAAAGCTGTTCTTATAAATCAAAGAAATAAACTGTTTTCACTAACAATTAAATCTTATAGATATTTTTATTAAATATAGTATTCCTAATAAATTCATGATTATAATCTAACTCAGTATAATCAGAAGCACATTGACTCCTGAATATAATCTTTTTTTTAAAGAACTATTTGTTTTCAGGCAAAAGCAAATTTTTCTCAAGTAACCGCCTATTCAAAATTATCTGTAGAAACTTATTATTTTTATCTAAAATATTTCTATATATTAAAAAAAAATTAAAGGCCAGTAATGTTACCCTATTTAAAAGAAGACAAAGGTGGTTGTTTTGTATAGTTAAATAATAGTGATTTTAAAAATAGTTTCTTTAGAATTAAATAATGGGAAGTATTTTATTTTAAATTCTGATTCTGGTGAGAAAATAAAATCTTAGTTAATTGAAATTATGGAAAATACAAATTTTTTAGACAGATGTACTTATTAAGTACTTATCATAGTGATTTTTTGGATCCTAAGATTTTCTTTAATTGGAAATCTCATAAAGATAATTTTATTTTAAGGTGTATTTTTGATTTTACAGGAGGGATTGTTGATAAAATTTCAAAATTTTTTATAAAGTATTTTTAAGAATTGTATAAATTTAGGTCAGTTTTGTGTATCTTCTTTCTTTCAGGCATTTGATAAAATTTAGAAAACGATTGTGTTTTTGGTAGTTTAGTCAATCAGTGAATAGAATAAAGAGCATTAATGTGTTTCTTACTATTTCAAAGAAATATGAATATTTTTCTGCAGATAAGATTAAAGTTATTCATGATTTGCTATTGTTACTAGAGGATTCTATGTATTTTGTGTGTAATAATGTGTTTTGTAAAAGTAGAGATGGATTATTGGTTATGTTATTTCTCTTTTAATGTGATTTGTCTATATAGATTTTTTACAAGAGTAGTAATTTTTCCATTTCTTTAAAATTATTTCTCAGATATGTTGGTGATTGTTTGTTATACAGAAAGATAAATTGAAGGATTTGTTTTGATAGATTTGAATGTTTTTGATTCTAATCTTAAATTTACTATTGAGAGGGATACTTTTGAATTTAAGTTAAAATTTCTAAACTTAATTATTGATACAGTTAATAATGCTTTATTTTGTAGTCATTTTATTCAAGTAAAGAATTTAAGAAATATGATATGGTTAGACAGTTATCAACCTTTTACTCATAAGAAATTTTCTTTATTGAATTTTTGTTATAGGAGTAGAAGGCTTACTAATTTTGAAAATAATTATATTCAGAGGAGTCAGTTTGCTTCTGACTACATTAAGTTAGGTTATAATCATGAATTTATTAGGAAGATTATATTTAATAAAAATATCTATAAATCTGTTAATAATAAAGATTTAGTTGTTAGTGAGAATAAAGAGATTATTTCTTTACCTTATAAGTCATCAATTTGCAAATTGATTTATAAGAATGGCTTTTTATTGCATAGTATGGAAGTGGCCTTGAAGAAAGGCTTGGATTTAAATTCATTAATAAATTCTTCAAAACAGTCAATTGATAGCAAATCTATTCCTTGAGTAGCTTATAAGATTTCTTGTGGTTGTCCTAAAATTTATATAGGTCAAAGTAAATTAAATTTTAATAAGAGAGTTAAAGTTCATAAGTGTAGAATTAAAAATAGATATCATAAATATTTGTTAACTGAATACAGATTATAAAATATTATTTGACAATGCAGAGGGTTATCTTTTATGAAAAAAGTGAATTTAAAAAATAGTAAAAGAAACATTGATGATAAAACTTTTTGAATCTGAGGCCGTCAATCTTATGAAGACATACATCCCTTAATGTTAAAGGAAGTTGGTTTTTGAAGTGAATGATGGGATGCTTACTTTGTTTTATATATATATGGTAATTTTTTTGTTGAATTTCACTTGAAAAGGTCTATTTGTTAATGGATTAAACTAGTTGTGGAAAAATTTTAGTAAAATTTTATTTTTAGGCTAGTATTATATTCTTATATGAATTTCTATTTTATTTATATAATTATTAGTATAGTGTTAGACAGTATTTAATTATTACATTTAGTAAATGCATTCTTTCATTCAAGCCATCTATCTATTTTATATTTCTTATTTTATTCTCAGAAAAGATAATAATAACTTCTATAATGTAAAATATATATATAATACTTGAGTTATAAATATGGATTCATCTTTAACTTTATTTTATTTATTTTTGTCTGGAGTTACAGTAGTCATATTTATTCATGGTTGTAAGTAACTGGTATAAATATAGTAAGGTAATCATTTCTAACCATTAAATAAATTCTAACATTTGTTCATGATTAGGAAAAGTGCCTTTAAGTTTTCATAATTTTTCAATTTATTTTAGCAGATGTTATTATTCATTTAAATAAATACAAAATAGTATTTATTTCATACACATTAAAAACAAATAATGAACTCAGCATAGTAAAATAAATTAATATATATATGTTTGAATATAAAATTAAAAAAAAACAATTCCTGACAGAGATATTTTAAGTGCTGGCTCTGGTAAGCATTTATCAAAAAGCTTGTTGAGGAATTGGCAATCCTCATTGTTTATAACTTACAAGCTGAAGAGATAAGGTCATGTGATCTATGAATCTAAACTGATTGTTTTCCTTTTTTTTATCTTATTGTTGATAAAAAGATTGAAGTAATTGCAAGTCTCATAAGAACTATTTTAAAATAAGCTAAAAGGAAATAATCATATCTGAATTTTTAATAAGTAAAGAAATATTAATAGGGAATTATTTTTTCTTGATTATTATGATGTAAAAATATTTCAAAATATTAAAATTAATAGTTAATAACTTATTAATATTTACATCTTATAAAGCACACGAATATGTTAATTTTTATATAAAATTGCATTATTACTATATTACTACTTAAGACAGTTCTTGAAATTTTATCAACTTCCATTATCAAAGTTATATTTAAATCAATTGCTTTCAAATTCTTAATGGAACTAACAAGTTTATATAAATATATTTCAGTTAAGAAATGTTAAATGAGGCTTATCAGTAAAATAAAAAATCTCTCGAGTCTTAAGCATGCTGGATTACAGTCATGATTATTAACAGTCGTTTATAAATTGGTTACATATTCTACCCCCCCCCCCCAGGAAACAAAGAAAAAAGAATAGATCTGAGTCAGCATTGTTATAATGTGTAATTTTAAAGGGTAGGAATTGATATCATGGCATGCTCATGATGACTAAGTCCTACATTAACCAAAATGAATTAACACAGTAAGATAACAAAAGTATTGTAATAATCATACACTGTTTAAAATATTGTTCACTAACAATAAATCTACTTCACTTGGTGAAAGATTGGGGCATCACAACATATGCATAACCTACATCACACAAATAATGATGCAATAAAGAGTTCAGCATCTCCAATATCATATTTTTTGAATTAGTGAATCTGTTGTATTGTCAATAATTTTTTTTTTTAAAAAAAATCCCTGGCAGCTTTAAAATATATCGATAATAACTAAATCTTAATCACAATCATCACTGCATGTAAGGACCATTTTGTAAACTGCTTAGTTTGTGCAAGCTTTTCTATTAACAGAACGATGTAGGCTTGGGAATCAAGTGTGCCAGATCAGTATTTCAAGTCATGTTTTTATTTTTCAAAACTTCATAAGTGGATTGATAAAATAAATTTTAATAATCATTATTTATACTAGGTTGACAGTTGTAACTAAAGGCTAGTATGTGATATATATATATATGTACACATACATCAAAAATTTATATTAGGTAAATGTCTTTTTTTTTTTTGTAGAAAAAAATAAAAAAGTTTTAAAAGGTTTAGATTTTTTAATTGCTCTAGGTATTAATCATAAACTTGTTGCACAAAATGGAATTTTAAAAGCTCCTCGGGAGTTTTATGTGTCATCAAAATTGATTGATGGATGGGCACAGTCAGTGTCTTTATTATTGTTCCTGGAAATTTTATCATTCTAGTCTTAGTTGGGCAAACATGATTCAGCTCCGTCTTACTTCTTATGCAAATCTGGGGAATTTTATAAGCTTTCTGATAGTGAAGATTTTAATCACTTTTTGCACATTTAGAATTTTAATAGTTCAAATTGTAGCTGATTTAAAATGAATAAAGAGAAAAATACTATCCCCTCCCACCTTTGTAACTTTTCGAAAAGAGAGAAGATATTTAATTTCAATAATTCTTTATTTCCCCTATTTTTTATTATATTTTTCAGTTTTTATATTATAAATTTTTTTTTTTATTTTTTACTTGATATATGTATGTATGGATGTGATTTTTTTCTGATAAATTTTATCTTAACTGTCACCTCAAACCACCACCCCCATTTCATATATGTGTATATATAGAGAGGGCAAATGTATGCTTATAATATCAACTGTCAAAGCTAAATTAGTCAATATAATAAATCTATTATATCAATTCAAAATTAAATCTCTAGCTAATATCAAATTCAAAAATTCATTATTGTTGATTTCTCTGCCAAGGTAGACTTCTCAAGGACAAAATAATAAAAATATGCACTATATTGCTTTCCCACAATTCTATTTGACATTTTCATTTCATTTAATATTTAAAGAAGTTTTGATTAAATTAATAGCTTTAGAACGATACAACTTAATTTAAAAAAGATTCCCTTTTCTATTTTTCTCAAAGAAGATAAAACTTCAGCCTGCTCAAACAAAATCTCATGGTTGTTATTTCTCCACGAATATACATAAATGCAGGCCAAAAGATTTTGTTTAGATAGGGTAAGATTATATATCTATTGGTAGTGAAAAATGAGAAAAAGGCTAAAGAAATTCACTGCTTATCATGTATACATATAATGAAAATGTTGAGATTTCAAAGCATCTGTTGTCAGAATGATAAATGACTAAGAAATAAAAACATGATCATCATCAAAAAATGTTTAATATATCAGGATTTATTGATTTTATATAGTTGTTAACAGAATATAGAAAATGTACAGATGTTTTTAATAGTTTAAATCTATATTTTTGTATTTAATAGTCATTAATTCAGAGTAAATACCAACTGCTAATTTTTTAAGTACAGTTATTGAGTTATGTCATAAATTATATGGATGAAATAAATCTATGAGTGCACTAAATATTGTAACTTTATGCTACATTCTTGTTCAAAGACTTTCTTCACTAAAATAATTTTATGATTGATATTATTTACTCTGATTTTCATATCTATTGCATTACTACTATTTTTTTTTACCTTTGTATTTTGTTTGTGGTGCTTCTAATGTATGATGTGACAATATTTCCATGATTTCTTCTCATCTAAGAAAAATTAAAATCATAACTGCTATTACTCAGTTCTTTCTATTTGATTTTGTGGTTATCATTTTATGTATAAATGATACATAATTTCTGTTGTTGTATTTAAAGGATTAAAGCAAGCTTTTGATCTTGTGTGATTTGTAATATGTCCAAACAGTTATTTTACATCATGATCTGCAGTGATGCAAACTTGAAAAATGTATATTAGTGTCTGCCATAATATTTTTTATGGGATAGTTTAGCCTTTTGTAAGTATAGTTTGTTATTAAATAAATATATAAATATTTATTGAATTAAATATGTTTGACAGCTAATAAATAGATTACATTATTATTTTTAAATCTAGAATTAAACCTATCATTGGAAATTGATATGATTTGATTTTTGAACAAGAGTAAAAACTGTGATATAGAGCAGTGGTCTTCAACCTTTTCACATCTGCGGCCCAGTAAAAATAAGGATAAGATTTCGCAGACCGGCAGAAGTTTAGATAAATTTTCTTAAAGATGTAACCTGCTTATCCTTAGATAAGTATAATTGTTTTAACTGACCAAAACAGCACACTAGTTATTGTGTATTGTAATAATGTTACTTACCTTCACATGCTAAACACTTTCTCGAGTTGCACAGTCATACTGCTACAGAAAACATACAATAACAATCGTTCTCATTAATGTGCTTGCATTTTACGTTTATTATTTCATTGTTAAAACGTACAAGAATAAAATGTTATTCACCTGAATGTTGAAAAAGTCAAAAGTTTTGATTTTATTTTATTTGGGGGGGGGGGGGGATACTGAGACAAAATATAGACACCAAAGTTATTTTTTGTTTGTTTTTATTTTTTAAAAAAGGTAACAGAAATTGGTTTTAAAAATAAAAGTTTTAGTATTTTAGTGGTATACAAATAAAGCCAAAAAAAAGTGAGCGTATTTTTAAACAAAAAAGAAAACGACACTTGAAAAAGTCAAAAGTTTTGATCTTACTTTATTTTGGGGTGGTGGGGGTGTATTGAGAAATACTTTGTAAAAGTTAAGAGACAGAACTTATTTTTTGGTTTTTATTTTTAAAAAAAGGTAATAAAAATTGATTTAAAGCCCCCCCAAAAAAAAAATCGCCATAGAAAAAATTTAAGAGATCCAAAAAAGTCACGTTACATTTTATTGTTTTAACAATGCTGATAAGCAGCCATGATTGGCTATCAAAAGACAACCGGAGTTTGTATAATAAAAAACTTTTCTACTCCCCCCCCCCATAAACATCTGTAATAAATAGAAAAACAAATTAATTTATGTATGATTGATTAGATTTTGTTTTTGCTCTGTTTTTTTTTTTTTAAATCGGGGGGAAAAATGCGATGAAAAAATAAATAAAAATTGTTCATATTAATTAAAAGTTTAAAATCTTATTATTTTGTTATTATAAACTTTCTTGCTAGTCTAGCTGCGGACTGACAGAAAACTTCTGCAGCCTGGTGGTTGAAGACCACTGATATAGAGTATGGAATTTTTAAATCCTAATTTACATTAATCTAAAATATTATCTTTATAGCATGTTGAGTCCCTTTTAGATATTTTATAATGATGCTATAGACTACTACAAACATGCAGTTTACCCTTTGGTAATATATTGTACAGCTTAATGCAGTTTGAATTCTATTAAATTGTTAAATTAGAGCAAATATTGACTAAATTTAAATTTAATATAACTATACACAGAAACATATACCAGATACGCTTAAAATCCGAATAAAGTTAGCAATTTTTGCCTAGAGCACTTTCGACTAATATAACTTAGTTGAAAATACACTAGACAAAAATTGCAAACTTTATTCAGTTTTTAAGCGTATCTTGTATACATTTTTGCATATAGTTATTTTCCATATTACATTTCCTAGAGTTATTGCATACCAAAATTTTCAACATTAGATTTATATTTGTATATGAGTAAATATATGTATCATAATCATTTGCAATTTTATTGCTTTTCTATTAACTGGCTAAGGCTCAGATATATAGATAAAGAAATTTATTTATTAAAACTTGCCAAAATAATTTCTATCCAAATGTAATTCTGTGATTAATTTCATATATTATATTTTTATTTATATTAATTATCTGATTAGCGTATTTATTGTGATTATTTCCGTCTAATTCATTACTATCAGTCTTTATTTTTTCTTTTTTGAAAATAAATGCAATCTTTTTAGTTTTATTTCCATTTTCTGAAGCTTTCAAGCATTATTTATGGAAAGAACATTTTTCTGCAAAATCTCCATTGACTTTTATTCTCGTAAATCCTCATTTTTATTTACAAAATATTGCTCCTAAAATTGTAAAAAAAATTTAGAGAAGGTGAACTATAATCATACTCTTATATTTATGTTAATGTGTAACTAAGTAGTTTTTAATTACTGCTGTTGCATTTTGATTTATTTTAGAATTTGACAGTATTCTGGATTTTGATGTTCCGCTTTTAATCATGTACAAAATGCTAATTGTTTTTTTTTTTTTTAAAGAAAGTACTAATTCAAGGCAAAATGACAGTTCATATTTTTTGATCCTTATAACTTCTTTTGATATTTGGTTCTTATTTGTTGTGTTATTAAACCATTTTTGATAAGTTTGATTACTTCCTGGAGTTTTTACATTGTTCATTAATTTAATTGCATAACTTAACTTTTCATTTGAAATACTTGACATTGCAAAGATGTCAGAATTAAGTGGAATTAATGTGTAGAATTTCTTCACACACTAAGATTTTTTTTTTAATATTTGTGTTATCTTAGTTTTTGCTGAAAGAACTTTCACTCCAGTATAGTGTTCTATATTTTTACGATTTGTGTTTTTTGTATAGTTGTTTTTGCCATTTCAGAAGTTTTTTTATTTCAAACTATTTTATATAATTCTAGATATTCACTTGTAAATATATCTTTTTTAAATATTTTAATATTCCTTCTACTCACAGTGCCTTATCTTAGATTAATTTTTTACTGTGTTTTTTTTTTTTTTTTGAGCATTTTTGTTGTTATTTGACTGTTTTTCCAATAGTTATTAGTAAATGATTAGAGATCTTTTTATTGATTTCATTCATATCTTGTAAATTTATATATATATATTAAATATTTTTTAAATTTCTCTTAAATTTTGTGAGATATTTTTGAAATATAAGGAATATCAATATTAATACTTTTTGTATTAAATCTAATGAACACATTACATACAGTTTTAAATAGATTATTTCTTTTAGTAAAAATATCTAACTATGCTGGAAATTTCTTTTGCATGCTTCTGTGTACATTTGTATTTCTGATAATTTCATAAGTCTGATTTATCTCATTTCTTCTTTATTCACATCATTTTCAACATCAGTCATTTTATAAGTATTTATCAATATTTGATGTTATCAAAAGCATTTGTGCATATTTAAAAATTGCCTACTTCCTCACAAGAATGGGAATTGTTAAAGCATAAACTTATAATGAATCTAATTTACTTACAGTTGCAGTTTTGTAGAATAATTTTTTATTTTTCAAATGAAATGTCTTTCTAATTTATTTGCTCTCGGATAATATATAGTTATATAATGTCATGATTTTTAATATCTTGTGACTTTATTCTTTGATTGTCTAATAATTTCACAATCTCCAGAACATAATTTTTATGATTGATAAAATAAGAATGCTTAGATAAAATGTATTCAGCTATATCTATATTTTTAAGAAAATTGATGTCTCAATTCTTAACTATCAAGCATCTTAATCATGAAGTGACGATAGTTACCACACTCACTATACTAACTGATGCATGTTAATGAGCAGATTTTTTATATTTGTTTATCACATGAATAATTGTATGATAATAGTTGTGAGATAAGAATATTTGGAATAGGCTTTTGTAAGATCTTGGGGACAAATCACAGTCTTTTTCCAATTACTGTTTTTTTTTTTTACCGCCAATATAATATATAAATTTTTGTTTTAATATAAATAGAATTTTAATTCTAAAGACTTGATCAAATAAAATTATAATACAAAATTTAATGTGCAAATAATGAATGCCAAAAAATATTTCATCCCATTTGAAATTGCTTTTTGAAGCACTAATTTAATGGATTTTATTGTCATTGATTCTATTCTTTATAAATAAATTTCAAAGAAAATGGAAACATATTTATAAAGAAAAACAGAAATATATATGTTTGTGTGTATATATAAAAAAAATATTGGGAACTCTATTCTTTGTAATTTTAAACTCTTGATTTGATGCAACAAATGTCTGCAAGAAATTGTAACCTGCTGTTTTCTTTGGGTCTTGAGAGCCTGATGGAAAAGTTGATTTAGTGTAACAAACCTGAAAGAAATGTTAATCTGCTGTTTCCTTGTTGCCATGACAGTCTGATTATCAAATTTTTGATTGAAAACCTCTAGTTTTCAGCACAGAAGGTGCATTATAATTGTAAAGAAATGTAATTACATTTAATTTTTTATCTATATACATTGATAGAAAAGTTTTATGGTAAGCTCAAATGACAACAGGAAAATAGGCAGACCCCAATATTTTTTTTTTTTCAAGCATTTGATATGACTAATCAGGTTAGTTTTAAAACATACAAAATCAAATACTCATTAAAAAATCTTATATGTATTTATTATGTAAACAACTTTGCTTCACTTTTTTTTTCATATTTAACTTCAATTGCAATTTTATAAAGCTGACAATTTACTCACTTTATTCATAATTCTGGTAAAAACATTTTTTTTTGCTGCTTAATTATATTTCATCTAATTTTGTAAGCATAAAATTTATTACCATTTTTGCTTTTTATAAAAAGACAAGAAAATATTAATTTTCAAAATATATTTATTTTAAACATTGTTTTATAATACATTTTATATACTATTGGTTATTGAATTATAAATATTTATACATAAATTATTAGTTGCTAATTTTGTTATTTTCAAATAAAACAAGTATTTGTATGTATGTAGTATGTATATAGCGTGTTGTAAAATAAAATATAAAAAAAAGATTATTAAACTCACTAAAATCCAGATATTTTAAATATTTATAAACATTTTTTTCTTTATAGAGATATGTTTTGTGCAGGTCGTGTATCTGAAGAAGATATGAAAAGAACTATGAAAGCATGTGGTGGATCTATTCAGACCACAGTTCAAAATATTGATGATTCAGTACTTGGGATGTGTTCACAATTTGAAGAAATGCAGATTGGTGGAGAAAGGTAGTGGATTTTTATACATATTTAAGATATTAAGCAATTTTATGTTATTAAATACTTAGCTAAAGTTAACATGGCTATGAAAGTGACTCTTTTTTTAAAAAAATAAGTTTATGGTATCATATAACCATGAAGACAAATAATTTTTGCCTTTCAAAACTGTTTGTTTATTTCATGTTACTTTAGAACATTTAAAATTTTTATTCAGTTAATAACTATTCAGATTTTATTTGTTGAAAATTTTAATCAGTCTGAATGTCTTTTTTTCAATGTTCATTTTTGCTCAGAAAAATTGAAGTTTGCTTGATGCATGATTCATAAAAACTGAGCATATAATTATGATTATTATTTGATTTATTTTGTATATATTGAAGCCATGAACTATACTATTAATATTCATAACTTCAATTATATGCCATCTAAAGAATTGTAAACAAACAATGAAAAAAAAACTCCAGTAAAATTCACCAATTTAATACATTTTACAGTATGCCAACAACCCTTTTTTTGATTGACCACTGTGCACATTTTACATTTAAATTGAATACAAAAATTTGTATATAAATTTTATAATATGCCAGCAGCTGCTTTTCATCTCTGAGTATTATATGTGGTCATATTTATTAATATAATTTCTTTGATTTATATTAAACATGTAATATGTACATATAAATTAAGATTATAATATAAATGAAATTTTTTAAAAATATTAATAACATAGTAGTAAAATGAACAAATATATTTAAGTGAATGTATATTCATTCATTCACTTAAATATATTTCTTCAATTTACCACTATGTTATTAACATTTTTTAAAATTTTTATTTATATTATAATCTTAATTTATATATACATATTATATGTTTAAAAAGTGTCCATGTTATATATATGTGTCTGTTGATAAGAAATGAATGCTTGCAATTCAATCAACATTATGTATTCTATTGTAATCAAAGCTTGTCACCAAAACGATCTATTATAAGCAATGTATGTGAAGGGAGGCTTGGAACAAAATATAGCACATAGTGTGGGTCCACTGTATAAGTGTACAAAATATTATGAATATATGATCTGCAATTGAGCAAGCTGCCTTAAAATGATCACCATTAGCTTAAATAGTCTGATAAATATCACCTGTGAACAGAGGTGAAGATTGTCATAAGGATTTTTATGGACGTGAGTCATAATGTTCTCATACACATACTAATAGCAGAGAAGTTTCAAAAGAAAATTATATGCTTAGCAGTAGAAATCAAAAAAATTAATAAAATTCAACGAGAAAACCTGCTTCAAATAAATGCAAATAAGAATCTTTATTTGATATGATAGAATAAATGGGTAATAGTTGAATGATCATTATTCTCTGGGAAAATATGGACAACATAACATTTAGATATTGTCGTGGTTCTACTATACCAAAATGAACTGTTTTTGGAAAATTGATATTTCTTTATTGAAATTAATATCGTCATTATCAATCGACTGCAGGATGAAGGTCTCTCCAAGTTCAATCCATCTTCTCCAATCTTTAGCTTCTCTTCTCTGCATCATCCCTGCACACTTTCTTATTTCATCCATCCATCTCACATGTGGTCTCTTTCTGGGTCTTTTACAATCTCTTGGAATCCCGTTTAAGATTTCAATTGTCCATCTATTATCATCTCTTCTAGCAATATGTCCAGCCCAACTTCACTTCAGTCTTTTACTTTTTTCAATGAAGTCAGTAACGTCTGTTTGTTCTCTTACCCATGTATTGTGTTTTCGATCTCTTCTTGTTACTCCTAACATGCATATCTCCATACTTCTTTGAGTGATCTGAAGTCTCTGCATTGCTCTGCTATAATTAAAAACTTTCCTTTTCAAACACATAGGCATATTTCCTTTTAGTATCAAGTTATTTCTACCAAAAGCACTCCATTCAAGTTTAATTCTATGATTAATTTCATTCATTATCTATTCATCTGTATTAATAATCTGACCAAGGTATTTGTAGCTGTTAACTTCTTCTAACTCATCATAATCGATTTTTATTTTCATAATTTGAGAAAATTCATTGAACATTACTTTAGTCTTTTTAACATTTATCTTTAGTCCTACTTTCATCTGATAACTCCAACATTTCCTGTAGCTCTAAACCATTATTTGCAAAAACAACTACATCATCTGCAAAATCTAAATGACTCTCCATTTACTTTCCCTCCTTTAGCTTCCCATTTTAATCCACAAAATAGTTGTTGCAGCACTGCTGTAAAAAGTTTCAGAGATATGAAGTCACCTTGTTTTACAACCTTCTCATTATTGACTTTCCTAGTATCATTATGTATTCTAATTCTTGCTGTTGCAGTTTTTATAAATATTCTTCAAAATATGACAATATCCCTTATCTATACTTTGATGATCCAATGCTTTAATCACTGAAGAAATGTTTATAGAATCAAATGCTTTTTCTTAATCTACAAAACCAAAGCATAATGGCAACTTTTTATTTATTTGTCCTTTCTATAACTTCCCCCAATACCTGGATATGATCTACTGTACTAAAACCACTTTTAAATCCAGCTTGTTCTCTTGGTTAGTAAAAATCCAATGAATATTGATAAACATGCACTGAAATGAAAGTCATTGAAGTAAATTAAACGATTTGAAATTATATATAGAATAATTTTGTATTTATTATGTCTTCATTTTTGTGATCTGTGTGATGGGTTATTGGAACAATTCATAATGCTTTTGGAATGAACTAGGTTTGTTATCAATTAATCTCTTATCTCCTCAAGCTAACTCTCTTATTCTAAATAACTCAACTCTGTTATTAGCTTATAAAAGAAACCAACAATAAAAGCATATATTAGAAGAATATTAGAAAACTGAATCTCCAATTATATCAGTCAGTATTTAATGTTTATCCACTTGATAATTATCTCAACAACTTAATGCAATGAAACCTACTAATACTGCCTAAAATGCTCCTATATTTGCTTGTCTTTTTATGGCAACGGAAGTCTGTACAGTCGATAGACAAATTATTTTCAGGAGCATTTAAATATATTTAATGATTTTAACCGTGTTATACATAAAAAAGCTTTTCATTCAGTATTAATATTTGTTAACAAATTTTTGTGAGTTTACTAAAATAATTAAAATAGAATAATTACTATCTCCTACCAACTGCATCTAATATTTAAACTAATATTTAAAAAATATCTCTAAAATTAAAACTTGATCACAATTGAAAAGTTTTATTTTGTATTGCTTGCCAGCTACTATTATTGCCTGTTTCATAAATCCATATGCTTCAATTACTTGAAAGTATGTGCATTGCTTCCAAGTTTTAAGCAAGGAACTGCATTGTATATAAGAAATTTGATAGACTAAATCTTTGTTGCAGTAACATCACATCTAAATTTTGGACTAATAGTAATTTTAGTTTTCAATAAGGAATTATCTAACAAAATGTATTTCATGCTATATGTCCCCATAATCCTATTCTATTCTCTCACTGCTTCTTATTGATGTGTTGTTTTTTTTTTTAAAAAAAAGCATTCATTTTGTATCATTAGATTTTCTATTGTAGAAGAATTTTGCTTCAAAGATGCTCCTATTCAATTAAACTACAATGCAATTACTAAAGATTTATATAAAACAAAAATAAAAACTGAATTCTTCATAGACCACTACTATTGCATCACTTATTTTTTCAATATGAATTTAAATCAAGCTGAACTGCAGATTTAAAAATAATACGATGACCAGCTTACTTGAAAATAGATTTGATAAAATTAACAGAAGTGATGGAAATCCATCTCAGTTTGCATATCTGAAATGACATTTTGCTGTAAAGCATTTGTAAAAGATTTTTTAAAATCGAGAACATACAAAGATTAACAGTTGGATTTATATTTCTATAGTAGGGATACCACTTAAGAAATTAATTGTTTAATGATTTATAATTGTGATAGAAAATTGAATATGGTTGGGAATAATTAATGCTACTGCAAGATAAGGTTTGCTATTGTGGTTTTAATTTTCGAAACATTATTTATTCACAATATATGCAGTTTTGAATTCATGGTTTTTGACATTGTATCCATTAATTTGATTTTTCTTGCTTTTTTTTTTTTTTTGTCAGAAAGGGAAAAAAGTAGGTCCTACATTGCTTTATAAACTGATTTAATTATTTGTTTGTATTCTTAAATTGATTTTCATTTAATTTTGAAATACATTAATAGCTTGATGGAAAGAATAGAGATAAGTGAAAATTGCAATGTTATTTTTTGTATTTCAAGGTTTGTTCACCAAATATATTGATGATCAAAGATAGTGCAAAACATTGAAACATTATTTATTGTCAAAATAGATAGATGACTGTCAAAATATGCTATTCTGCATTTTTTAGTTATAAAAAGATCCAGCCGTGCCCCAGTCTTTTGGTATATTTCTATTTTGTATAATCCATAAAAGTGTTTATTATTTTGTGATATTACTATTTTTGCTAAATTGGGAAGGTGAATTTTTTTTATGTCATTTATTTGACAATTTTAGAATTCATTTAGTAATTAATTTCCATCAAATAAGTGGTATTTAATGTAATTTATTATTGATATCCAAGATAGGGTTTTTCATAATTATTTATGATCTCTAGGAGCTTTTAAGTTTCCAGTCGTATTAGTATTGTAAACAATATTAAAAAATTCAGGCATGATTATCTGGATTTATATATTTAATATTTATATTTCCTCTCAAAGTGGAAGTTATTCTCTGTATCACAGTTTAGAAATTAATAAATGCATTGTTAATTTTAGTAATATATTCTTATTATATAAGAACTTTTAATGTTTCTTTTTGTCATAATAGTACTAAATACCTAGATAACCTAATGTATTTCTAATAGTTTATAAACAAATTTATTATTCAGATAATTATGTTAAATGTTCAGTTTTTCATAAATATTATTTGATCAATTATTGGCTTTTTTGTTTATTAGCATCATTAGTGTTTAAAATGAAACCTAATTTCATAATCATGATACAAAGGACGAGAAATTCAATAAATTGTTTGTTTTGGATTGCTCATTTTGTTTTTAATAATTTAATATAACAATCAACGTTTGGTTGACAATTCCAAAACATTTTTTTTACCATGTCAGAATTGATAAAACTGTTACATATTTGATTTGTCCAAAATGTTTCTAATCTTTAGATATGTTTTCCATCACTATATTTATGCATTTTTGTTGTATTATCTGTTGAGCAAATGGATATAAGAGATCTAAGTAGTTTTACCTTATTTGTGAATATTAAATTGAAATGAATATTGTAGTAAGGCAGAGAGTGAAGGAAATAGAATTAATAAGGGTGAAATGTGTGTGTGGTTTTTTTTTTTTTTTTTGAGTTTGACAATATCAAGATGATAGTATTGATAATAATCTTAGTAAATTTTTTTTTTCAAAAATCGCAGTTATTTCTATAAAATATTAAAGAATAGAATAGAAGTGAAGCTGAACCCTTTTTCAGAGATGGGAAGAGGGCTTTTATTATATGTATATAATATGTATATACACAGTTATGGGGGTATCATGTTTTTCTTATTTATATCTAATCCTTATATGGCTTGAATATTTAGATTACATGTGTGACAAAAATGTACATACAATAGATAGAAATTTATTGTAAGTTTATTTAAATGATAGTGATTTAAAACATTGCAGCATGTTTGTTCACAAATATTTTTAAATTGCAGATACAATCTTTTCCAAGGTTGTCCTAAAGGAAAAGCCTGCACTATTGTTCTACGTGGTGGTGCTGAGCAGTTTATAGAAGAAACAGAACGATCATTACATGATGCTATAATGATTGTTCGTCGGGCGATTAAAAATGATTCAGTTGTTGCAGGTATGTTTACGTCTGCAAAGTTTTTTTTTTATTATTTAAAAGAATTATTCTATTTTTTTTTTCTATTAGATAATAAAATTATATAATATTGTTTTAAACTTCAATTTTTTATACTATGGAGTAGAATAAAGTGGAAATTTTTTTACAAACATTTTTTATTTTTTCTGTTCTCTTTCAAAAAAAAAAAAAAAACTTGTAAGTTTAAAGAGGGGGGGGTGTATTTTTTATTTATTTATAAAAATTATTCTAATTAATGATATTGTATGCAAATATTGCAAAATCTTTTAATTATATTTTGTGTTACTTTGCTATCTTTTTTTTTTTTTTTTACAAATTGTTACCGTACATAAGTTTGGTATGTGTATATGAACATGTATTCTAAATTTTAGATTAGCATTTGCTTATAATAATGAATATACATGTATATACAAAGTTCTCTATCTGAAGACAGTTGTAATTTATAAAGCAATGCAATACTAGAATAAAATGCTATCATTTGATTATTGTTGGTAATAGTTAATTTAGCATCTTGTAATATTTTTATTAATAGATGTTTAACAAAATATTTCTAAAACTAATATTATTTCTGAAAAGCATATAATGAATAAATAAGGATTACTCAACTTTATCTGGAGGGTGTAGGATATAAAAAATTTAAAACATTTAGATAGGTTGTTTTATGAATTTGATAACTAAATATTTTAAAAACAGTTATTATTTAGATTTTATCTAAAATCAGGTTCTAAGAAAGAAGACATTGCAAAGTTGTTTGAAAACAGTTCATCAGCATTAAAATAGATTAGCTGAAAAGAATTCTGAACTGTTAGTTTTAATTCTGATAGTTTTAGTGTAACTAAGATTATATTTTAAAGATAAATCAGAAATAAAGAATAACTAACAATTGTTGAAAGAACTATATTAAACTTTGGAAATTTTTTGATAATATTATGACAAAAAATTAGTTGAGGTGTTAAACTAGAAACTAGACATTATTGAAATACTCGTATACACCTGGGTCTCTTTTTATGCAGTAGATAGGTTCCACAAAAAACTTGTATAAAAGAAATTGCACAAAAATAGACAACTTACATTGAAAAATGTGGGATATGTTCCATAATTTTCAAAAATCGCATAAAAGCAAAGCAACAAGGTAAAATTACTTAAAATCCATATAAAAAAAAAATAAGGGAATAAAGTATGACTAATAAAAAATTTCAATTATTTGAAAAAAATTGATACAAGACAAACTTTTTTTATTAACTATTTAATTTTATTCAAAACAATATGATTTTATGTGTAATTTACTTTTCATTTTTTCATACATATTTTAATCATTATCGCTATTTGACAATATGCAGATACGTTTATGAAATGATAAATCAGATTTGTCACAAGAGGAAATATAATTAGTGCCAACTTCAGTCTCGTGTTGTGTTTAATTAACCTATCAGGTGCGTCAACTGACAATTTTCGTTCATGGTTTCAAATCACTCTAAAACTGTCAATTTTTGCTTTATCATAGCAACTTTACTGTCTTTTTAAAGCTTAAAATGTATCGTAAGGCGCTAATTTGTTGTTGCTCATTTTGAACCAATGGGAGCACTTGACAAGAATTTTAACAGCTCCAAGTTCTTTGTTTTGATATTCAAAACGAATATGTATATTTTAGAGCATTTTTTTTTATATATTATAGATTATTTTGATAAAATATGCTGAAAATATATTTTAGAAAAATAAAGATTTTAGTAAAAATTCTTTACTTTTACACGAATGTAAATTAAGAAAGAAATCAACGACTTACGCAACATTTTCTAATAGATTACAAATGTTCTTTTTAGGTTCTCCGCTGTAGAATATTTTTATAATTATAAATATAAATTTATTTTTGAAAAAACTTTTATTCGCTGTAATAACCTGACAAATTATTAATTTGCTTTTTCCAAACCAATCTAATATTAAAAGACAAATATATTTTTATTGCTGATTCTGTAATTGAACCAATCAAAAGTTTAAAACTAATTCACTCAGCCAATAAAAAATTTTTCAGTCTAAAAGTTAATCGTTTTCTGTTGACAATGTAATCGGTGATTAAACTTTGAGACGATTTTACTAATTGTTTATGAAGCTCGCGTTATCCAGACATATAACTATTTAGCTCTCATTGGAATTTAAGAGCTCATTCATAATTCATGTCATTAACAAGAAAATGATTGTCCAATTGATTAGAAAGTTGAAGACTTTCTCGAATCATTTTTGCTGTGAAACGAACAGGTTCCACTTCTGTTCATTTTTCTAAATCTTCTACAGTATCTAAATTTATTGCCAAGTCTTTTTCCAACAGGCATTTAAAGTACTGTATGTAAAATATAATGTGTATATAAAATGGGGAAATCCCGATTTTAAATGAAATATGAACTTCTTTATCGCATAAAAGAAAACTGCATAAAAAGATATTAAGAAGAATAATGCGGCCTGTTTTTGTACCATTGTAAAGTAAAACCCATGATTGTTAATTTTCAAGAAGAATATGCATTTTTTGCATGAATGTTAACTTCAAAAATATTGGAATTTCTTTAGGAATATATGGACCTGTGAAATTATGCTATCCAATCTCAAGAATGCTTTCATTGTTCTAGTTTTTTAAAATGAAGAAAATTGATAAGATTGCACTTATTGTAAAATATCATTATTACAAAGAAATCAAGTCATATGGCACATGACCTAATTTAATTAACAAGCTTGCTAATGCTTCAATATCCTAGCACCTCACTGTGGGAGCCAGTAGTAGAAACCAATCTGGGGTTGGGGATATTCTGCAAAGCTTGTTAAGTGCTTATTTGCGAGCTCTATATATAATATCATTATTCATTATAGATATGGTGCTCAAAAATTTTATTGAATAGATTGTTTTCATCTACACATGAATTGTCACCAGATTCAATATGGTTTTAGAAAATCAAAAAGATTTTTGTTGTCAGACAAATGCAAGCAACGTATTGGGAACAGAGAAATGATTTACATATTGCTTTTATTGGTTTAGTTAATGCATTTGATTCAGTTAATAGGACAGTTCTATGGTGTTGTTTGTACTCTACTGATTGTTCACCAAAATTTACTCATATTATACAGCTTTTATATGATGAAATGAGAGTAAATTTTATTACTACAGGTGCAAGTCCGAGACATTTGAAATGAAAAATGGCTGCTAAACAAGGATGTGTACTTGCTCTAACATTGTTTTCACTTTATGTTAGTTGTCTTGGACAGTTTAATCAAACAGATTAAAATACAAAAATGGTTTGATGGTGGAATTTTTAATTTGAATCTATTAAAAGCAAAAACATTTGAACTTCTTATATTCTGTAATTACAATATGCTGATGATTGTGATATTTTTACCAGTTCAAAAAACCATTTTACTAAATTAATGTTTTAAATTCAGTATACAAAGACTTTGTTTATTAATTTATGTGCAAAAAATTCCTATTCTTTATCAACCAGTGATGGAAGAAAAATCTTCAGCAAGTTTTAACTATGATGGTTTTTATCTTAAGAATGTAAACCAGTTTAAATAACATTGGTGATTTTATAAGTAGAATAGTTACAGATGATGAGATCACAACACAGTCTCCAATATGCTGCTGCTGCTTTTAACAAGTTAAAAGATAGATTATTTTATCATAGGGAAATAATTGTTAAAACTAAGTTAATTATATATAAACCTGTTATTTATTTAATTTATTGTATGAAAGTGAAAGTTGGAAACTCATTTCAATGTAAAGGCATTAGGAAAATATCTAGGGATGTATCATAAAATTTTTAAAAATATAGTGACAAGATCGTAAAAAAAAAACTACTTTTCAGCTTTCTGGATGTGATACTACAGACTTGTGTATTATGAAAGCATAGCGTCTTTGGATTAGCCATGTAAAGCAAAAGAATAATGAAAGACTCTCAAAAGGGTGTGTTATGAGGGTCTAGAGAATGTTTTCATGGAAAGGTAGACTAACCCTATCTATTTTATAAGGATTATCTCTGAGGCATTTAAAAAAAAGGGTAATGGCATTATTTCCATTGTTGAAGATATGATAAAGAAAAGAATGCATTTGAGAGCTACAATTAAAGATGGTGTTGAAATATTTCAGAAGGGAAGATTTTCTACTTAAAAAAAAGCATCATAAAATATTAAATAAACAGGAAAATAGATGGGCATATTCTACATGTGAGTGTATTTGTGACTTACAGATTGCTTTGTATACTCATTGCAAAAGTCATTTCTAGAGTAGGTTTCCTCCTTTTTTTTTTTGTTGCTGGAGTTGGAATCATCATATTTGTTGCTGAGTGGCTGTTCTTTATTCTTATTAACTACAAGTTGGAATTTGATATATCAGTATAACAAGATGCATCTTTAAAGATAAAAAATTTTAATAAATGTGATTGATGCATTAATTGTAATTAGATACTTAATAAAATATTAATATAAAATTTGTCATATGTGTATTCTTTGGATGATAAGCTATCAGCCATGGCATTAATTAGCAACAAAACTTAACTTAAGCTTGAAGCTGAGATTAAAATGAATTTGAACTCAAAATAATATTAAAAGAGAATTGATAGTGGGCAAGTAGTTCTGTAATCATTAATTTTGAAGGATGAGATTGATAATCAGGGTTTGGATTAGAAGCAGTAGAAGAATCTCAAGAAAATTTTTATTAGCCATTAGATTAATAATAGTTGAAATTGATGGTAACTGATGGAATTGCAGTCAACTTCTACAGTTTAAGTGAAAATATTTACCTACATTATATCCATTTTATTTATAATACATTAAAACTTATTGCTGCATTGATATGTGAATAAGTGGCTGTGTATAAAATATGTCTAAATATGCATTTTTTTTATATTAATTTTGTTAGATAATCTCAAGTTATTGACATTTCAAAATTATTCCAACATGTTTTTTTTCTAAAGGAAAAAATCCCATGTAATCCCTTGAAGGAGTAGGATAGGAAATCTTTTTTTATATATGCTTTTATTTGAGTCAAATCTTGCGATTAATTTTTAACACTCTTCTACTAAATAGATTATCTTCACGTTATGTTTCGATGATAAAGCAATGTTTTACGGTGTCTAGCTTAAAGTTTTGAATGGCCACATTTCAAATAATGGTTTGGTTAGTTTTGAGTTTTGCAGAATAGACAGCTTGATATTTTTTAGGCAAATGCTTTCATTTTATTTTAGGAAGAAATTTTAGGGTGTTGAAGAGTTAATTAAAATAGAAAAAGAAATAAAGTATGATATATTAAATTCCTTTAGAGTATTTGCATTAAGCTTGCTTTTTTAAATTGCTGTCTTAATTAAAATAAAAATCATAACTGATTTTTAAACATTTTCATTTAATTTGAGAAAAAAGTTTTAGGGATGCTTAATGCTAAATAAAATAGAAAGAATAATTCAAGTAGAAATAAAATGAAAACAATGACAAAATTTTTCATTTTCTTTTATATTAGTTATCTAAAAATTTGCATTTTTAAATTGTTGCCTTAATAAAAATAAAAATATTACGAAACGATTTAACCTACTGCTGAATGTATCTTCTTATTATGATTGCATTCATATTGATTCTATAAGTATTTTGTTTTACACTATAGATACGCTATATTTTTTTCAAAAAAGTTTTCATTTAATTTGAGGAAGAAATTTTAGGAGTATTTTCAGTTAATTAAATAGAAAAAGAAATGAAGAATGAAAACTTAATTTTCCTTTGAATTGTGTACATAATGTTTGCTTTTTTAATTACTACCTTTATAAAACCAAAAATCTTGTAATTGATTTTAAATGAAACCTAAACACTAAAAAATAATATATATATAAAAATATTTTTTTTTGCTTTTGAATGGATTAGTCCTCATTAAATAAAAGCATTTTTAAAAAAATATTTTATATATATATAAAATTTCATTTTTAAATACCATATGGCAAAATCACTTCTTGAAGAATTTGAAGTAATATTAATATATTCAAACTTTATTTTAAATTATTATAATTTGTTTAGAAGACAAATATTTTATTAATAAAATTTTAACGAATTTAGTAAACAACTTTCATATATATGTTTATGTGAAAAAACCAAAATTTAAATTTTATTTTGGAGAATTAAAAATAAGATTTGTTATAAATGGATTTTTTTAAAAAAGTGTGCTTTGAGGAAACGTGACATTTTAGATGATATGCAGAGAGTCATCAAACAACTTTATCTAGAGCCTTTTTTGGGACTTGCACAGTATACCTGCCGGAAGCTTGCCATCCATTTTAGTTTAAATTATCCATTTTCAGAGTTTCTAACACATGTCATAAACAATAGTTATCGTATTCAATATTAACATTTTTTTTTATTTATTAAAATGATAAAGAAACACAAAAAACCAAAGGGTTGTAATTAAAAACTTTTTTAACGTAAATGCAGTAAAGAAAAAAAACATGATTAAGCAAACTATAACAAAAGTGTGGGGAAGACATCATTTTTTGAGCAAGAACTATCCTGTAATTTTGAAAATATTCCACTGAAACACAAAAATCCAAAGGGTTATAATTAAAAAAAAATTTAATGTAAATTCACTGCACCAGTTGTAAACTAATCTCAATGTACTCACAAATGATGTTTTGTAGCCTTCTAGCCACATTCTTTTCCAAACAGTTAAGCACATAGAACATGTTCGCACACAACACTACCATGGCATCTGTTGTCATATAAAGTATAATACCATGCTCATTATCACATACTTTTCAGGCGGGCACTATGCTGTAATTTTGGAAATATTCCACTGTATTTTGTTCTGTCGTTGAAAGATTCCAAATATTAAACATATTTCCAAAAATGATATGGCAAAAAAAAAATGTTAAAAAAATCGGCACGAATTGATGAAAAAATAATGTTAATTTTAATCTCGTGTTATTTGTCCGCTTCATGTTAACATTTGGATGTTATGTTGTGAATGGAATTTATTAAAAAATATATTCCAATTTTTTTAAAATTAACATTCAATTTAGAATACATTTGTTAATATTGTTAAAGTTAATAAGCTATACATGTTTGAGAAAATAATTTCAAGAAAAAAAATGCTGACTATTGTTTACATTTTTTTTTCTCAAACATGTTCAGTTTGTTAACTTTAAAAAATTTGAATTCATTTTTTAATAAATTCTATTCACAATATAATGTCTAAATGTTAACATGAGGCGAATGGATAACATAAGGTTAAAATTCATGTTATTTTTTGTTGATATTAATATGTCTTTTTTGCCATATCATTTTTGGAAATATGATTAAAATTTAGAATGTTTCATCAACACAACAAGATGCAGTGGAATATACACCTGGGTCACTTTTTATGCGGTAGATATGTTCCACAGAAAACCAGCATAAAAGCAAAACAACAAGGTAAAATTATTTTAAAGTTCGCATAAAAAGGGAGGGGGGGATAAAGTATGGCTAAAAAAATTGATACAAGACAAACTTTTTTATTAACTATTTAATTTTATTCAAAACAATATATTTTTATGTGTAAATTCTTTTACATTTTTTTCATACATATTTTAATCATTATCGCTATTTGACAATATGCAGGTTCGTTTGTGAACTGGTAAAAAATCTGTTTCGTCACAAGAGGAAATAAAATTAGCGCCAACTTCAGTCTCATGCTGTGGTAATGGTTTTCTGTTGACAATGTAATCGGTAATTAAACTTTGAGATGATGATTTTACTAATTGTTTATGAAGCTTGCGATATCCAGACTGTTAGGTCTAGCTGTTTGATAATATGCAGGTTCGTTTGTGAACTGGTAAAAAAATCTGTTTCGTCACAAGAGGAAATAAAATTAGCACCAACTTCAGTCTCATGCTGTGATAATGGTTTTCTGTCGACAATGTAATCGGTAATTAAACTTTGAGATGATGATTTTACTAATTGTTTTGTGAAGCTTGCGATATCCAGACTGTTATGCCTAGCTGTTAGAAAATGCACTTCCACGAGTGCAACTATATATATATAACACGCTTCTACGAATGTGTTAATAAGACTAACGGTTAAATTTTATTTTATACACATATATACATGGAGAAACTTTTAGACAGAAAAAAGTTACAAATAAAAATATTTAAGAATTTTTAAAGATACATTCTTTTTAAGTAGAAATTAAAAATTCTTAAATATTTTTACTTGTAACTTTCTTCTATCTAAAAGTTTCTCCATATATATATATATGTGTATAAAAGAAAATATAAAAAAAACACATTTTAAAGATACATTCTTTTTAAGTAGAAATTAAAAATTCTTAAATATTTTTGCTTGTAACTTTTTTCTGTCTAAAAGTTTCTCCATATGTGTATAAAAGAAAATATAAACATACACAGACATAAAACTATTTAGCCCTCATTGGAATTTAAGAGCTCATTCATAATTCATGTCATTAACAAAAAATGATTTTTCAATTGATTAGAAAGTTGAAGTGAAACAAACAGGTTCCACTTCTGTTTCATTATCTTTTTCTAAATCTTCTACAATATCTAAATTTATTGCCAAACCTTTTTCTAACAGGCATTTAAAGTATGTAAAATTAATGTGTGTATATAAAATTGGGATATCCCGCCTTTAAGTGAAATATGAACTTCTTTATCGCATAAAAAGATATAAGAAAAAACATGAATCGCATCAAAAAAATCCCCACAAAAAGAGACCCTGTGTGTTTTTAAAATTAAAGGATAGTGCCCACCTGAAAAGTATTTAATAGTGAGCATGTTATACTTTATATGCAAAAGGAGTGCCATGTATGAACATGTTCTAAGTGCTTATTTTTTTGAAAAGGAACTTGATTAGAAAGCTCTGAAACATCATTTGTGAATGCACTGAGATTTGGCTCTTTGGATTTTTGTGTATTTAAGTGGAATATTTTCAAAATTATGGGATTGTGTTCCGCCGAAAAGTTATGTCTGTCCGCACCTTTGTTATAGCTTGCTTAATCATGTTTTATTTCTATTTTCTTAAGTGCATTTACATCAAAAAAGTTTCTAATTACAATCCTTTGGATTTTTGTCTTTCTTTATCATTTTAATAAATAAAAAAAACTGTAAATATTGAATGCAATAACTTAGAGGCAGCCATATTATTTATATCGTGTTTTGGAAGCACCTGAACCCCTGAAAATGGATAATTAAAAAATAAAATGGGTGGCAAGCATTCTGACAGGCAAACTACCTAAGTACTCATTTGTTTTTGTTTTTTAAATTACTTGCAAGAAAAATATATTTTATTAGCTATGTTCAAATGTAGAAATAAATTTACTTTTTTTTTTGAATGAAAATAATAAAATAATCATACAAAAATAAATTAGTTCAAGCTATACATTTTGCAGAAATATTTACGTGATGCTGATCTCTAAATTATAAAAAAATTATTTGACGAAATTTGGAAATTCTAGGTAAAAGCTTTCAAAAGCTTAAAAAAAGATGAGTGAAAAATTTTATAAAGTCACAATACTTAACAGAAAAATGAATTCTATGGTTGCAAACTTGGTAGAGTTCGAGCTAACTTCTACACTAAGGAAGGCAGCCATATTTGGTTTTAGAAAATTGAACCAAGATACAATTTGTGCAATATCTTCAGTGTGAATTTATAAATAAAGACATTTTGCCTTTGTCTTCTTTGTTCAATCTAGTAAACTGAGCAGAAAAGAAAAAAATTAAAAGAACCTATTAATAAAAAATTCAAATTTTGTCCAACTTCAACATGCCATACTCCATTTTAAAGAGGAAGTCAAGGAGCAGCAACTTATGGGATTTTTTGCAAATGTCATACATATAATTTGCCTGCAATTTTAAAAAGAAAAGAAAATTTCAACGAATCAGCTGCTACTATCATGCTACAACCACTCAACCTGTTAAAAAAAAAACGAAAAAGTTTATTTCCTTACGACTGGTAGAAAACTGTTTCAGGAGTCTTCAAGATTTGTAACTTATTTTCAGTTAAAACAATCCGTGTTTAATCTTTTTTATGAAATATAAAAAACTAAGATGGAAAAATGTCTTTTTACAAAATCTTTGATAATAAACACAAATTTTGTTATAGAAAAAAAAATTATATCTTTAGGAAAATATCTCAAGCATTTGTATGCCTTACCAATTGCGCATTAATACAATTTAAAGTCTAATTGATCAAAATTTTTGATAAAGATTTTTTGAGTTGACCTGCAGTCTTTGTGTTAAAATGTATTTCATTTTCTAGTAATTCTATGTATCTAATAGTTCTAAAAAAACTAATGGTATATAACATTTAGAATATTTATAAATATTTAAAAGAACTGTGCAACAATGAAAGTAGCCCCTAAAGGGTGTTGAATTTGGAGCTTTTTTTTTATTTTGATGGAGAATGTTGGAAGATATCAGTTATTTTTTAAATTGCAAATCTAAAATGGTTTATCAGCAGAGAAATATAAAATTTATAAAGTGTAAGCAATATTTATCTTTATAGAATAATTACTGTTTTGTTGTACTCTCATCTAACCCTGAAATGGTTCATCAAATAGTGCAAGCAAAATTATGTAATAAATATCTTTTAATTTTTTTCTATATGAAAGATAATGAAACAAGGATTCTCATACTGTCCAATCTATCAATCTTATTTCCTTCCTTACTCTTTCTATTAGCATATTTTTGAGCTGCTTATCCAGTGGATTCTGTAAGGAGTTTTCTTGATAGAGTTAAATGGAGTATGGTTTTCAAAATCATGAACAATAAATTGAACAGATCAATAATCAAAAGTAGTTCTTCCTTGTGAAGTTTTCAAATCAAAGTCACTATGCTATTCAGAGTTCTCAATCAGTTGCATTCTAAAATTCATTATTTGTCATGAGTTTTATTACATTTGTTATATAAAAGTATTCCAAAATGAATATTTCTGTAAATTTTCACCACACCATTTATGCAGGGTATGCACTGGTTTCTATTTGCTTTTAATATCTTGTGGAGGGGTGTAATCATAAATATATGATCAAAATCATGTGAAAAAGATCTCTGATTCCCAAGATACCCATTTTGTGCTGAATGAGCACTCATCAGATGGCCCTGATCACAATCTCTTGGACATATCTTTAGCATTGTTAGTATAGTTTAATTGATGTGTCAAATGTGTTGCCCTCATAACTTTGATACAAATCACTTAATGAAAGTTTATTAATAATTTTATTAGACATTCATTAGACTAGAGATCCAATTATGAATATTTCTGTAGTGTAATTTGCACCCCAGTCTCATGTGATATGTCTACTTTTGAGACCTTTTGGTGGAATGTAACCATATATATAACCAAAGACATGAAAAAGATCTATGATCCCCAAGATTACATTTTGTGTTGAACCAGCACTCATCAGTTGGCCAGATCACAATCTCTTATACATATCTTTATCATAGTTTAGTGTATATATATATAGATAACAAATTACTACAGTTTAATTGGATAATCTCTAGTCTAATGAATGACTAATAAAAAGTAATATACTTAAATTAAGTGATTTGTGTGAAGACAGCACATTTGACACATCAATTAGACCAGAGTAATTTGCTATATATATATATACTGAACAGTAATAAAGATATATGTAAGAGATTGTGGTCTGAGCCAACTGATAAGTGCTGGTTCGGCATGAAATGTCTATCTTGGGAATCATAAATCTTTTTCATATGTTTATGACTACATCCATCCACAAGTGTTAAAAGCAGATAGAAATCAATCCCTACTTTGCGTGTGTGGTATAGTGAAATATTCATTATTGGATGATCTCTTTTCCTAAGTATTTTGTGGATAACATGCCTAAAGAATTTTTTGTCTTATTTTAGCAAGTCCTATAGTAAAGTGATAACTCGAGGCCACAACAAACAATTACATCCCTAACAGTACTATAATTACCATGCTACATTGTTTTACTATGGCATTTATTTTTATAACTTATGAAGTCGTGTTTTGGATGGTACTCAAAAGACTGCAAGCTTCAGTAATGCAGTGACAAAGTAACTTTTGCAAACAATCATGCGTAAGTGAAAAACTTTTTGTGGTAAAAAAGTTGTGCTTTTTTTTTTTTTATCGTTGGGACCACCTAATGCATTTTTCCAAAACAAAACGTGAGATAGTGATGCAGTGTTTGTTCCATGGAAGGTCAGACTTAGGATAGTTCGTTTACATTTTCTTTATTTATTTATGCAAATTACATTAGTGTACTTGGCTTTAAGCATCAGGAAATAAACTAGTACATGTATATTTAAAACTATTTTATTCAATATAATATTGCAATGGCATTACACCTTATTTATATTGCCAGCCAAAACTATGGGGAATATAGTTATCCCTGATGAATGACAATGAACTATGTAATCTTACATAAACTAAGCAACAAATTATGTAATAATAATTTATTTACAAGTTGACGTACAATTTATTTTCTTTAATAAAATTAATAAATCATGTAACAGTAATTTATTTCTTTAATAAAGTCCTTTAATCTTTATACATTTAATGAACTTAGATATAATTCTATCATATATCAATTCATAAATATAAACATTTCTTTGACTCGCATAACTCCTAGTACTTACACATAGTGGAATAGACATCAGTACCATTGTTATTACAATAATCATAAGGAATGGTCTTTTTTAGATCCTATTCCTAAACATAACCACTTTTATAGTAACTATAAAGGGATAGCATTTTGGTTTTAAGTCTAACTGGAAAAAATCTATAAAATAATTATAAGAAGTGGTCTTTTGGCCCTAAACCTAATTTAATACAATTATAATTTATACAGTGATGACTCATTCTGAGATTGATCGCTAACTTGTTAAACTGATACGAATGTATGTGAACATATGTAAACTATTAAACATCCATCTACATAAAATACAATTTTCAGTAATCAAATATAAGTTTAACTACTAACGAATGAGACTTATGGAAATAATTACATCATTAACTACGGTTATTTGAGACTTAGACAATTTGTATGCATGCATTGCATTTACATGATTAGTTTTGGGACTATAATTTATATATAATTGTGGAAGTTTATACAATTTAGCATTTTCCTCTATTTTCTTACTCTTGAAATTTAAATTTAACATGATTTGTTTCTAATTTTTGTTATAAGAATTTTAATTTATTTGGTTCTTGAAGTTAATTTTGTTCTGCATTTTTTGATATAGTTTAATTTTGGGAATTTTTTTTTTTTTTGTAGTTTTTTTTTTTTTTTTAATATAAAGAATTTGAGTTATGAGTTTGATATATGTATATTTGTTTTGAAATTTAATTTTTTTTTTTATCTTTACATATTTTTAAATTTAGGCTTTATATTTGTTTCAGTAGTTTGGTGCTTTCTGTACAAAACTTGCTTTATCATGTATAACTGACTTTTATTATTATAACTATCACATTGGTAATGTAAATATTTGGGGTTTGATTTTTTTTTCTTGTACCAATTGGTACATCCCTATAGTTCAAGATTTTGGTGAGGTCTTTTGTTCCTATATACATTAATATGCAATTAATATTCTATTTTGTGGCTTTTAGTAATCCTTTTATTTAGCTAGAATTTCTAATATTAATTTATATATTACAAAAAAAAAAAAAAACCTGGAATCAAATCGATCTAAAATGTTGAAAGAATACATTCTACGAAATATGTATATAAAAAATAGTCTTGAATCTTGAAATATTATTTATAAAAAAGAATTATGAAGTTTGTTAAAGTAGTCAAGAATTGCAGTTCAAAACAAGTATGTGTCTTACAAAATCTGCAATAGATCGGAGAAGTTTCTTTATTTTTATTTTATTGAAATATGCTGCAAAATATATATAATATATTTAGGTTACTCAGCAATTGTTATGGATTAAATTGTTTTCGAATGCCGCTAAGAAAAACTTACACGTCTTTGAAAATCTGCAACAGAAATAAGAAGCTTTTTTTTTTTAATTGAAATACTACTTTATAAATAAAAAATGGAAAGAAAAAAAAATTAAAAGAAACAATTTTATTTATATAATTGCATTAAAAAATAAAAAATAAATTATTTTCTATTTTTGCAGCAATCTTGTCATTGTGCAACCAAAAATAAAAACATGGGACATTCTTTTTCAGAAATATTCTTATATCATTTCTAAACACAAGTGTCCCATGTTTTTATTTTTGGCGCATGATGTCAAGATTGCTGCAAACGCTGAAGAAAATTTGCTTTTTATTTTTTGATGCATTTATATTTTTAAAATATTTCTTTAAAAACATTTTTTATTAGTATTTTTTATTTTCTTTCTAGTTTTATATATGACTGTTAATTGTAGCTCCAGTTTGCTGATTTTTGTTTTTCAACTTTATTCTCCTGTGTACAGCAGCAAATAATCTATATTTTAATAGTTTTATTATTGGTCATGATGCAATTAATTTGAAATATTTTGAAAACATTCAATGAAATTGCATATATTTTCAATGAGTCATTCATTGTCACACAATAAAATCACAGTTTTTTTTGTTAATGTTTTGCTAAAATTAGTTTTCAAGTTTCAACTAAATCGGAAATTTGGTAATTGGATGAAAATTGAATTATAGGATTTCATCTAGACAGACTAAAAACCAGTTTATGTTATATAAAAATTTTAAAAAAATTTTGGCCATTTAAAATATTAGATAAATGCACTTCTTCACTTCAAAGATTGCAATGCAAAAGAAATGCCAGATAAAATACTCCACCCCAGAAAACCTCATTTTTATCTAATTATTTTAGCCATCTATTGAACATTTCTGTAAATAAAAGGCTATTAAATGACACATTCGTGTAGAAAGAGTACATTTATTATAAACAAAATATAGCAGGTAGTGCTATCTCTGGAACTAGAAAAGTCTATTATGATTGATTCCTGAAAAGTAATACTATGATTGAATTAATGACTGTGACGGGTGGGATCCTATAACATAACATGTTGGTACTGTAGCAAAATAAAATTGGTATCTTTATACATCAACAACACATTATAACTTTTTATAATTTACTATATTGTACATATATTTATTTGGAAACAGATATGGGCTGATATAATTTTCTTTTCTTTCATGCTTCTGGTTAAGGCATAATTTTTACATGATGTGAAGATAAAATATTAATATTTTACCATAGTGTTAACAAACCACATAAAACAAAGCAGGAAATATTTAAAAAAACACAGAATTTAAACATTTCAATATTATTAAATTTAGATTTATTCATAAATTTGATAGATTTAAAATTAAAATTTTAATATTAGGTTTATTATAATTAACTTAATATTTTTTTAGAAATTAATAATAATATAGTAATTGTATTATATCTGTTATTGAATAATTAATAAAGGAAATATTAAGAAATTTAGAATACTTGCCATAATCTGTGTCTGTAAGTTGCTAATGAATGGTTACATAACTTCTCCATTATTTATGTTTAATTTGAGTAAATTAGAGAAACAATACTTAAAAATTATTTTTAAGATATTATGTGTTTAATATATACATACAAACAAAACAGTCTCATCGCTAATCATTTGGTCACAAAACTTAATATTTTGATATTTACAAGACTGTACAGTATATATGTATATTATTATAATCAACAAAAGCAACTTATTATCTAATATTTGGTAATTGTTTGATCCAAGCTAACTGGAAGAATTGTCAATGTAATTTGATTTGAGGTTTAAAAAATGTTGAAATATTTATAGTATTAATATAACTGTATTTGTGGATTATAGTCTTATCAATATAAAACAATTGATAGGAGTGCTACATCTGGAATCGATCCTATGTCTATGCACTAGAGCCTATAGGTCTGTTCAATAATCAATGTTGCAAAAGTACATAGCATGAGTATATCAAGAGAAATAATTTTTTTAATTATAATTTTCTCATCAATTTTTGACAGTAGCAACTTTCAACAATCACTTTAAAAAATTTTGAAAATCTTTTTATTAAACACTATTCTTTGATAACTCCATTCTTATCACTGAATTCATGTTTTAAAAGTGGAATGAAAATTAGAAAATAGACACTAGTAAATATTTATTTTAAGTAATTATTGTATCAGGATAATATATCTATAACTATATAGAACACAATCAAACCTCCACATCAGCTTCGTTAAACAAGTTGTTAAAACTATAAGGATACTTTCTTCTTTTGTGAAGGTTTGATTTTCTTCTATTTAGTTACAATCTAAACATTATGCTTGTAAAATTTATTGAGTATTACAATATATCTTTTATGTACATTACTGATCTTATTTTTTTATTAACATTGTGTATTGTTAATTTCAGTTATTTTATTGTACAACATTTTTAAAAATCTATTACTACAGCTGATTATGTCTACAAGATGGTTTATAATTATAAGTATAACTTATAAATATACACACACATATATATATATGTATATAGAAAAAAATACCCATAGACTGCAAAAATGAAATTAGAAAAAAATATCCATAGATTGCAAAAAATGAAGTATAATTGCTTATGTATATAATAAAGATATATGATACAGATCTGTATAAAACAGACATGTAATAAGATATGACTTCAAAATAAATTTGATTTTTCATTATAATTATTTATAAAATATATTATATAATAATTTATATATAAAATTACAATTGGCTCGGTTCTAAGCATTTGGAGTTATATATGTATTGGAGCACAAAGAGACAAACTACAACAGAAAGTAGACCCGTATTCTACAAAATTATAAGTTATTTATATAAAAAAAAAAAGTGAAAATTATTATATACTTACAGATAGGAAATATTATCTCTGGAATTTCATATTTACAGTTTCATAGGTTCTAAGCGCAAGGAATTACTTATTTATGCATCAGAACACAAAACAGACTTATTTGCAAAATTAGCCCATTATTTTACAGCATTATTAATTATTTATATGAAAAATATTATATACTTACAGCTGGTAGGAAATATTACCTCTGGAATTTCATATTTACAGTTTCTTTGGTTATAAGCCCAAGGAATTATATATATGCATCTGAGCACAAAATACTTATTCTACAATGTGAAATTAAATCATTATTTTACAGCATTATAAATGATTTATATAAATATATGAAAAATATATATTTACAGTTGGTCAAAAATTTTAGTTTTGCAGCTTTTTATAAAATTGGGAATGGTTAGATTCTAAACCCTCAAACATACATATGCATGCCTCGGATTTATTATAAATAAAAAAATTATCGTTCATTTTTTTATGAGAAGTTTTAAAACAAAAGAAAAAAATTAAACTTATTAAAATGGTCATAAAAAATGCGACTTGTTGTCCAGAAAAAAAAACTTTTGAAAAGCTGATTCCATGTGTGTACTCCTTATCAATCTTACACTATCTTGATTTAAAGTCTATGATTGGTCGACATTTTAGATTTTTAGGCACTTTGGCACAGAGTTACTCAACAAAATTCTTATATCATTGATTCTACTGGTGTTTCAAAAATTTTTTTCCCCCAAAAAAACAAATCTTATTAATTAATAATGACTTATAGAAACTTAATACTAAAATATGCCAGTTTAAAAATTTGGTAGTTGTGAGTTTGATGACGTTTCTCTGCAAAAGTACAGAAATATGCCGTTTACACAGCCCAACTTACAGCCTATAGAACAGTTCTGTTCATATTAGCCATTAGTAGGCCTAGGTGGCGTTGTACACTGTACTTCGCATTACTGTGGAAATAGCACACACTTCACAGATCGCTATCGTAGGATGGGAGGGTGTATGGAATTCAACTGGCTATAAGTGTTTTTATGTGCATTGGAAGTAACTATCTTACACCTTACCTATGTACTATTACATACTAATAACTGTAAGCCCGTTGTGCATTTCCCTACACATCTTGGAAGGTGAAAACAATTACAAAAGAATATCTCCTAGAATCATTTCACATAAGTCACACGAAAAGGCATGTTTGCGGGAGAACAGCTACGAGAGTAATGAAATGACTAATGCATGTATTGGCTGATCTTTCGGATCATCAAAACCATTGTTACACTCCCTCCACATTCCAGCACTACACGCTGAAAGCTTGGTTTGCTCAGAGTAGTGCATGTATTGGCCAATCCAAAGGATCGGCAAAACCATCGGACACCAGCGCTACATGCTGAAAGCTTAGTTTGCGCTAAGCACTGAAATGTATAATGTAATCAAAAAATGTAATTTAGAAAATACTGTTGGTTCGTAACTTTTTAAAAAATACTTTTAAAAATTGTCAGAGAACAGAAACTAAAAAATTATCAGCCCGGTAATATTACATTTCATTATTTTTGCGAGCAACAATGCCATCAAGCAGCCACATTGAGTGTAAGTCACAACAACCAAAAATTTTTTATTTTTTTTAAATTATTGTTTTATTGACTTTATTATTTTTTTTTTTTGTATATTAACTTTATGGAGTATTGAATTTTTATTTTATGATGTATTATTAAAATATTGTGAAATTGCATCTTCAACAAATGCATAAAAAATTCAATATGGCATCTAGAAAAAGGCTTAAACATGAATATATATATATCTTCACAGCTAGACAGAATGAACTGAGCTAATTAAATTTAAAAAAAAAAAACAGTTTGAATTATATTTTTAATCTGGTTTCAGATTTGCCTTTTGTGACTGAAATTATTATAGTACTTGAATACAGACCTAGGACAATATTTTACTCCTCACAATTTTTTTTTTACACCTTTCAAGTAATATAACTTATTTTAAAATATGCCCACAAATATGTAACTCATCTTTAAAGAAAAGGCAAGTAAGTGATCACCTGACCATTTCAATATTAGCATATTTTATATTTATATACAGGTAGGTGGTTTGATGTTTTTCTATAATTAAAATTTGTATCATCACAAAACTTAAAAGAACATATATTTTTAACTTTAGTGCAAAATTAGTTTTCAAAGGTGAATGAAATGTAAAAATCTTCCTTCATTTGAAAATAAGAGTGCTTTGATTGTTGTAGTCATAAACAACTTTTTTTTTGGACTGTTGCTTACATTTTCAAAGAGAAAAAAAAATGGTTTGCGTTTTATAATGTCAACAAATGGCAAAAGTTTGCTTGACTATAAATTAGTTTATAAAAAAACAAAAAATGAAGCCATTTTTTGTTTATAGAAGTGAAATTCCTTGAATTACGAAAAAGATCAAATCTTCATTATCACTTACAGAAAGAGTAATAAAATAGAATGTTTGGTTATATTTGGTTGATTTATTTTTGAGAAATATTATAAAATTTGAACATCAAATTGTTATTGGAAATTTTATTTCAAAAATTACATAGCAAAAAAAGAAAATTACAAAAAATTATTTTTTATATATCAGTAGCAAGAATGAGCTTCGACAAGCCTTTTTATCATTATACAAATTACTGTGTTTTATATAATCTATATCTTGTGTATTTTTTATAAGTAAAGGTTATTAATATATATATATTGATATATATTTAATCAAAAGATAAGCACATCGATTTTATTATGCTATTGTTATAATAAAACATTAACATATGGAAATTTGGTCTTTTGATAAACCAATTGTGACCTATCTCTGTTGAAAAAATGAGCTATTTAAATATTTAAAAGTAAACAAAACTTTTCTCTTTGTTTGCATGATTGTGCTATTTCAAAAAGTTCTTTCTGAAGTCTTTTTGAATTATTTACATTTTAATTAGTCTTGACTATTTTAAAATTGTGCTTTTTTAAGTAAATAAATTATATTTACATCCTAATAGAGATTCTATATACAAGTATCTGCTATAGTAATTATGTCCAATTTGTACCCACTATTTAAATAAATATTAACTATTTTTTGTAGTGATTTTTAAAATATGTCCATTTTATAATATTAATGACATAATAAAATATCCCTATTGTAAAAGTAATATATTTTATTTGTAAGATGAAATAGCAAGATTCATGTCAGAAAAATTTGATGATAGGTAATGCTAAATTATATTATAAATATGGTGAAAATTATGCACAGTATCTAATATTCAATTTATTTATTGTACTACTATCTGTTAATAGTATAATTGCTTGTTCAACCAAGGCAAAGTATATTTTCATCATAAACATCTCTGCAAGACAAAAATATACAATTAGGGTAATAATAAAGAGCAGTAAAAATAAATTGATGAAAGTGTATATTAATTTTTGGTTAACTTTCCCACTTCTATAAATGTCATATTGAATTTTTTTTATGCATTTTGTTGAACTTATATTTTTCACAATAACTATATGACATCATAATAAAAATATTATATACTTCATAAAAAAACAACAAAGCTAAAGAAATATAATTATCTTGATTTTAAAAACAATTACAATAATTAGTGATCATTATTAACTCATTAACAATTTGATATTCTTTTGTTTCATCTGTCAATAATTTTTTAAAAAACTTAATCTTCACTGCTGTATAAAATTTATACTAAAACTCACTTAAGTTAGAATTGATTTCTTTTTTTTTTTAATTTAACTTTATAAATGAATAGATTTTAAATAAATTACATTTGACTAAACTGACTTATAAATCAAAGTGTACTATACACTTTATCAATCTAGTGTAAACACTTTCATAAAATGAATAAAACTTTTTATTTTTAATGTGAACAAATAAAGATAGATTTTTTTCAAAAAATAATAATTACAATATTGAAAAGATTTTAAGACTTGATTCTGACAGATACTGATATTACACACACCATGGATTTAATTGAAAGGATACTTATGTATTATTTTTATTTTAAATAGTAATCAATTAGTGTGTAAAAATAATCAAAAATATTTTATAAACGAGAAAAATATATGTCATTCATACGAAAATCTTTGCACAAAAGTGAGATTAGTAGGAAGTAGGCATCCAGAAGGTATTTTCCTCTATATCAAGCAAAGCAGTATCCTAAGATCTAAGCTGACTGTCTTTAAATCTACCCTTTTATCTGTAATATATTGACCTCTTTAGATTTTTTTTCGAAATAAAATGTCAATAAAAGCATTATGGAAAATTTTATATTACAAAATATAAAAAGGAGTTGTTTATAAAATTAATTGTGCCCATCATGCAATTAATAATTGAGATGATAAATCTGCTTTATACATTCATTATTTAGCATATGAACATAAAATAGATACTACAAATAATATTAAATCTTTAAATTACCTTAAAGATCCTAAAACGACAAATATATGAATCATTATATTAAGCATAACTTAAATAATTGTATGAATATTTATAAAACTTCAATAAATTTAGTTAACAACTTGTTAATAAAAATGAATGGAAAATTATATAAGGTACTATATATAAAGTTGTATAAAGTGGATATTATTTATTCTGTATGTTATATTATAATAACCAATCTTTCTTATTGCATTGCCAAATGTATATCATATAATACTAAATCATCCTCACACTTTACTACTGAGGTTGGTAAATAAAGCATTGTGTAACAGTAGTAAAGTGCAAGGATGATTTAGTATTATGTTATATTATTTAATCAATTTTAAATTATATTGCATCTATCAATTTTATTTTTGTGTTATTTTACTTCAGTTATAGAACACTAGATAGTGTTCTTCTGTCTGCAATAATTGGTTAACGTTAAAATAGATGCTTAACATTTGAAAAGGGGACAAAACCATGTGTTAAAATTTTTTTTTATGTATAATTATTATTGCTATACATTTATGTAAGTGATATATTATTTTTTTTCATTATTTATTATTTAAAAAAAGACAACAGATCTTTATCACTTACAAAAACAGTTAATACAGAATTTCAAGGAATTTTCAAATTGCGGAACAACTATACTTTTTGGAAATAAATGAGGTACCATTCTTAATGATGGGGAAAATAAAAAGATTACTAACATTTTTTGGGGGGAAGTGTCCACTTTATTTCTTTCTATTTAAATAAGATAAATAATTGATCATGTATTAATTTGTTGTCAAGTATTTATTTAATAATATTAAAGATAGAAAACAAAAATAAATTACTACTGAGTATATTGCATGCAAATGTTATATTTATATATAGTTTTTTTTTTACTAGCTAATTATAAATGTAATTAGTATTTTATCAAAGTAAGTTTTCATTGAGATAAATTATTTCATCTAACTTAAAATATAATTATTAAAATTTTACTTACCCAAAAGCATCTAGCAATTTATTTTAAAATCTGGTATATGAATTCTCTGATTTTTTTTTTCTATAAAAATATTTTTTAAAAAAATTATAAAACAGAAACTATAAGTTGTATCACCATTTAAAAATATTGGACAATAAAATTATATAATATGACCTCTTACACATATGCATAGTGCTCACTGAATTATTTTTTCTCCTATATTTTGTCAAAGATAATTTTGCTGTTATATGATGATGAACTAGCTGGTGAAAAAAATAATGTCCTCTATTTTAATACTTTTTATTTATAAACATAAACAATTTCAGCAAAAAAGATGCAAATTTTATTCTCTTTATAATTAAAAATTTACTTTAATCATATAAGCTAATAAAGTGAATTAAAATAAAATTTTCCAATGTTAGCAAATAAAAAATGTAGTTATATTTATTTATATTATTAAAAATATGACCAAATTATTCATCAACTGTTTCAAAAATAAATAGAAATATATATACTGTATGCTTAATAATTAATTGGCTTTTTGCTTGGAAGTTCATAATTTTTACTGGATACTATAGAGCTGATTCACATTCTCCGAACTTTCAGTTTAAGAATCTGCCACTCTGCTGCTACACCAAATCATACAAAACATTACATTTATTATTACAATTTTTATTAATTGGTTTGCATCTTTATAATAAGTAACATGCCAATCCTATTGAAATAAAATATATCTCACTTATCAAAAATGTAAAAGTTTTACTCATTAGGCAATTACAAAAAAAAAAAAACAGATCAGTGCATCAAAAATAAATTAGAAAATATATATTTTATTATTATTATTATTACATGCATTATTTTAATTTAATGAATCCTGATTACACTCGTGAACATCTGGTGTAATTTTAAAATTACTGCTTTAATGCAAAACACAGCATCGATAAAAAGTGTATATTCTATATTTATAGATTAGTGTTTTTATTAATATTTCTTAGTATAATGTTTATTCATTAATTTCACACACACAACCCTCCAGTTTATAAAAAGAATTTTTTATTGATTATTTTGAATTGTGTTAACGCACTAAATTTTTTTCCATAGGAAACATAATTGCTTATATGAGATTCTTAATTTATGATGAATATTGAGGAACCAATTACTCTCATAGCCAATACATGAACTACAATTAGATACTTGCATTATGATTGTAATCAAATAATAAATGAACTGTCTTTTTACTTTAATGGTTTCAACACTTAAGTTAGTATAAGGTTTAGTTATAATAGGATTATATCTTTTGCAAACATATCTCTTTTCATT
This sequence comes from Epiperipatus broadwayi, assembly GCA_028023455.1. NCBI lineage: Eukaryota > Metazoa > Onychophora > Udeonychophora > Euonychophora > Peripatidae > Epiperipatus > Epiperipatus broadwayi. The sequence goes on along the minus strand of JAQFVV010012523.1, from coordinate 1,994,400 downwards.
TCACACACAGCTATTCTGAATTTTATGTTTTTTGTTTTTTTTTTAATATTAGAGTGGTTACATTTATTTACAGATTATTGCTGATGGTGATGATTAAAATTCTATTATAAAATGATATATAGAACATATGAAAATACGGCATCTCTTACAGTAAATATTAATGAAGTATATGAGACTTATTTAATGCATGCTTTGTAACTTATATAGATATTCAATTTATTTTTGATGTGTAAAGGAGGTGGTGTTCACATAGTTACATACTGTGCATGGCAATAGAAAATCTTTTTAAATAAATGTTTAAAAAATTTATTAAAGCTAGCTTGCATTTGTATTATTTTTTTTGTTTGTTTTGATAATAATTTGCATCTAATGCACAAGATTACAATTTACATATGCAGTAAAAAATGTTCCCTTTTTAATTACTGTTTTTAGAGATAGTTTATATAAATATATATTTAAGTAATTTATCAGATTGAATGATTTATTTATATAAAATGTGAAGATAACTAGTTGAAGTTAAAATCTGAGGATGATACCAGACATGTTTCCTGTAAATATTTCAGTCTCTGCTGAAATTGTAAAAGGGACTGTGACATGAATTGCCTTTTAAGCATAACAAAAGTAGGAAGTTGTTAAAATAAATGTTCTTTTACTTTTTTATTTAGATTACAACCATTTGTCATTGGTGTTCATTTTCTCTTAATGTTTAAATATGAAGCCATTTATAGGATTAAAATGTTTAACCCTGCATTTGATAGATTTTTCTGTATGTTTTTAGAAGTTTTAATTGAAAAATGGAGGATCATTACTTCTTTTTTTTATGTGTGTGTATATATATTGCAATCAAACAATTGCTGCTTTTTTTTAACAAAGTAGTAGTATTGATTTCTAATATTGTTCACAAAAGTGAAACTAAGAAGAAATGCATTTTGATATCTGGCTAAATAATAAGAAATTAAACACAATATGCTTTTGATGCTTGGTTATTAAATCAGTAATAAATAATCATATTCTTGAAGTATGAGATATGCTCTTGTGTGCTTCTTTATAACATAATTTTTCAAATTTGATTATACTAACTTATATGCTATAAAATCCAATGCTTATCTTGTGAATATTTGTGATTGACAGCAAAAAATATTTAATTTTTGGTAATAATTGTTTGTATTTTATTTCTTTATAATAATTATCTTTTCATATGTATATGTTATTGTAGATTATTTTAGCAATAATTAAAAATTACTTTGTGTTTTTATAAAGAAAAATTAGAATTGTATTTTCATTGGAAATATAATGATAGTGTTTTTTTTATTATTCTGGTGTGTTTATTGTATTGACTTTATGATAAAAATATTGACTAAGAGAATATTACATATTATCTAAAAGCTATTGTTTGGATCTAAAATGATAATATATTTATGTTTCAATTCAAAAGTTTTGAGAAAATTGTTTAAATAATATCTCTGTATTAATTCTTCAGATGAAAAATTATAAACCTATATATTTTGAGTTTTATGATTGGTTGACTCTTATGGGCATACTGCTGTAGACATAATCAAGAAAGAAGTAATTATAATACTGTACTATTATAAAAATTGAATCTTAAACAATATCTTTTTAATAAAATATGGTTAGCTATTTGTCATATCTTACCTTGCCTACAGAAATGGATTAGTCTAGATTCCTTTCTTATCTGATTGGATTAAGCATTCATTACCACTAACCAAGAGCAAACAGATAGATAAAAATCAGCCAATGGTTAATACGGGCTATAGGCAGTGATGCTCGCTGAATCCAATTGTTTCCAGTGAGGTTGGGGATCTGGCAATAAATAGCCTTTTGGAGGTAAGGTGGATAACATCTGTCTAACCTAAGTGACAGTATGCATTCTCCATTGACACCACTGCTAACAGTGAGCGTTTCCATTATAACCATTATGCTATAGGTCTACGCTGTGAGGCAAGTTCATGATAGGACTGGTAACTGCTAAGAACGGAGCTGACTCGAGACAAGCTAGTCATCAGACAAACTCATGAGGCAGGCTGTTGCATACAGCTGGAAGTGAGTTGAGTCTTTTGTCATCACTGGCCCTGCATCAATTGAGATTATGTACATAACAATATATTCATTGATATTGTATATTATGTAAATATATTTAATTCTAATAAATCATATTAATTGAATTTCAGGGGTTCATATTTTTTTTGTTATTGTTGGTTTGAGTCTGCAATCCAGACCAAACACAATGCTATTAAGAACAGGCAAAACTCTCTATACGTATTGCCACTCAGTGGAAGCCAGAGTAATCAATGGATGCCAGAAGGCTTGCTTAACAGTTAAGAACAAGCATAAGAAATAGTGATCATGTGACTGTTAAGAACAATTGTAATTGTTATTTTTCAAGGAATTAATATCTTTAATTCAGAAAAACCTTTATCCATCAAACAATAAAATTAATATATATTTTTTATATGAAAGAAAAGTTAAGTCTTTTTTATTTTAATTGTTGGCAAAAATTAAGTGCATTGTTTAAAGAATATCAATAATGTGTGTATATGGCTTCTTTATTTAATCGCTATGTAAATAGATATTATTAATAAAATCTATGTTACTTATAAAAAAGGTTTGCAAATTTCTATTTTAACAATGAAGTGTTCAGTAAAATTTCATTTTTATTTTATTGCTTATGGGTTTTTTTTTCAACTTATATATTTTAAATTAATTTTATTTAAAATCATTTTGTTTAACAATCTAATTTTTGGAACAAATGGATATTATTTCGTTAAGTCTTTTTCTGATATAACAATATTTATAATGCTTCATATTTTGAAATATGCAGGATATGTTAATATATAATTAATTAAGATATATGATACTCTGAACCACTGATTAAGTTTTAAATGGTTTATGTCTTGGAGATCTATAAAAATTATACCCATACTTAATTTATAGCAGTATATTTTATAGGAGCTTCATGACATTGTTGTTAATACTTTTGTCTGCTTATGTCTTTGGTCTGGGATTTAAATCTATGCTCAATGAATCTTGGGATTTTTTTTCCTCATAAGCTGGCTTAAATTTTTTTTTTTCAAGTAGACAGTTTAAAATCAATCCAGTTACTCATCATGTAATGATTGATAAATGAATATATAACTATTCTTAGAAAAAATGTAAAAATCCTTTATAATGTGATTTGGTCAGTTTAGTGTCCGTGTGCTGTCTATAAAAATAAATACATGATTTTAGTATGATGTACTCTTCTTCACTATTGATGAAGGGAACATCACACTCTCTGGGTACTAGACTCATGCTAAATGCATTTTTGTTTTAATATTGCTTATTAGTAATTAAATCACTTATTTTATATAGCGCGATGTTTTATAAACTGTAATAGTTAAACAGCATTAAGCTGTTGCACATGCACTTTGCAGATGGTATGCATTCAGCATATATTAAAAATGCGATGAAATCTCAATTTATTACTGCATAATTCATTTTTTCTCAGATGTGTACATTTTTTGAACCTAGATCTACTTTTTTTTAAGTAATGTATTTTTCTTTTTAAGTGTTTACTTAATCTATAAAGCCCCATTGAAACAGTTTTTCTGCTTGGATTGTTTTTTTTTTTTTTTCAAAAATCTGAAATATAAATATTACTCTACATATATTATAATTACTAAACAATGAGGATTGCCAATTCCTCAACAAGCTTTGTGATAAATGCTTAGCTAGAGAAAGCATTTAAAATATTTCTGTCAGGACCCCCCCTCCCAAACCTCTGACCATGGTTTCGTGCTCTGGCACTTCTCAGAGAGGTGCTAGGGTAGGTTCAGACACTAGATTTAAAAACACCATCCCAAAGCCAGCATTTAACTAAAAGTTATCTATTGAGTGAACATCTGAAATTTTCAGACACCTACATGTCTTCAAACCCAGCTATCCAACTCAAATGGCTATATGGGGCTGAGAGAGCTTCAGCCATACCATATATTAGTAGTCTTAGCAATATAACATTGCATAAGACTTAAGGCAGAGACTATAAATAGTCAAAATAAGTCATAGATCACATGACCCTATTCTCTTAAGCTTGTACGTTATAAACAATGAGGATCCTGACAGAGATATTTTAAATGCTTTCTCTAGCTAAGCATTTATCACAAAGCTTGTTGAGGAATTGGCAATCCTCATTGTTTATAACTTACAAGCTTAAGAGAATAGGGTCATGTGATCGATGACTTATTTTGACTTATAATTACTTTCGTCAGTACTGAATGATGTTTCAGGGATTATAATTTTTGAGCATTTTGATTATAAGTATTAAATACAGAATAATCTTAGAATTTTAGTTTTTTTTTTTTTTTTTAAAGCTAAAATTTTATTTAAAGACTTAAGAAAAGAAGCCTATTTCTAAAAAAAAAAAAAATAGTTACTTGAAGTTTACTTAATGTTTTTTTTTCAAAAGTTATCTACTATCATTCGCAAAACAAATTGTAACATTCTCAAAAAAATTTTCATGTTACTTATTTGAAATTAGTATATGACTGTTTTCTCTTTAAATTACTAATATTTGTATTTGAACCAATGATTAAAGTTCGTACTTTAAATTGAAGCAAATATTAATGATTTATTGGTAAAATTTTATAGAAACAAACAATATTAATAAAAAAGATTGATACAAAAAAGAAACACTGCTGTGTATATAATTATTGTGATATTAAAAAGTATATATATATATATACTGTGTAATAAAGTGTGGAATGTTTTAAATTGTAAAATCTGAGTTGTACTTAAGATTTATTTCAGTGAATTAATCATTAAATTGATGTTATTCATAATTTTTAATGAGTTCCCATAATGTGAAGTCCCTGTATTTATTTTCTATTTTATCTGATCCCTTGAAATGTGATGAATCAAGTTACCCTTTCCATAATAGCTTTCTCTATATATTGTTCCAGTAGTACCACAGACAAATTCAATTATATTAATACTTGTTGCTATAAATTGTCTTTCAATCAAGGATGGGGGTTATTTCATATTTCAGTTGTTGAGTTTTTTTTCTTTATAGTCAGCATATCACTTGACCAATTCATCTCTAAAAACAATTATGAAGAAAAAAGTTCAATTACTTAAAAATGAAGGGAAATGATTGGAATTACTGAATTATGAATGTCACCTTTATTACTTTTTTTTTTAATGTATGTATTTAATTACTAGAGATATATGGAGCTATATTATTATTTTGTTATTAAGTACATGCTCAAATCAATTTGATAGTTATTTTATTGTAAATAAAAGAATAACCATATAGGTTAAATACGGCATTTCAATTTTTAATTTTGAAATTTAAACTATTTTTACTTACCAGCATCCCATTTTTTAGTATGATCAACTAACATATCTTTTTTTAATGATTACATAAGCAGACCAAGCAAATATTGATGTTTTTTTTTTTTTTTGTAATATTTGTATAAAATGTATTTTATTTGAAACAAATTTTAATTATTAGAATTTCAAATAAATTTTGAAGATGTTTCTAGTGACCACCATATGATTAAAATGTTTGTAAAACCATTGTTTTTTAGTAAGTGAAAGTTTTCTATTATTATTTTATGTTGTAAGTAAAATTACTAACTGAATTATTAAAAAGGAGTGAAACTTCAAAACAATCAGTTATTTTAAGTAATTAAAACTATCTAAGGAGGAAAGGAAAGGGTTAATTTAATAATTTTATAAAATTGCTTATCTAAATATTACTTTTGATAACACTTATTTTCAGCTATTAGTATTTTTGCTTATCAGTTTCACTTTTTAAAATCATGTAATTCAAAGCTATATTCTAAGCACTGATTGTTTGTGTGTGTATACTAATGGCCAACTTATGTATGTTCGATATTTTATTTAATATGTGATGTTGATGATTACTATATAACCACTATTTTCAATATCTGGTTAGATAACATAGAACATAAACTATCCCTGATGAAATTGACATGGAATAAATATTCAAACCAACCAGTATTACATATAAAGGAGTTAACATTATTTAAATAAATATCAAAATAATAGTTTATTTCTAAAGTATTATAATTATCAGATAATATATTACAAACACTATCATAAGCATATGTAATAATTGCTTTAATAAGTGGAAAACAATAGTATTTGTTTGTAACATTAATAAAATTTAATTCTCAGTAATCAAAAGGAATGTAATTTATGTATGAATGATCGAATTTCAAAATAAACCTTTACTTAAAACTACACCTCATTATTTAACTCTGTAACATTTTACATATTTTAGAAGTGTGGACACTTTGCATGATTAAAGTAAATATTACTTACAGATTATATATAATTTTACATATTTGCTGATAATTTCACATTAAAGAAAACTTTTTGTTTAAAAAGAAGATAAAATTTTAATAGATCATATATATATAATAAAAATAAGATAAAGCTTTTTTTTTCAGCTTCACTATGGTTATTTATAAATGTTTAGCAATAAATGCTAACTTTTTAAAAAACAAAAAACATTTGCTTCCTCCTTTAATCAATCAAATAAAATATATATGCATAATAAAATATAGCTTGTTAGAATTAAATATATGATAAGAAGTTGTAAAATAAAACTTAAAATGAAACATTTTTTTTTAAACTTAAGTAGCAAACATTTTTGAATTCATAATTATTTACAGTTTATTGTGAGGATTTTTCAGACTAATATTTTTCCCTGATGGCATGCATCAATTGATTATATTTATAATTCTGTTCCTTTTTCTTATATGTTGCTATGATGTACTTTGTCAATTTCCTGTCTCTGAAATTTAAACATATTTTTTACTTTATTTTGATTAGAAATTTCTTCAAAATAATTTTATGAAATTTGTCAGAAATCCAGATTAGATTTCAGGCAGTTGGCAGTTTTTTTTTTCTTTTCTACTCTGTCATCTAATGGTGATTCCATAAAGTTTGAATAAAGTAAGAATCTAGATCTTTGATAATCTCTTATTTTCAACACCATTATGACCTCACTTAATTTTAAGTACATGAATTTTAAAAACACTCATTATCTAATGGATTGAATTTCAAAACACTGTAATTATTAAATTGCTTGAATTTTTCACTTTTTTCTAATCTTGTATCTCAAAATAATCTTAATCTTTTTATTAATTTATTTTTAAGTCAATTATTTAAAATTTATTTTTTTTAATACTAGTATGCTGAACTGAGTTGTTTTTAATACATTCTTTTAATCTTTGATAAGAACTATAGTTTTAACATAATTTACATAACTTAACTAGTTTCTCTTAAATTTTAACAAACAAATCATTTAATATTAATTTAAAATATGCATTTAATACTTTAGTCTAATTTATATAAGTTTCTTTAAATTGAAAACTTTGTTAATTATATTTGCAACAATAGAAAACCAGCTTATTGTCATGTGGAAGACCATATAATTGACTGTGAAATAAATGTCATTATTCATTTCAATATATATGCAGCCAAACTGTAATACTAAGATTTAAAATATCACTCTGGCCTGAGGGCTAGCCCATGTCATAGCTATTTGCTGTTTCTCTTTTGAACTTGGGTTCTAAAAAATATGTATACAAGAGCTATAAGTTGATCTAACGGTCTTAATGTAAAATAGATATGTTACACTAACATATGTAAATTATATTGCTACTGTGAATTCAAAGAAAGCATGATTATCTAACAGATCAATATGAAAAGAGCTAAAACAGAAATTGCTAAGCCATACAAATAAACTTTTAAAATAAATGAACAAAGTATAATAATAAGCTTTATTTGGGAAATTACAAATCTAGGCTCAATGCACTTAAAGTGTTACAATGTTAATTCATATGTTGTAGCATGTAAAAATTGTTTTGATTCAGATTTAGAAGTCTTTTAAAATATCTTCAACAAAAAAAAAAATATGAATGCCAAAATATTTTGTTTGCTTTTTTGTTTTGTAGGAAATAATTTATTCAATCAAATATTTAAAATCATTCTAACACGGAAATACGTTTCATCATCAAATACATATTTAATTTTTTGTCTTTTAACGTAACATTACTTCTTATTTTAATGATCTAGCAAAGCAATTTTCTGTATATAATTGATATTCACTATTATTATTTTGTTTTAATATTATATGTGATCCTTTATAAAGGCAGAATTGCATTATTCAATTTTTTTTTTTTTCCACCATGACATATTATTTTAGGTGGTGGAGCTATTGAAATGGAATTAAGCAAATATTTACGAGATTATTCCCGTACAATTGCTGGAAAAGAACAACTTCTGATAGGTACAGCAGCAAAAGCTTTTGAAATCATTCCTCGGCAATTATGTGATAATGCTGGTTTTGATGCTACAAATATCCTCAACAAGTTAAGGCAACAGCATGCTCAAGGTAAGAATTAATTTTTTTCACTTATTACATGGTGACTCTTTAATGAAATATTGATTGATACTTATTAAATTTATCTATTCGTTTGTGGCTAGTCGTATTACTTAAATTCGTTTATGTATAATGGAGCCCTTGACATATTATAATGCTGTTTGTTTTTGTGTTCATATTGCATGAAAATAGAACTTTTTTTAATTTTATTTTAATGATAGAACTTTAAAAAAGGTGATAAAGAATATTTGATGGGACATCAATATTAATTTAATAATTATCTATATGAAAGTTTCAGGCTTCTTTTTGTTAAATAGAAGTTAAATTATAAATGTCTATATTGCTAAAGCATTGGTTTTAAAAATTGCTGTATTATTTAATATTTCACGATTGATATTCTTAGGTATGATGGCTATGTTCGGCAAAACAGAAAAGTGCTAAATATGTACTGTAGAATTAATAACTATTGAAAGATGATAACACATTACCAACATTTGTAAAACAACAGTGAAACAAATCACTACAGATGCAGTGCATCTAAATACTAATGTCTACCAAACAATCCATAGAGTTTTACAAGTGAAAAATGTTTTTTAAGCTATTATTATGTTGTCTAGTATTTAATGTAAATGTTTCAGTGTGAAAATAGTGATGTCACTACATTAAGAACTGAATTTGGATAGCTGAAATATGTCACTATATTGAGTGATACAAGTCATTCTTTATATTTTTCTTAAAATCATAAGATTTTAAACCTGTTACAAAAAGAAGCACAGAACCTGGAAGAACATCATTGTTGGGATATTGTTTATCAGGTAGAGTGTAAATTAGTTATTCAAATTAATTGAAAATATCAAATCCTGATATTTCAGGTTTATACTCCAACAACTTTTCATTGAGATGAAATAATAAAGGATATTTATATGAATATACAAAATGATTTTGTACACACCAAACAACATTTAAAAACTATTATTGGAATTTTAATGCTAGAATTGATAAGTATTTGAAAGAATTGTTGCTGCGTGTAAATTTGGTTATGGTGACAGAAATGGAAGAGGACATAGACTTTAGGGAGTTTATAGAAAAATAAAAAGTTTATATTACAAATTGTAGCATTCAAATGATGATACAATAGAATTGGAGTATATACATATATATATATTGCAAGGAAATCAAGTCGTACATTAAGTGACTTAATTTAAGAAGCTTGTACTACAATTGTTATATAATGAGCATGCTATTAGCTCTTAATAAACTTTTCCGAATATCCCTATCCTAGACTGGTTTCTAGCTGTGGCTGTCGTCAGTGAGGCGCTAGGATATTCAGGCATTAAATTTAAAAATACCAGGTCAAACCCCAACATTTATCTAATAGTTAATTATTAAGTAGAAAATCTGAAATTTTAAGACATCTATGGCTTCAAATCTAGCTATCTAACTTAAATAGCCATATGGGATTGAACTAAGTTCAGATACACAATATATTAATAGCTTTAGCAATTATAAAATCACTAAAGCCACAAGAGCAAAACAATAATTGCAAGGAAATCAAGTCATACATCACGTTACTTAATTTAATAAGCTTGTACTACAAATGTTATATAATGAGCATGCTAATAGCTCTTAACAAGCTTTTCTGAATATCCCTATCCTGAGATGGGTTTCTAGCTGTGGCTATCATCAGTGACATGCTAGGATATTCGGGCATTAGATTTAAAAATACCAGGTCAAGCCCCAGCATTTATCTAATAGTTGACATATGGATGTCTGAAATTTTCAGATTTTTTGCTTAATAGTTAACTATTAGATAAATGCTGGGACTTGACCTAGTATTTTTAAATCTAATGCCAGAATATCCTAGCATCTCGCTGACCATAACCACAGCTAGAAACTGGTATGAGGATAGAGATATTCGGAAAAGCTGGTAAGAGCTATTAACACCCTCATTATATAACATTTGTAGTACGAGCTTATTAAAATTAAGTCATGTGATGTATGACTTAGTTTCCTTGCAATTATTGTTTTGCTTTTGAGGCTGTGGCAATTTTCTATTGCTAAAGCTATTAATATATGGTGAATCTGAACTTAGTTCAGTCCCACATGACTATTTAAGTTAGATAGCTGGATTTGAAGACGTAGGGATGTCTGAAAATTTTAGATTTTCTGCTTATAGTTAACTATTAGATAAATGTTGGGGCTTGATCTGGTGTTTTTAAATCTAATGCCTGAATATTCTAGCACCTCCTGATGACAGCCACAACTAGAAACCGGTCTGAGGATCGGAATATTTGGAAAAGCTTGTTAAGTGCTTTTAGCATGCTCATATAATATATATATATATAAGATTATAATGTTCTTAATAGATTCTATACAAAAAATAGATCATTGATTAGCGAGTAACAAGATGAGTGTTAATGCAAAACTAGAATGGCAAAAACTAAGAAAGATATGATTTGACTGAAGTCAATAAGATAATTTGTACTCTGTTGAGCAAAACAGATAGCTGGAATAAAAAGGAAGTAAATATTCTACTGAGCCTAAGTAGTATATAAAGAGAAGTGAAAAATTTTTTAAATTGATTTATTTAAGAACATTTGTAATATCTAAAGTTTTGAAAAATGTTCATAAAGAATCACTAATTATATAAAAAAATATTGTGAATTGATAAGAAAAGTTATAGAAAATAAAAGTCTTAGCATATTGAATGGAAAATTATTTCAGTGATAAGAAGATGGAATTATTACTTAAAAAAAGTGATGTCATGAATGGTTATAAGAGCTATATAAAGAACAAATTATTCATTAATGAAAATCAAGAAAACAAAATATCCCCTGCAATACTATATCTTCTGATTGCCAAGTATTTTAAATGAAGAAGAAAGGAGAAAGCTCCAGGAAATAATGGGATTATTATTGATGTTTTAAAGGAAAGAGGTCAAGAGACAGATGACTTAAATAATATCCATTTATTTTTACTTCTTAGCTTTCTATTTTAATTCAAGTGCTACAACAATGATTATATTACATAATGAAACTAAGATTAATATTGGGAAGGGTGTATGATAGAATGATTCCATATCTCCAAAACTTTTGCAGTAGTTTTGTAAGAAAGTGTTTCGTGAATTAAAATGGAAAGCTAAAGCAGTAAAAGGAAATAGAGATTATTTAAATCATCTATCCTTCCATATGATGTAATTGTTTTGTGAATAATGTTCAAAACTTGAGGAAATGTTGTAATATTTATCAGATATAAATAATAAATTAGGATTGAAGATAAATGCTAAAGACACTAAAGTAATGTTTAATGGATTTTTTCAGAAGAAAATAAAGTTTGGTAATTGTGAAGTGATAGAAATTAACAACCACAAATACAATGGATGAAATTAATCATAGAATTAAACATGGATGAAGTATTTTTGGTAAAATATATGCCTATGTGTTTGAAAAACGAAAGTTTTTCATAAATGTGTTTAACCAGTTATTAGTTATGGATCTGAGACTTGTACACTTATCAGAAGAACAATTCAGGGATTATAGATCATTGTTTGAAGTATGGAAAGATGTATGCTAGGAGTAATAAGAAGAGATTGAAAACAAAATACACAAGTAAGAGTATTACTGACATTAAAGGAATTAAGAAATGAAGGGTGAGTTGGACTGGAAGTATTGCTAGAAGAGATAATAGATGGACACCTTGTGTTAAATTGGATCTTGAGAAATTGTAAAATACTGAAAGACGTCACATATAATGGATAGATGAAATAAGGAAGTTTGTTTGTGTTTTGTAGAGAGAAGAGACTACAGATCAGAAACCAGATTAAATTTGAAGAGATTTTTATCCTGGTGTGGATAGGTAATTGTTAAAAATAATGATTATAAATCTGTTGTTTGAACCACTTATTTTTATGTTATAGTAAAGATAATTTACTTTTATAAATGCTATTCTGTTATCACAACATTCTGTATATATATATGTAGATTCTTGAATATAAATTTTAAGGCAGTGTTCTAATTTTTAATAAGATTTCAACCATTGGCAATACACTACAAAATATTTTTTTGAGTTTAATCCATTTGACACATCATACCAGCAAACTTCTTTCATTTATCCATCCATCACTCATATGGTCTATTTCTAGATCTTTTTCAATATCTTGGGATTGAAATTAAAACATATATTCAATTGTTCTTAATGGATCATTATTAAATATTTTTATATTCTTTCTCTTTTTCATACATTGTCTTTTTTCAGTATCAGAATTATTGATTAATTGTTTTTATTTGTAAAAGCTATATTTTTTTTTTTTTTTTCTATGTGTCATAGCATCGGCCGGGACGCGAACCCACAACCGTCTGCAACCAACTACTTGCTTGCATGGCGGCTGCGATACCTCTCGGCTAACAACGCAAGACTTTTTCAATTTCTTAATAGAGTATCAGTTATCTTCTTATTCATTTCAATCATGTTGAACCATCTTCAAAGTTTATATGATTTTTTTTTAATGATTTGCAACTTCTAATTTAAATTCAGTTGAAGGTTTCTGTAGGTTAAGAATATCAATTTGTAATATTGTCTTTTTTTAATAGTTTTCTTATCTACTTTTGTATTAACTATTCGTTTATATCTCAATAATTGAAGACCATTTTATGTATTGATTCTATTAACAGTATTATAATTTTGAAATATATATTATCTGTTAATCAAAAATATAATCCAATTTTGGTGTATTTTATCTGACTACTTCCATGGCCATTTCCATTTAGCTTTTTTGTCAAAGAATCATAATATATGGGTTTTCTTTATCTGTGAATTCCACAAGTTTCACCACAACCAATTTTATCCATAACAATTTCATCTTTCAATGATTTACCAATTTTAGGTGTAAAATCTTTCATGATAATTTTGTGGTACTGTCTTCTCGATTCAAAATGTTTTATACATACATGTAAAAATCCTCTATTTTTTGATTACAATGGGAATTTGTTGGACCTTAAACATGAATTATCTGTATCTAATAATTTCCATTAATTTGAATTACTAACTAATTTTGCCACTCTGTTTGATATACCATCCATCTCCACGGTATTGTTCTACTTTTTATTTATAAAGTATCACACTACTTATACTTGTAATATTTGTGCCTTTATAATAATGTATAGTTCACTTTTTAAAAAAAATCAATTGTCTGATTATTTTTTCTTTTAACTTTACAAAGCTCAACAATGTCCATTTTAATATTAGGCAGTTCTTTCAATTAATTCAATCTTCCTTATTGGAGAATGATATTCAATTACAGATACCTAAGCAAAACATGGTCATCAATTAGTTTTTGTCTGCAATCAGAAAATTCTTAGCACTCTCTGTCTTCTGCTGACTACTTCTTTTATTGACAACTTTTTAAGGACCTTAATTTAATTTTGTTTTTCATAATGTTATATCTAGAACACATCTACATGTATTTTCTATAAAATATCTAAAATTCCCACATAATTCTGTCAGTAGTGATTCTCTCCCTTGTGGCCAAAAAAAATCTCCTTGTCTATCTGTAACGGAGGAGGGTCATCCCAAGTGTTTCACTTTGTTCTCGAAAAAAATTCAATTGATGCTCCAGGTAAAAACTTAGACAACTGAGAAGAAAGATATATATATATTTATCTTAAACTTGGGTAAATCTAATGAATTCACCATACTGTCTGTTGTATGATCGTTGGCATATCCCACATAATAGCTGCTATTATATAGGGTATATGAGCACAGACTTTCACACGACCACCACACTATCTCATAACACTGATACACTTGAACACATATATGGTGAAAAGATAATCACCAATATACGTATTTCCTGCTAAACCAACAATCATCAGTTGTTCCAGATTACCATCTCTACACATATATGCTATAAGTGCTTAGATATATATTAAGATAGCCAAACCTCATACTTTAATGGACAAGCTTCAATCCACTCCACACTCCAACTCTTCAACCGTCCATCCAATTGAAAATCTGATGATGGAACGCTCAAAGACCACCCTGAGGCTGAGATTCTTGTCACACCCATAGCTGCTATTGTAAAATTAGATGGAATGGACATTAGGAAATTGCGCTGCTTAATTTTTTTCTGCAGTTTTTTTTTTTAATAGGATTGCTTTTATTGGAAATTATATTAATCTTTAATTAAATTTAAACTTATATGGAGTCAAAAATGATATGTTAATCTATGCATGCAAGAAAGTAGTGCTTATTAATTAAATTTCTTATATATATATAAGATCTAATTACTGATTTATGTGGTAGTCCAAATTTGAATTGCTTCTAATATTAATCAGTTTAAATCTATGTAAAATAGTGATTCTGTAAAAAGTTATATTACACGTATAATAAATATTGTATGTAAATGAAGAAAAAAAAGTGAAGTAAATATTTTTTAATACTGCTATCTGATTCAAGTATGATTGGAATTTTATTTAAAAGATTGGAATGTTGTCGCATTAAAAAAGTAAAATAATTAAAGGTTCTTTACAGTTCTATCAAATTCAGTTGAATAAAAAATTAAGTGCTGGAATTTCTTTATTGCTTGGAAATTCATAAGAGGTTTGGATGCCAAAACTGAAATCCATCCGAGGACCTTATAGTCCAGAATATGATGCTCTACCACAGCATTAAGCCTTGCAGAGTGTTTAAATGAATGTGCTTGTTAATCAAGTATTAAAATATACTGTGGCATTAATTAATATGAAAATATGGGATATATTTATTTCATGTATTAAGAATCGGTTTGGAAAAATGTATAAAAAATATTTCTATGAATAATGCTAATATGCTAATACAAGAAAAGATTACCTTCAGTTAGATAATTAAATAAATAATTTGTTGAGCATGGCTTTTGGGCAGTGGGGAAGGGGGCATAATTATACCTCTTCAGCTTGCCAGTCCATTTGGTATTAATATTGAAGAAAACATGATTTAGTAGATTTACCTTTTCCGACCTGAGTTGTAAATGTAATTTCCTATATTTTCATAGTAAAACTGGATTGCAAAGCTAAGTATAATATTAAAATATTGGAATTAATCATCTTTTAGAAATTATTGAGCTCTATTTAAAGATCTGCAATAAATTTTTCTTACTATGTTACGAAATATAAATAAAGAGAATAAATTTTTTTCTCTCTTTTTTATTTTATATATTTATTTATAAAATATGATAGAATGTAATATAAAATTTATATCCACAATATGTTTTGGAGACAGTAAAGAGGATGTTTTTTAAAAAATATATTGTTGTAATGAAGTGGAGATCATAGTTTTTCTAACTGATGGCATATATGTTGTTTGAACATCAAATAGATCCAAAACAAGAAACTAGGCATTCTAATTATTATTATTCCAAAAGTCCATCATTTTATATTGGCTTGTATTCCGTTATCCATCTACTTTTGAGGCAGTGATCCATGCTGAAGAAAGAAACAATCCCTGGTTAAAAGTGTTTTCTACTGTAACTTGGATAACTATATTTTGCTGGGTTTTTTTTTTTTTTTAATTTGTAATACTCATTATAACAGCCGGTATGATGATTTTATCTAACAGAAGATGTTCTACAATGTGTAAAAAACACATATCAAAATGCCTGGAAAATGCAATCTGATCCAGCAACTGATGCTGATATTTGCATAACCAGCCTGTGCAATGCCTTTATAATGCTATAAAGAAACGGACAGTGCCATATAAATTATCCAAGTCTTACTGATACTAAACCTCATGTAATGTCTCCAGTGATGCATTTATTCTTAACACCTCCAGGGTTCAAGGAGATGAATTACCATTGTCCAGATATTAAAAGAATGATATCTACAAAAATGATGGTTTTTGATTATTTTAATATTTAACAGTGGTAAGAATATATTATAAATACTATAAGTTCTTGAATTTAATTTTTTTATTATTATTATTATTCACAGCCCTAAAAAATCATACAATCCATTGGGTGACATGCAAAGATGGCAGTAATAATTAATGATGATCGTTCCTTTGACAATTTACCTAAAGTAAACTTTCTTTTTAGAAGGTCTGACACCTTTGAGTTTGATTTTATTTTTTGAAATTGAAAAACAAAATATTTGTAAGAGAACTTGTGCTTTTAAATTATAAATCATCATTATTATTTTGGTTAATATTATATATTTGAATGGTAAATATAAGATATATATCATTATATATCTTTGGTTTTGGTGCAAACCCATCTTCCATGTATGGAATATTTTATGTTACAAAGTTATTATTATAGTATAAAATTAAAAAATAATTGCTAAACATACAAATTAAAAAAAAAGTAATGTAAATGCACTAATTTGGATTTTTTTTTTTTTTTTATAAATAAAATTAGATTTGGATTGTATTTAAGATATTCAAAATAGAGTGAATGTTAAAAAATTACGAACTTGTAAATAAGTCTAATATGTAAGATTCTTAAATTGTATATATATACTACACATACAAACTCCTTTAATTTTTTCTTTCTAAATCCGATTATTCATTAAATGTTAAATGGACTTTCAAAGACATTTTTAGCCATTAAGTTTAAAAGTAATCATCTTACACTTAATATTACTTTTGTCTTTTATGATCCATCAAGCCTTCACATATCTTTTTATTACTTTTCAGTTACAATTTGTTAAAACTATTATTCCGATTTTAGAAACTTAAATAAGCTATAAACCTTTATCATTATTAGAAGAGATAAAATTAATGTCATTTGCAACTTTATTTGTTACAGAGCAGCCAGGAGAATAAAATATATATCTTTTTTTGATAAAGTTTACAGTCACTCATATAAGAGTAATAAAATGTATATATATTCGTAGATGTTTTTTTTTTCAATTAATAATCTGCAATTTAATATTTTTTTTCTTTTGCATAGTTAAATTGATAATGAAGTATTTGTAATAATTAATGTATTTGTATGATGTTTGTGTTTATTTATACATATGTGCATACATTACACATTCACACACTAATCATTTTAAAAAGTTTTATTTTTAAATTTGATCAATTTTAGCAAAGTAAGAACTAAAACATATTCTTAGATATTTTTTAAACTGTCCCTGAATTTTAAAATATATGTAATAGATATGTTTGAAACTTAGAATGTAGGCTGTTTATCTGAAAGAAACATCAGTTGAATTCTGAGTTATGAGACTGAAAATAATAAAGTTGTCTGTTTTTTAAAACAGCCCCATTTTGAAATATTAAAAATTGAAGGAAAATTCATTCCTTTATCTATGTATTGGTTCTATTACAGTACTACAAACTAATTTTTAACTACAGATTTTGAAAATTGGTATACACAATTTAGAAATGTGATTGCTATCCAGTAAAAAAAATAAGTTCACTTTTATAATAGTGTAATTCATGAATATTTTTATTATATTTTCATATACAATTGTATAATAGTGTTATACAAATTTGATTTGTCAAAAAATGTCACTGTATCTTATAAGAGTTTCATGTTGAATGTTACCAATAGAATTTATGAAACCTAATATTAAGCATCTTCCTAAATAACCTACCTAGACAACATCTTATTTCATAGTGATTGGTCAGTGTGTGTACACACTTGATTTATCTTCCTTGTTATAAGTTTTGAGTAGTTGATATTCTAATAATATTGTATCTGTAAAGCAGTATACTTATAGTTTTTAATTATTGGAATAATGGACAAAAGGATTCATTTGGCAGTCATTTTGCACATTTTAATTTTAGTCAATATTTGTATAGATATGTTTAGCATAACAATTGTCACATGACAGATCTTTTCAAAATTATTGTACTGAAATTAACATTTGAATTTTATAGTGCATATTTAAACTTATAAAATAGATTGGAGGTAGTCAAAATAATATGTCACCTATTTACATCATGGATTTCTTATATTGGGGGGGTGAATTATATATTATTTTTTTCAGTTTTGAGGAGTATTAAACAATCAAGAATCTCAAGTTCTCACTTGTTATTCAATAATATTCCATAACGGTTTAATAATATTTACATCAGAAACTTGGGACAGCCTGAGAAAATTGTTTTCAAACTATTACATGTTTATGGATGTGTTGTGCATATCTATTAAAATCTCTGTTGGAGAACTGGCTGTGTTGCTAATTAACAGTATAGTATAAGCCTATATCATTTGGAGTTTTGTCTTCTGGATAGTGACACTGTTGGCAGAAAACAACATTTGCATTATGACATGAACCTGGTCCTGCAAAATGTTTAAATTTACTCTGGCTGTGGTACATTCATTTACAGTAATAATTGAATCTCATACTGGTGAAAGTCCAAATCATGTTAATTTTATATATGTTTCAAAGTTTAGAAATGTTAATCTACTGATGAGCTTTTTTTTTTGCCCAGGATTACATTTTACAGAAATAGATTGTATTTAAGGCTGTGGTTTTATTTCTTCCATGAAAAATTGATGATCAGAGTAAAAAAAATTTATATTAAACCCCTATAATACATCTTTGATTTTATGGAATAACTTAGTTTGAGAATCACCTTATATTCAATATTCAGAGTCTAAAATTAATCAATTTAACTTTCAAGTTAGTACTGTTACTTGGCAAGCCACCTGAAGATGAAAGGATAATAATAACACTTAAAACTTGTTATTATATTTTAACTTCTGTGTTGTTTTTAACAGTTGAATGTGTTTGAAAAATTGAAATAAAGTTTACATTTTTCTGGAAATGTTTTAACAATTTAAATTAGATACAAAATTGACCAATATATAATTATAAGTAAATAGCCTTGTCACAAACATCTAGATTGTCCTTATTTTTATTTTATTTTTTCTCTCACAGCTTTATGAAACTGATGTCAGTTTTTTGTCATATACTTCTTTGCATTCTATCTGCAATAAAAGAAAATCAATTTGGATTTTTATTTCTGTCCTCCATGATGTTCTAATTGCTTCTGATAATGTATTTTACATAATCTTTATAATATAAATAAGAATCTGATTCTTCCATGAAAGTCATGTTCATGTTTATCATAAAGCAGTTTTTTAAGAAGTCTTACATTGTTTGTTAGTGTGATTTTATAATAATGGGATTGTTTGGTCTTACAATCTTTTTTGTATTTTTAAAATTTTATGGATCATCTGTTAAATGAAATATTTAATGCCTTCATGTTACATCAAAAGGGTGTACTAATTTCACTTTCATATAATAAAGTAAATGATATAATAGCTTTATACACATCTAATTTAGTTGCAGAGTTATCTCAAGCCATCTTTCTACTTAAGAAAAGCTATCAAGATGTGCAAATTGGCTTACATTTCAAATTGATAACCTTTCAAACTTTGAAGTTCCGAAGATTTTCTGTTATGGATTGATAAAGGATTTTTTTTAATATTAGAATTAAAACTATTGGAAATAACTTACTAACATAAATTTTTATGGATATAACTATAGGAGCAATTTAGAAATATTCTACGAGAACAATATTGAAATTTTTTAAGTATAAAAAAAAAATTTAATTAAAACGGTTTGATAGCACCCAATTACTTTGACCATTTGTATCCAAATGTGTCAAAATAATTATTTTGATAAAGAAAAAATAAAATTTGGTAGACCCTTTTGTCAGAAATTAATCAATACTTTGATGAATATTATAAAAAACGACTGTGAAGAATTTTGATCACAATAAAATAACAGACTTTTCCATCGTGAGTATATATTGATATATTTAAATGTAAGTGGATTTAAATATTAAATTTATATTTTTAATGTTCATTTTTGAGTTTTCATGTGTATAAATTTTTTTTTTTATTAGATGTTACATTTTAAACTTTTGTGTGCGCGCAAAGAAAAACTGTTTTGTCAATAAAAAATTACTGTTTATGTTTACATATTGTAATTTCTTTCATTTATTTGTTCCAGGCGGTTTATGGTTTGGTGTAGATATAAATAATGAAGATATTGCAGACAACTTTAAGGCTTGTGTTTGGGAACCAGCTGTTGTTAAAATTAATGCTATTATTGCTGCCTGTGAAGCTGCTTGTTTAATTTTATCTGTTGATGAAACAATTAAAAATCCTAGATCTTCTGGAGGAAGTGAAATGGCTAATCAACCAGTAGGTCGAGGACGTGGAAGACCACATTGAAGAACTTAAATATATATTTTTTAAAAGATATCTTAAATTATAATGCCAGTATATGACAATTACAAATCTGTAAATTTTAATTTATTGTATACTTATCAAATTGCCTTTCAAATATTGTGTTTTTTATATATAAAATAAATATATTAAAAACTTTTGTTAAAAAAAAAAATATGTTCATATTTTTTCCTGTGTTATCTGTACATCATAAAAAAATATGTATATATAAGTATTTTTATATCTTAACAGTATATATTGCAAAACAGAAAACACTAAGTGTGCCCATTACTATATATCCTATCAAAAAAAAAAAAATGAATGCCTTAAACATAAAAATCTTGAAGTATTTTCAAAACTTGGTTACAAAAAACAAGATTATATTATTGAGATTTCATGATAGGATAATAAATATTTATAATTGTGGATATTTTAGAAATGAGATTTAATTGTTTTTTTGTACTACTTGTTTTAGATCCTTCAACTATTACTTAGAATTCAACATTGATCAAGTTTATGTTCAGTGGCATTAGTATTGTTTTTTTTTTCTGTTGTATTGGTCAATAGCAATAAAAGTATTAAAAATGCCAAAAATTATTACTGCGATTTATTAAAATTTTAGTTTTGATTACATTCCATAGATTGTATTATATTTTTAGGAAAAATTAAAATTTATTTTCAAACAATTCCAAAATAATAACAGAAAATTTTCAATATTAGATGGTAAAATTGAGTCTAATTTTTGCATTTTTTTTATATAAAATTTCCATTTGTTTCTCTAGTTATATAATATTTACATTATAATTTTATTTCAGTTTTTACATAGTACATTATTAGAGTAAATATATGATATCAAACCAAAATTGCTTACTATAAGACCCTTTTTTTCTTTCACCAATGGAAGACTACTCTTTGGTCATTTGTTTAAACATTTGATAAACAACAAAAAAAATTATAATGCAAAGTCATTTTTGTTTTATTTGAAAGTAAAACAAAAGCAAAAAAAAACAACTCTAGTGGAGAAAAAATCACTGCTGACTTGTTAACAATATTATTTTTTTAAAATAGATTGTTTATAGTTAACAGCAAAAAATAAAATTATAGTGACTGTTTTAATTATGTTTAAAATCTCTCAAAAATTACTTTCTCTTTAGTTGTCAGTCTTTTATTTGTAAATCTGTGACTGGTCATCAGCAAAGCTACTTTTCAAAGAATTTGTTGGATATGTTTTGCTTTCACTATAATGGTTATCAGGGTCCCATTGTGGGTTTGTGTTGCAAGAAAAGGATTGAGAACAAAGTAGACATTGCTTTTGATTTAGCCCAAGCATTTAATTCAGTTAACAGAACAGTTCTACTTTTGTTTGAAATATTATCAAATTTGATTTGTATTATGCAGGTTCTATATGGTGGGATTAGAAATTGGGCATTTGAAATGAAAGTTGATGTTAAGAATGTGTACTTGGTCCAAAATTGTTTTCAATTTTTTTGACTAGTCATTAGAATTTTTTATTGGTACCTTAATGAAATACAGGTTTGATTGAAT